>OY720152.1:10490988-11103488 GCA_963082725.1 Pedicia rivosa
AAGAAGAAGAAGAAGAAGAAAACAAAATAAATAAATAAATAAATTGGGCAAAAGGGAATGGGGAAAAATGAAAAAATTGTTTCTCTTTCATAACTCAAAAAAATAAAAAGAAAATGAGGAAAAACTTCTTTTTTTTTTCCCCCGATTGAAAAAATTTCTGTTCTTGAGGGTGCTTATTTTTTTCTCACTCTCTCACTCACTCAATTCTGCTGGGAGGTACTTGATTGACTGTATCAGAATCTAAAGGAGGTCCAATTGTTTATTTTTATTTATATATTTATTTATTTTTGGTCTTCTCACTCTTTCTTTTTCTTCTCTCCCTATACCCTCTCCTTATACCCTCTCATTCCATTTGTTAAATTGTGGAAGGCTCAACTAAGCTTTATGACTGTGATATACAATATATGCGGATACGATAAGCTATTGATTTTTTTTTCTATTTCTCTCTCTCTCTCTCTTTGATTCTCTTGTTCGCCTTGATAATGATAAATAAAACCCAAAAGTTATCCACAATTCTATATATACAAAGTAAGTCATTTTATGTGTTTAAATTTTAATGTGTAGGTGTAATGGTAAATGGTAGTTGTAGTGGGTGTTATGGTAAAGAGACATTAATAACTTAATTTCAATGTACTACATACACTTTTTTTTTTCTTTCTCTTTAAACAAAGTGTACAATAATTACAGTCAAGATTCAAAGCGTAAATTACATTTTAAATAAATTCAAGATAATTCATTGAGAAAAAAATGGGTAGAAAATGCATAAAAGGGAAAATGTTTAATTTCCTTTTAATGAAAGGAAGATAATATAAATCGTAATTTAAATAGACTTTTTATATAAACTGAATTTCATATCGTGAGTATTGATTATTGAATTCAAATCGAATGTTCCTTAATGAATGACTTTTAGAATGAGTCTAGAAGAAAAGAAAAAAAGAAAAAAGAAGAAGAATTCACTCGAAGACATTCTAGGAGATTAATTAGTTTTTTTTTTTTTATCAGAGGCAAGTTTATTATTTACTTTTGTAGGCCTAACGGCTACTTCTAATATGTGTAGAGTTTATGTATAGGTATATTGACTATTCAAGTATTAGATACGATGAATCGACTAAAAGAGGGTAAAAATAAACAAGAAAATCAGTTTTTTTTTTCCTCTTCTTTTCTTGTTTCTTATATTTTTCCAGTAGAATAGAATAAAGTATTTTTTAATCGTTTAGAATTATTTTATCTGGGCTCTATATTCTTGGTTTTTTAGTATCAAGAATAGAATAAATTTTGTAAATTAGATTATTTTCCTATTAACCTCATTCCAACCTCTTACCACTTCAAACCACCCCGTCCCCTTTGGAAAACATCATTATTAATTAATTACCTAATGTTAATAATGTTTATTTAGATTTAATCTGAACATAATCTCTGTACATTATCCTTCAAAATATATACGATAAAATAATCTTGTGAAAATATCTAAATCATTCAGCTAAAAAAAAAAAAAAGAAGGAAAACGGATAAGTTTTTCCATATAAGCGCCCAGATTTTCATTTGTTATTGTTAGACAGAAGAGAAGCACACAAAAAAAAAAAAAAAGAAAAAGTAGACATTGTCGTGTCCGTTTTTCTTTTTCCATTTTTTTTTTTTTTGATAATCAGCAATTGACTTCACGTTTCCGATTTGGTAAAATGCCAGGATAATGTCTGATTTTGTTTCATACATAAATTCAGCTTTTCTATACGAAAGAAATCAGAATAAACAGAGAAAAAAAAAGAAAATCACAAGAAAATAAGACAAAAGCTCTTCATTATTCTGAAAAGTTTCGTGCTAAATTTGTCTTCTTTATATATTTTTTTGTTTTTGTTTTTTTTTTTTCACGTCCAATGTAAGCAATACTTTAAAGGTTTTAAAGGGGGGTGGGGAGAGAGAGAAAGAAAAGGGCAAGAATAAAAAGAAAAATATATAAATTTTAATTTTCTTCTCATTTTCCTTTTTTTTTTTTTCCTTTTTTTTTAATTTTCCAATAAAGGAAAAGGGGACCCTCGATAATAATCTTTCTTATAGAAAATGATAATGAAATGACGATAAAAAATGGTATATTACGATTGATGAGAAAAAGGAAAAAGAAAGTAAAAAAAAAAAAACATGTAAAAATACGTCAGTGTAATATAAAAGTGAACGGCATCAACAATTTAACTTCTGAGGTATTTTCTGTACTCTTCTGATACTCGTCTGGTACTCTTCTTACACTTCTGATGTTCTGTGTTTTTTTTTTTCTTGTACGTGTTAATACGAAAGTCATGTCCAAATTAAGTTTGTTGTTGTAGTTGCCTTTTGTTTTTTTTTTGTTTTGTTGTTGTTGTTGTTGTTTATTTTTCAAACGTTAATTTTACACCTAAAATTCTAATCAGCAATTGAACTTTTCTTCTCTTTTTAATATTAGTCGTGAAAATGTATAAAAGTGTTGTAGAAGGGGCAGAAGGGAAAAGGAAGTCGAGTAGATATATATTTTCTCGCACCTTTTATTTTTATTGAGAAAAAAACATTTTTTTTTTTTTACTTCTAAAGAAGGATAAAAACGACAACAACAAAAAAAAGAAGAAGAAGAAGAAGAAACGTGAAATAATTTCATAAAATTATGTCACGTCATTTCAATTTAAAACTTTAAAGTTTAATCAAAATCGATTAAAAAGAGAGAAAAAGTTGAAAATACAAAAAAAAAGGAAGAAAAGTTTGGAAAAAACAACAACAACAACAACAAACACAAGGCTAAAAAATTTTTTTTTGTTTAAAAAAATGTGAAAACGAATAATACGCCAGAGAGGGAGAGAAAGGGAAAGAGTGTGCTAGTGAGAGGGAGTGAGGAAGAGAGAAATAGTGAAAAGTGTGAAGTTTGATAGCAATTAAAAATTTAACCCTTACAAACATTAGGGGTGGTTGGGGTACCGGGTAATGGTGAGGAAAACAAAAAATGAGATGAACGAATGAAAGAAAGAAAGAAAAAAAAAAAAAAGCTCTTCTCTAATTTGACATCATGATTTATATTTTTGTGGTTTCATTTTCACTTGATAATTAATTATTAAAATTTTTGATTAAAAATAACAAAAAAACCGCAACAAAAAAACAAAAAACAAAAAAGAAGAAGAAGAAAATAATAAATGAAAATCTCTCCATTTTTTTTCTTCTGTTTTTCATTTTTTTTTTCTTTCTTTGTATTTTTTTTTTTTTTTTACTTTTTGTTCCTGCTGTTGTTGTTGTTGTTGTTGTTCTTGTATTCCGTATACATTTTTTTTTTGATTCCTCAGAGAAATTTATAAAAAAAAAATAAAAAAGAAAATAAAAAACAGGAGAAAATTTTGTAATTATTTGATCATGCGTGAATGTATTAATCAAAAATTATCCAATCAATCAATTCCCAAGACAAAAGACAAATTTTTTTTTTTCTCTTCTTTAATTTTTTTCTTTATTCCTTTCCTTTCATTTCTACTTTCCTTTCTTTTCATTTCTTCCTTTCATTTCATGAATTTCGATTGTATAATAAAAAGCTTCGATATAGAAACAGAAACAACACAGAACAGAAGAAGAAGAAGAAGAAAAAAAAAATGAAACCAGAAACAAAAATAAGAAACAACAACAACTACAACAAAAAGAAAAAAAAAATCAGCAACAAAAACAAAAACCAATCGAAAACGGAAAACTATAAAAAGAAAAGAAAAAAAAATAGAAGAAAGTTTTCTCGGATTTATATAGAAAAAGGGAAAAATATAAGGGTAAAGAGAATGATGAAAAAAAAAAACGAAGAAGAAGAAGAAGAGGAAAGTAAAAAGGAAGAAGAAAAAAAATATACTAAATTACATCACTCTCTAATTTACGTCCATTTAGAACAAAAGGATACAAGAAGAGCTTTTTTTTTTCTTTTTTCTCTTTTTTTTTTCTCTTTATATTTTATTTCTTCACTGATGGGTTTCAATTCCTTCCCATTTTCATCCCTCTACTTATATATATTATATACTAAATTAACTTAAAATGTCACCCCTAAAAATCATTTTCTGAATATAATTTTTTTTTTTCTCTTTTTTTTCGGTTGTTGTTGTTCCTTTTTCTGTTCTGTTCTGTTTCTTTTATTTATTTTTTTCTTTTTTTTCTTCTTCTTCTTCTTCTTCTTCTTCTTCTTCTTCTTCTTCTTCTTCTTCTTCTTCTTCTTCTTCTTCTTCCTCTTCTTCTTATTTTATACAATGATCTTTTACAGTTACTTTTCTTCTTAACTAGACAAAAAGGCGTCTTCATCGTGAAGGAAGTGAAAAAAAAAAAACAAAAGAAAAAAGAAAAAAAAAAGAAGAAAAATCAAATAAAATATAAATGAAAATCTTTAACTTAATATTATTTTTTTTGATTGAATTTCCGTAGAAAATAAAAATGACCAATTTTCTCTTGTATTTGTATTTGTATTTGTATTTGTATTTGTATTTGTATTTGTATTTGTATTTGTATTTGTATTTGTATTTGTATTAGTTAAGTTTATGTTATTGTTTGTTCTCTTCATCTTATGTGATTTATATTTTCTATATTCTTTCTCTTAAAGATAAAAATCAAAATTATCTATAATAAATAAGATTAAATATATTTACCAAAATTGTGCTCCAATTAATCCTTTACGTAATCTTGGTAGATCTGTTTGTGACCATGGTGAATTACTCCATGGATTAATTTTGTCTAGTCCATCAGTAAAATTTAAGTATTCTAAACGATTGTGGGCGAATCTTTTGATATTCCAGGGTAAATCATTGTGACCATCTTTAAATAATAAAAAAACAAAAATTAATTTATTTATTTATTAATTTAATTATTGATTATTATCGATTATTATCAATAATTGTTAATTATTAATAAGTGAAAATTTTTGCTCCTAGTTTATTTTATGATTGTGATTTTTTTGTATTTACTCTTAAGTTAAGTTTAGTTATAATTATGCATACGTAATTTTTGTACCGTTGGCGTTGTTCGCTGTGGTTTTAATGAATAAATAAATAAATAAATCGTATATTTTATTAAAATATTAGAAATAAAAGTGAATCAATAAAATTCATTATTATTTTTTGTATGTATGTATGTATGTCTGTATGTATGTATGTATGTATGTATGTATGTATGTATGTATGGATGTATGTATATTAGACTTTCTCTTATACATATTTATTATACAAAAGATATTTAGAAAGATGAAGGAACAAAACAACAACAACAAGAACAACAAAATAATACAACAAAATAATACAACAACAAAAAAATAACAAAAGAAAAACACCCAACAAAACCAACACAAGAAAAAAGAAAAACGGTAAAATAAAGAAGCAAAAAGAGAAAAAGTAAATAAAATATTATCGTAAAAATTTGGGTAAAAATCTTTTACGACTTTACTTCAATATAAAACATAAAAAAAAAGAACACGAATAGGAAGAAGAAGAAGAAGAAGGGGAATAACCGAAAAATATAATAATAAAGAAGATCGCGCATAACTTCACTTCTATTCTGCTTATCCATATTTCTCAATGGTTTTTTGACGTTTCTCTTTTTTTTCTTTGCTTTTTATCTTTCACCATTTTTTTTTTCCTCTGTATTCTGTTTTCTTTTTCTGTTTTCTTTTGCCAATGATTTAATAAAGACTACAACATCATTTTTATATATTATAAAATAATATCAATTTTTTTCTTGAATATTTTATAAATACATATAATATTTTCTTTAGTCGTATCTATACAACAATATAAGTGAGAGAGTAAAAGAGAGAGAGAGAGAGAGACGGAGAGAGAGAGAGAGAAAAAAAAATATGTAAACAAAACTTAAATATTAAAATTTTAATAACATTTTCTGATGAGAAACATCGTCTTTTTTTTTTGTGCTGTTATTGTTGTTGTTGTTATTATTTTTGTTGTTGTTGTTGTTGTTATTTTTGTTGTTGTTGTTGTTGTTATATGGTAAATCCGATTTTTTATTTTTATTATTTTTTCATTTTTATAAAATGAATCCATGTTCTCTCTATGTACCTAACTTCTGACAACAAAAACACATTTTTAGAAATTAATCGGATTTTCTATTATTATTTTTATACCTAAATATAGTCAATGTATCTATAAATAAATATAGGAATTATTATATGTATGTGTATGTATGTGTGTGTGTGTGTGTTAATTTACGTTCAGAAATTCAAATATATATCCGTGTAGTGTGTACATTTGCATACATTAGTATTGTGTTATGTTTCGTTACATTACGTTACGTTACATTACGTTACGTTACGTTACGTTACGTTACGTTAGAAATCCAAATGTAATAATACCAAGAAGATATTTATTAAAAATTAATAATATTTAATATCCACTTCTATCGCTGCTTTACCTACCTATTATTTAATATGTACATGCATTAGTTAGTTTTGAATTTTATTTTTTTTTCTTTCTTTCTATTTTTTGCTATTCTTAAAATTTCTTCAAATATTTATGTATGACAAAATACATCGATATGGGTAACAGACAAAAGACGATCGAGAAATTTATATAAAATGAAGTAAAAAGTTATAAGAAGACACAAAAAACAACAAAAAAAAGAAGAAATGAGAAGAAAATCTAACAAATAAAAAAGTAGAAAAACTTTTAAAGGTAAAAAAAAAAAGAAAAATTCTTCAAAAAAAAAAATACAAAAAAATACATAATTTTTTTTTTCTTTTTATCTAACAAACACTTTCACATGTTCATCAATTATTAACAGCAACAACAACAACAACAACAACAGCAACAACAAATGTAAAAATTTACTACACACTCACAATATTACAAAATTATATAGTATTCCCACCCAGTGTAATATTCCCATGAAACCACGATCATTTCATTTTAACACAAAAAGAAAAAGAAAAACAAAAATAAACTTTTCATCGCTATAAAAAAAAAAAAAACAAAAAACGAAAGAAAAAAAAAACAATATCTAAAGAATTTAAACTTTTCATTTACCGATGTGGGCCACCGCAAAAAAAAAAAAAAAAATAAACGGGAGAATTAAAAACAAACAAACAAAAAAAAAATGGCGTCAAAATCGACAAAACTCTTTTTTTTTTCTTTTTTTTTCTAAAAAACTAAAATCTCATTTTATGTACATTTTAAAATTTAATTAAATTTAACACAATATATTGTTAATTTTTCATTTATATATTTTTTTTTCATAACTTTTCACATAGGATAACTTTATTTATTAATAATTTGATTTTACATTTTACCAACACATCCGTACACACATACACATGCACATACACATACACATACACACATCATACTTCATGCATATAATATTTATTATATTGTTACAACTAAATGTCTGTAAATATTTTCTGACATATTTTATTTAATTTTATAATGAATTCAACATAAAATTTTTAAATAATTAAATATATTTAACACCCATGTGAATTTATTATAAATTAAATTGCATTTTAAACATGTCAAAACTATTGGAATAAAACCTAACACATTCATAATATTATGTTATAGGTGAGAATATGCAAGTTTTATTAATTATATTATTTATATATAGTCTCTCTATAGGGTATGATGTTAACACACACACACATACACACACACACACATACATACATGAATACATTATTATAAACATAAAATTTGTTAAAGTCAAAGAACAAAAAAAGAGACAACCCCGAAGAGAAGAATATAAAAAAAAAAGCGTGGCAAAAGGAATAACTCTGTAAATGTCTAAATGAAGAAGAAAATAAAAGTTAAAACTTCTTGTTCTTCTTTTTATAACTCTGCTATACCATAATATCCTGTTATAACTTCTCTAGTTAATGTCATAAATAAAAAAACAAAAGTTTGATGATAGACAAAAGTAAAAGCAAAAAAAAACCAACACAAACTTTATTTTAACTATACAACAACAACAACAACAACAACAACAGCAACAAAAACAGTTAAATTTTGATTGAATAATAGAAACGATATAAAATGTAATTACGTTTAACAACCGAATACACATACTACACACACACACACACACACACGCACATATAGTATATTTTATTGATCTGCAATATCGACGATCAAATGACATTTATTATTATTTTATATGACCGACCAAACCGTCTATTGTAATGTGAACACAAATGAATTGTTCAATTTTTTATAAAAACAAAAACAGAAACAAATAACAAAAAAAAAAATCTGCAACGTAAATAAAATTGTGTTTTTCAGTGACGTTACAGAGGAAATTTATAGTTTTGTAAATTATCATTATAATTAAATTTTAATTAACTGATTTCCAAATTTTATACCGGAACATAATAATAATGGACATATTTAGTCAGTGTTATAGATGTTATAATAGAATATTGAAAGCTCCCATATTTAGTCAGTGTTGATTCAATAGAATATTGAAAGCTCCCGTATTTGAAAAAAAATAAACACAATATATCACAAACACTATTAAAAAATGACAAATGTTACGTTCGATTTTTTATGTTTAATTTTTTTTTTTATAACAAATAACGGTGAATTTATTTTTTGAAGAAGAAATCTTATTAATAATTTATTCATTAATTCATTGTTCATAAAAAAACAATAAATATTAATAATTAATTCTGACATTCATAACGATTACGAAAAGACTTTTAATAATTGTAAAAATTGAAGAAGAAATTTTAAGTGTAAAAAAATATGTTTGGTGAAAGTTATAAACGGAAAAATTATGTTCAAACTTTTCAAATTGTTTGCGGTAATAACAACAGAGAGAGAGACAGACAGAATAATTTCTATTATTAATTGTGTTTGTTGCACTTTAAAAAAGAATATTCTAATTAGAAATTGTTTCAAGTTTATACAATTTAAAAATGATAGAAATATGAATTTATTCCGGGCATTTGAATTTTAATAGAATTAATTTAGTGTTAATGAATTATAAATCAAAAGTCATTCAACATTATTTGGAATTTTGTAAAAAGAAAAAACAAAATGAAAGAAGAGAATTTAGCCATGATGCATTTTATAAACACAAACAATTATTTATGTTTGAATTAATAATTTCCATTTTCCATTTTCCATTTTCCATTTGAAATGATTTCTAATACAAAGAAAAACTAATACATAGTACAAATATATTTATATATGTATGTATATGTGTGTGTGTTTGTGTGTTCTGTCACTGGAAAAATAAAATCAAAACGTTATAGATTTCAAAATAAAAATCCAATATATATTATTTTTTTGAGTAATCAACATTTTTTTTATAAATGTTTGTCATCACATCAAACGTCATTGTATTTATATAACGTATCTACCTATATACACATTTATACAAACATTATTTATCTATGTACAAACATATATGAAAAGTCAATTGAAGTGGAAAAATAAGAGAGAGAGAGAGAGAGAGAGAGAGAGAGATATAGAATTTCTGAAGGGTTTTACATTTTATACACAAAATAAAATATATCGTTCATTCAAAAAAAAGAAGAAGAAGAACGAACGAAAGAACGAACAAACGTATAGATTCTGTACCAATTTTTTTTTTTTTTTTTATCCCATTAAATAAAATAAATACAAACCCACACACACGAATTATTTACTTTTTACTTTTATATTTTTATTCCTTCACTAGAAGAATAAAATAAAAATAAATATATTTATTAGAGTTTTTTTTTTTTTTTATATTTATATCGAGTAAAAGGTGAAAAATTGAAATGTCAAAAAAAAAAAGGAGAAGAAGAAGAAGAAGAAGAAAAACAGAGAGTGAGAGAGAGAGGACAACAACAAATAAAGAGAAATAAAAAAAAAAAAAAAATGTGAAGAAATAAGAAGAATGAGATGTCATCATTCTTGTTTTGCTACAATTTCTTTCGTTTTTCTTCTTTTCTTTATACATTTTCTTTTTTTTTTTTTTTTTATTATTTCTCGTTTGGCTAGAGGGGGTTTATATAGGATATATATTGTGCTTGTAATGAGATTAGTTGTTAAGCCCGCGAGATATTTTATGAAAAGATTATTTTTCGGGTATAAAGTCTTAAAATCCATTTATTTATTATTATAATGTATGTTAAAAAGAGGTGTATTAAAAGAAGAAGTATAGACCCAAATAGACAGGGGTAACAATATTTTGTTTTTAACTTAAAATCCAAAATTCTGTTATAAGTAAATAAAAGTAGATTTAAATAGTCTTTGTCTTTCTTTCTTTCCCTTTTCATCATAATTTTTTTTTCTCTCTTTATCTAGTTACTCGTTACTAGATTCTAGTATTTGTTATTAGATTCTAGTATTCGTTATATTATTCTCATTTTAGATAATGGAGGGGATGAAGAAGAAAGATGAAATGAAAATCAAATTTAATATTAGATCATTTGATTTAATATTATAAAAGTTTTCTACAAGAAAAATTGAGATTCTTTTCGTTTATTTTATTTTTTATTTTTTTTTATAGATTTTTGAAAGCAAAAACCATAATTTTCTTTTCTGTGTAACAAGACAACAACAACAACAACAAAATACAAGAGCAAGTAAAATACAAGACTTAACGATGTTCCAGATGTCTTAACCATTTTATTATGGTTATATATACTAAAATACAAATAGAATTGTAACTTTTACATCTTTCGTTTCTCTGCTCAATCTTTTTCCTTTTCCCTTTCCCTTTTCCATTCCCTTTTTCCTTTTTTTTTTCTTTTCTTATATTTTTTTTTTTGTACTCTTAAGTGCCGGCACGACTTCTGTTAAACGTATATAACCCAGCAACTAACGCTCTATAATCCGGGTCCTTAATAAATGATTAAACTTTACTTAATGTGTCTGTTTTGTCATCCCTATTTTTTTTTTCTTTCCACAAAACCCTCTCCCACCCCATAATTCCCTCTTAATACACATTCTATTTATGTATTTATTATTATACATATATAATTTCATATATACGTTTATTATATATTTATAAACCATTCGCCAATCATATAAGTAAAAAAATATTGCTACGATCATGTCATTCTAAATGTCAATAATAAAATAAAAACAGAAACAAAAAAAAAAAAATTAAATAGAAAAAGGAAAATCGAAGGACGATCCCTTTTACCCTTAGTTAATAATAATTTCATATTATTTAATGATTTCATATAAAATCTATAAAAAAAAAAATATAAACCGCAAACTGTTCACACATTAAATCATAATTTTTATCACCCGAAAAGGAAAAGAAGAAAAAAAAAAAAATTAAAACACAAAAATTTCTCAGAGAAAAATATAATAAAAATTATTATCATCGTCATTTAATTATTATTATTATTATTATTATTATAACACCCAAACCCTTTTCAATAAATAAAATGTCCTAAACTTTTAGTCCTGAATATTTACGGAAACCTGTACACGACGTAAAATATTATTTAACAATTTTGTATTTTTTTATTTTTTTTTGTGGTTTATTTCGTATTTTTATCACAATTGGAAATGCGCATTAATAAATGTAATTGGAAAATAAATATGAATTACGAGAATCCATTTGATTTTGGAATTTATGAATTCATTTATGGATTTTCCGAAAAATGAAATCTTTTTTTTTTTATCGTTCTTGATTCTGTACCAGAAATAAAATGTGTGTGAATGTTCAAAACATATAAATTTGTGTCACATTAACAGTGCTCATGTTTTTCTTATTCTCAATAGAATTTAATGTTATAGCCACCAAAGGTGGAGTCCTATAGAAGATTCGTAAATTTTAACCAAAAAACCGAAAGCGTTTTTCTCGTATTTTAAATTTTATTATTTTCTTTTATTTTTTTATTTTTTCTCTTAAGGGAAGGAAAACGCGAATAAGAAAAGTTTTCTCTTGAGAAATTTGACCTTTCAAAGTTTTTTTTTATGTATTAACCGCTCATCCACAATGACTATATAGTCATTACATTCTTAACAGAAAATAACTTGGAAAAAAATTCTAACAATTTTTTCTCTTAGGGTGGTGGAGAAAAGGAGGAGAGGGGGGGACAGTATAAGAATTTCTCAACGAACTAAAATTGAGATAAAAAAAAAACAAAACAAAAAACAAAGAACAAAATAATGATGTCTTTCACCAGGCAAAAATTATTTAGGAGAATTGTAGAAATGGTTTGATAAAATATTTCTTAAAATTTATTGTTGTAAATAAATTTCGGAACTATTTTGATTTAATTAACAAACAACAATTTTTATTGTATCCATTCATAATAATTGGATTTAATCTTATTATATTTGATTATCATCCAAAAAATATATAAAATGGTTTGTCCCCCTCCATCAATAAATTATGTTTCGCCATTGCCTGACTAAAAATTATTTCAACTTTATTTTATCTGACGTTCGATATAAAAAAATTATTTTTTTTTGTTTAAATAAAATTAAGGAAAAATTGATTGAGTGAAAAAAAAAACTTTATATGCCACAAATAAAACGAGATTCGAGCTCGGCTACCTTTCACTAACCGGTTGACTGCTCTGCCTCTGAGCTACCCCTGTGTCAGTCGAAAGCTCTGATTTGAATTAATTTTTAAATTCATTTAATTTTTTTATGTTAATTTTTTTAATTGTAATTTTTCCCTTACCTATTAATGGTGTATCACGTAATATTCTTCTAACAAGATACATCCGTTGTTCATGTGAATTTCTATCAGTATGATGACCAAAAAAAAATTGTATAATTAAACCAATAATTACAGCACATGTTGTTAATAAAAATAATATTGTTGCAATACATAAAAATTTCTTTTTTTTCATTTTTTTATTAATGCCAGTTATTGATGAATGTCGACTATCAACACCACCACTACCACCTGTTGTATTATTTGTATTATGATTATTTTGTTGTGATGATGAACGTTGTGAATTTGTTATTGATAATTCTGTATTTGATATTGAATCTGGTAGTACTGTTGGATTATATGAATGTTCAGTGACATCAGGTAAATCACCAAATGTTGCCTAGAAAAAATTAGATAAAAAAAAAAATTAATTTTTTTATTTTTTCTTTTTAAAATGAAAACAAAAAGAAGAAGAAGAAAAAGTAGAATATTCGTAAATAGAAAAAAAGTTTTCTATAATGGTTTAGAGTGGGGTAGTGGTTTGGGGGTTAGGGGGGGGGGATGATGGGGGGTTTACGTTTTGATTTTACTTTTCCTCTTTTCAACGTAATCTCAATTATATTCTAATGTAATTTTATAATTAGCATTTTTATTGTGAAAGTTTATATTTTTTTTTTATATTTAGTTGTTGTTGCTGTTCTCTGGTTTTTTTTTTTGCTTCTCTGACTTTTCTTCGTTATTCTATTTTATTTTTTTCTTTTCTGTTTCCTGGTGAATAAATTTGTTTTAATTGAATAAGAACAAGAAGTAAAAAGTATAAAAAATCTTATCTTTGACTTTTCCCCCTTTCTTACATTTTTTCTTTCAATGTAGTTTTTTTTCTCTATTTCTCTCTGTCTCTCTTGTGCCTCTTGTTGTATGTTTTACCATCTACAACAAAAAAAAAACCCCTAATGTCCCATACAGAGAACTTTCTTTACCTCTTTTTCATTTTCATATCTTAACATAGTTAAAGTGTATAGGATCACCCGGCCACCTACCACCTACCCACCTAACTATCCATTCCCTTCAATGTTATATCCTATGTTAACTGTCTCGATTACCTTTACCTCACCAATTTGGCAACTGTTGCCAAATTATTTGTCCCTTTTTGCATTATTAAACACAATTTTATTTCACGATAAAAACTGATTAAATCCATTTAAAGTTTATACAATCAGAAAAAGTGTTTTTCTTCTTCTTCTTCTTCTTCTTTTTCTTTTTCTTCTACAACGTCTTCACCATTTTTTCATTTTTTTTTTTTTATTTTCTAAACTTAAATAGGTTAAAAGAGATTTAACAGAAAGAATGAACGAAAGAATGAAAAACAATTTTATATATAAACGAATTTAGAAATGAAGATGAAGAAGAAAAAGAAGAAATGAAGAAGCGAATAGAAGAGATGAAGAACAAAAAATTATAAAATATAAAATAAAATGAAAGAAAGAAAGAAGGAAAGAAAGAATGAAAGAAAGAAAAATATTGGAAAAATGTGTCACGGAAGGGTAAGCTCAATCTTTTCTTTATTTTCCGCCTTTTTATTTTTTTGTCGGTCGGTATGTCAAATCGATTAGGATCTATTACTAAATCATGCTCGATTTGAACTGAGTTATATGTGTGTGTGCGAGTGTGGTGTGTGTGCTAGTGTGGTGTGTGGGTGTGTGTGTCTGTAAATCTAATCTGTATGTATAAAATCGTATAAAATTAATGTTGGAAGTTTTTTGTTTTTTTTATTTGTACATTTTTTTTTTTATAAAAAATAAAAACAAAAAAAAAAGGTCTCATCCTCAATCCTCCTATCCTCCTTAATACTAACTTTATATAAGCCTTTATACCCGTCATACCATCTCACCCCCCCACCATATATCCTTCTATATATAAAAAAAACACCCAAGCACACTTTATATTAGTATGAGAAGACAAATTCTTTTTGAAATAATTGGACAGTTTTGTCTAATTAGTATTATAAAATAAATCCTACCTCAAAAAAACAAAAAAAAAAAAAAAGAGAAGAAATATAAGGAAGACAGTGGCTCCTTTTGTTGTGATTGTTGTTGTTGTTGTTGTTTTTACAAAAAAAAAAAAATAATAATAAAAAAAAAAAATTAGGGAAAAATAAATAAATCATGACATTCTTCTTCTTCTTCTTCTTCTGTCTTCTTTTTTTTTTTTTTGTTGTTGCTGACTAAATGGGCGACATTTTTGTGTCGGAAATGTTTGGAAGTTAGAGAAAAGGAAATGAAACACCTCTATATAGTCACCCTTTCTATTATAATCACTCAACCATAACATAATTATTTCACTCATTCCAAAAGACAAAAGACAAAAAAGAAAAACACAGCCAAACAACAACAACAACAACAACAACAAAATCAAATTAAAACAACAAAGAAAAAGAAAAAAGTGCACTAATGAAAATTTACAGATTTTAATCAATAAATAGAATGTACTGGTTGATTTTAATGTTTATAAATCGTAAATTTGTCCGTTTTTCAATCTTTCTATATAAAACATACACGTACATACATCCACAACATCTACACACACACACAGACACACCCATGCGAATACAAATTTAAGGTCCCTGGAGACGAAAATGTTGTATGGAATGAAAAACATTTTGAGTTCTAATCTAAAGTGATGTGTGTGTGTGTGTGTATGTGGGTGTGTAATGTGTACACAAATATATATATATCAATGTGTGCATGTGTGTGTGTGTGTGGTCATGTTTTTGAGAATATTATGGTGACCACCCCACAAAAAAAAAAAGAAAAAAGAAAAAAGAAAAATAAAGTGAATGAAGAAAAAAAAGGTGCAATCTGGTTTTGAATGTTTCAGGTTCCAGGTAAATGAAACCAATTTTTTTTTTTTGTATATTTAAGAAAATTCTAGATGGCTGAACGTTCTTACAATTCAAATCTTATTATTATTATCGTTTTTCCCTCTTCATTTATTCCTCTCTTCATAATACTGATTCTGATCAGAAGATTATTGTTTTCCTTTTATTTCCCTTCTCTCTCTCTCTCTTTCTCTTTCTCTACTACCCTTGTCTGTTTCATTTGTTTTTTTATCTTTACGTTTTTCATCTTTAATATTCATAAATTTCCAAATTGATTCTTAAAAGATTTTCTTAATTTTTCTGTATTATTTCTTTTGTTATTTGCTGTGCCTTCGTTGTTGTTGTTGTTATATTTCTTATTGTTTTTTATCAATTTTGTTTTTTTTTTGTTTCTTTGCCCCATCCCCGCTTCAAATTCTATCTTTACTTGTCTTTATTATATATATTTTTTCTCGTTCTCTCTCTTCCTCTCTCTCACTCTCTCTCTCTCTTATTCTTCTTTTCCAATTTTATTTATTAAACGGAAGAAAAGTTGAAGTGGTTGTGAAGGACGAAGATGAAGACGAAGACGAAGAAGAAGAAGAATTATTATAGGAATCATTGAACCGAATTAAGAAAAATAAACATTTACTTTTTTTTATCTTTCTTCCCTTTTTTTTCTGGCTCTTCGTTCATTTATCTCTCTTTTCTTCACTTACTTTTTTCTCATTTTCCTCATTTTCCCCATTTTCCTCACTTTCCACATTTTATATTATTTTATTATTATTGTTTGTTTGTTTTATTTTATTCTTATTTTCTTTTAACAGAAAATACAAAAGAAAATATGAAGTCGAGAGTTGGATGCGTATTGCGTATTGTGTGTGTGTATGTGTGTGTGTGTGTGTATGGGCGTATGTGTGCGTAAGTGTATTAGTAGAGTTATCGTAATTGTGGGTTTTCAGAGTGATGATAATGGTATTGTATGTGAAGGAGTGGGGGGAGATTAGGTAGAGGTGATGGGTTAAAGAAAAGGGGTTAACAGAAAATGAAAAAAAAAAAAAAACAACAAACAAACCAGAAAGTATAAAGAAGAATTGATTGCAAAGCGTACAGAGAAAAATACGAATAAGACGAAAGAAAAAAAAAAGAAAAAGAAAAAGTTTTCAGAGTTTGCCAGAAAATTGTTTTGTAACCGGAACAAAAATAAAATAAAAAAGAAGAAGAAGAAGAAGAGGATGAAGATTGGAATAAGAAAGAAAATGCTGGAAAAACAAAAAATAAATATTTTAGCAGACAGTAAAGTCAAACCGGATATCTGTGTTATCGGCATCAAACGAGAAAAACTGTGAAAAAAAAAAAACAAAAACAAAACAAAAGCAAAAAAAAAAAGGATAAAAAGAAAAGAAAAACAAAGGAATGTTATAGAAGAAGAAGAAGAAGAAGAAGAAGAAAGAAAAAGAAATTTGATTTGATGAAAATTTGATATTTGAAACAAAATACAACAAAAAGGGAAATGGGGGAAAAATGGGGAAAAACAAAAAAAAAGTTAACAGAAAAAAAAAACACAAGCAAATGAAAAACAAAAAAAAAAGGAAAAAGTTTGATTTTTCTTTCATATTTTTCTTTTCTTCTTCTTCTTCTTCTTCTTCTTCTTCTTCTTCTTACTTTTCCTTTCTTCATCATTTTTTCTTCTCTCATTTCTTTATTTATTTCTGTGAACCGCAAAACAGAAAAGGTTTTCTGAAAATGAAAGAAAGTGTGAAAAAAAAAGAAACGGTTTTTGGTGAGAAAGACGGAATGGGTAGTAGGTGTTGTGGTTAAAGGGGAGGGGTGGGTGGTACTTGGTGGTAGTTGGGTAGTAGCCAGTGAAAGGTACAGGAAGGAAAAATGAAAGTGGTTCGGTCTCTGAATTTCGAATTCATATTTAAATTATTGGGTATACGTTCCCAATTACAATTGATTGGCATTGTTGATTTTCTACAAACGGATAAGAAAATTTTCTCTCTCTATAGAAAAGGAAAAACCAACAAAAAAAAAAAAAGAAAGAAAGAAAGAAAACAAAAAGAAAAATATAATCAAAGATAGAAAGCGAGTGAAAAGGGGAAATGGGATTGGGAGGAAATAAAGGGAAAAGAAAAAAAGTTTTCTTTGGTTTACAAATACAACAACAACAACAACAAAAGGGATGGTGTGAGACGACAGGAGGGGGGGGGGGGGGGAGGTGGAGTTGGGTACTTTTTTGTAGATCAGAAGAAAAAGCGGGTGGCAGATTTTTTGCTTTTTTTCTCTCCTTTTTTTTTTTTTATTTCATGAGAATATTAATTCTCTTGACATTTTACAAAAGAAATAAAAGTATTTTCTTTCTTTCATTCCCCTCTTTCCATTTTCCTCTTCTTTTTTTCGTTTTTTTTTTCTTCAATGATGAAAAAAAAATTTTCTTATAATTTTTTTTAACAAATTGAATCAATTTATTTTCTTTATTTTTAATTGACTTAATTTTCACAAAAATATTCCCAACCTTCCAAAAACTCCCCTCACCACCCCCCAACAAAAACAACAAAAAAAAAAGTAGAAAAGAAAAGCGAAGAGAGAAATAAGAAATGAAAAGTAAAGAAAGGAAATTAAAAACTGAACCAAAAACAAAAAAAAAAAAAAATAAAACGAAGCGAAAGAAAATTCTGGAAAAATAAAAGAGAAAAAGGAAACCCGTTTGAATTAGAAAAATGTAATATACAAAGGAGACTAAGAAGAAGAAGAAGAAGAAGAAGAATCTTCAAGAAGCAAAAAAAAAAGGAAAAAAGGAAAAAAAAACATGAAAAGGAAAAGAAGAAGAAGAAGAAGAAGAAGTAGAAATTGTGGAACCAGTATTTCTGTCTCTGATTTAGATCGACCGCATTGTAAATAATATAAACGCCTCTATATATCGTTGTAAATGGAATGGAAAAAAAGAAAAACAGAAAATAAAAAAAAAAACACAGAAAGAAAAATGCGAACGGAAAAACTTCGATATAGAATTTCGATTTTCATCGAATAGCGATAAAAAGAAAAGGAAGAGAAATTTTGTCCAGAAATGGACAATAATATACATTAAAGAAATCTCTTCAATAAAAAAAAAAACTCATCTATCTTTATCTTCCATGACCTCCTCTCTCTCTCTCTCTCTCTCTCTCTCTTTTCCACTTTTGTATCAATAAATATTCTGAATCTTTAACTTTAGATTTAAATTTAAAGTAATAAAAACTGAAAATATATGAGAGAGAGTGAGAGAGAAAGAGAGAATTTTTGTATGTTTCTTTTGCAATTTTCACCAAAGAACAAAAAAAAAAACCCAGCACCACCCCACCAAAATAAAAGCGAAAAACTTTAAAGAAATTTTCCAATAATAATAAAATATATAAAATACGTCATCAACATACATAAAACGATGAATATGAAAAGAAGAAGAGAAAGAACGGGATGTGTTATGTTATGTTATAGCGGTGTTGTTGTTGTTGTTGTTGTTGGTACATTATAATGAAAGTGCGAAGGTGAAAGTGAGATAGTATTATATAATAACATGAACGTTTGTATGTATATAGATATATAATAAGTGTTTTGGCCACGTTTTTAAATCATGTAAGAGGTAGATGTGTGCCTATGTGTGTGTGTGTGTATGTATCCCTACTCAACCCAACTTTTAAAATTTAAAATAACCACAATCAAAAGCAAACCACTAAAAATATAAATTGTAACTGTATTTGTGTATTTGTGTATTTGTATATAAAAGTGCCAAGATGTGACTATGTATGCACAAGTGGTGTGTGTGTGTATGTGTGTGTATGCTTACGATATATTAAAGTGTTCTTTACTTTATATTAAAAAAAAAAGAAGAAAGAAACGAAAATATAAAGGGAAAAGGGAAAAAGGGGAAAAGGGAAGAAAGTATAGAAATGTTGATGTTTATGTATTTGTATGAATATACATAATAAAGGATAAAGTTTGTGTACGTTTTTCTTTTCTTCTTTTTTGAATATCTGCGGAGGCGCTTTTGATAGAGTCCTTTTCCTTATTACAAAACACAAAACACAAAAGAAAGAAAAAAAAAAAAAAGAAAACAGAAAACGAAAGAAAACATAAGTTTAGTTTTCATTTTCTTCTTTTTTTTTTCTTCTTCTTCTTCTTCTTCTTCCATTTCGTAATATTGGATTTCATTTTTGGTTCTTTAGTTTGTACATCCGACGCATAATATAATATTTGTGGTTATAAAGGAAAAAAACGGAATATTACAATTTTCTGTTTTTGTTTTGTCTTCACATTTAAGTCTTCGTCTAACTATCACATATGATGATGATAATGATGATGATGATGATGATGATGATGATGATGATGATGATGATGATGATGATGATGATGATGATGATGATGATGATGATGATGATGATGATGATGATGATGATGATGATGATGATGATGATGATGATGATGATGATGATGATGATGATGATGATGATGATGATGATGATGATGATGATGATGATGATGATGATGATGATGATGATGATGATGATGATGATGATGATGATGACAACAACAAAGAATAAACAAATTGGAATAATAACAACAGTAACAGCAACAATAATAGAGAACAACAAAAATAACAGACACAAAGAAAAAAAAGAATAAAAAATAAAGAAGAAGAAGAAGAAGAAGAGTTGATGATAATAATAATGACTTGCCTTCAGGGTATGTAACTTTACTCTTCAACTTTAAAATGAAAAAAAGAAAAAAATACGTGTCTGCCTGTGTGTGTGTAATATCGCACATCTCTAAATAATATAAGAAAAGAGGATCTATAGGGATTCATGTCACCATTTCTTTCATTCTCTCTCTCTCTCTCTCTCTCTCTCTCTCCCTCTCTTTCATTCTCTTTATATTTCATAATTTTAATATTTTTTTTTAGTGAATTTTTTAGTGAACTTTTTAAACTTCAAGAAAGAAAAAAAAAAAAAGGTGGTCAATTTAAATCTGTTGTCACCACTTTAAGACCTTCAAAGTATTTCATTTAAAATACTTAAGGGAACATGCGTACAGCATTTTTTTTTTTTTCTCGTTTGTTAAAAATTTAAGACTTCCCATAAAGACTTCCCAGAAAACAAAAAAAAAAAAAAATTAAAAATTAAATAATTTCCGCTTTTAGGATTCAGTAATAAAAAAAAACTGAAAGAAAATACAAAAAGACTTTTGCTTCTTTTAGTAAGAAGAAGATGAAGAAGAAGAATAGGAAGAAGAAGAATAAGAAGAAGAAGAAGAAGAATAGGAAGAAGAAGAAGAAGACATAAGAAAAAAAAATGTACTTATTATTAAATTATTATCTACGTTAAAAATTTCAACATATTCAAACGTGACGTCATATTTTATTTCGTCGAATTCATTGATACATTTTTAATAATGATTGATTTGATTTTTGTTTTTTGTTTTTTTTTTTTTAATAATTAAATGAAAAAAAAAATTTTGAATGGATTTTTATTTCCTTGAAAAAATATTTACGTATAAATAAATAATTAAAGAATGTCTCATCTTTCCATTAAGACAATTTATTTAATAAATTGAATGATAAGAGAGAGAAAAAAAATTTATAGCCAATTAATAATTGATAATAAAAAATTACAAATTTATTATCATGGACTGACGGTTGAATTATTTGGGCATATGAGTGAATTTTAATGGCAATTATTATTTTTATTTTTACCTTTAGACAGGAATTTATTTGATTCTATAAATGGGAAGGGCGGTGTGTGGGGTGGTAGAGAGAACTGACTGAAAGTAATAAATATTAAGATTGACATCGAAAAAATTTCAAATCCAAATTTATTAACACAACACACACACAATAAAATTATTTTACTTTGTTGGATTGTATGAATTTTTTTGTTTCCATCCTGTTTTGTCTTTAAATCCAAAGAAGAAGAAGAAGAAAAAGCAAAAAGTTAATACGTTACGTGTAATGTTAAGACACGGGGGAATTATACACACACACACACACACATTTAGATTTGTGACACTAATAATTAAAATGTAATATCAGAAAATAAGGATTAGATTAAAACGAAAACATTTAATATTAAGATAATTTCCGTTTATTGAAATTAAGTTGAATTTTTATTTATTTACAAATAGCAATTAATTTATCACATAAGATTGAAATTCGCTTTTGTATTTATGTTTTTAATTTACTGTGTGAGCAAAAAGGGGTTAAAAAAATTAAACATGAAAATTGGTCTCGTCCCAAGTCAAGTACAAAGAGAAGAAGAAGAAGAACAAAAAAATTTTTGTTTTTGTTTTTTTATTTTTCTTTGAATTCACTTTGAGTTCACTTCCCCCCAAAAACGACTTAAACACAAATTATTAAATGAAGAAAATGAAAATAAAAATTTTGTTTTTTTAATGAAAATTCCAAAATATATTTTCACGGAAATATTTCAAGTAAAAAAAAATATTTCCTGGAAAAATAACAGAGAATTAAAAACAAAAATTTTACGTTTCGTATTTTGTTGGCTTTTAACTTTTAACTTTTTAAAATTTAAATTCATCATCAAATAATTTTTAATTTTCTTTTTTCTTTTTTTTTTTTATTTTTTTGGGAAAAATATTTTATTTTATCTTTATTTTGATTCAGTAATCATTTAATTTAGTTTTCATTTCCATGGAAATTTTCTTATTTCTTTTTCGTTTTAAATACAAAATGAAGAGGGGGGAATAAAAGGAACATAAAGTAATTGGCCCAAAAAAATGTTGAAAGAAAAAAAAAATGTAATGAAATTTTAGAGGGAAAAATATTTATTTTCTTCAAAAGAAGAAGAAGAATACAGAGGAGAAGAAGAAGAAGAAGAAGAAGAAGAAGAAGAAATAGCAGAGCACAACACCAAAAGTATTCATAAACAATTTATTAATCCAATCCATAAAATTTAATAGAAAAAATAAAAAATAAATGGGAAATTTTAAAGTAACAAAAAAATTTCTTATAATATTTATTATTCTTTGAAGTAAAATATATGTGTGTGTGTGTGTGTTTATGTTATAAGTGGGGGGAGGGAAAGGGACATGGGTGAATCTCTCATTCCACAAAAAAAAAAAAAAAAAAATGAGAATGAAAATGAAAATGAAAAAAGTAAGAAGAATCCCAGGCACATGCGGGAATCAACGAGTACACAGAAGAACCAAAAAAAAAATGATATATGGAGATGACGAATTTCTTTTTCTATATTTTCACCTCCGTATTTACACCACCACCATATTTTTTTTTTTTTTTTGTTTATTCCCCGAAAAAAGTGTTAGGTTAAGAAGAAGAAGATGAAGAAGAAAATGAAAAGCTTCCATCATAATAATAATAATAATAATAAAATAATACACATAATATAATAAAGTAGATAAACAATCATCTGACAAATTTCTCACATTGAATTAATGTGCCTCAAGTTAACTCCTTTTTATATATATAAAAAAAAAACAACAACAACAACCACAACAACAACAACAAACCTTTATACATTTTTATTCTTTTGTTCATGATGGGTAAAATTCACCATTTCGATCCTTATATTGGGTCAGGTATACCTACACACATATGACGTCTATCTAACATATAAGTAAATTTTATATTATATGTTTGAATGACCATCAAAATTCTATTTTAAGACTTTTAACACAAAATAAAATTTAAACCAAACAGAGGAAAGAAAGAAATAAAGAAAGATAGAAGGTTAGACAGAAGAAAACCAGACTCTAACCACAAAAAGAACTCATACCTTTTTCACTTTTATTGAAATCACTAATCCATTAGTTGAAAATTTTCCTATACATTTATCTAAAAATATTTTCTCAATTCAAATACACACCCTTACACCACCACCACCTCCACCACCCCTTTTTATATTTGTGGATATTTTCTATAGAATTATATTGGTTAAAATTTTACAAAACCAAAACCAGAAATTATTTTGAAATGATCTCTTATTATGTAGAATATGTTTTGTGGTTAGATAACAGCATATGTATGTATGTGTGTGTGTATGTGTATTACATATATGATTTTCTATCTATTTATCTATTGACATACAACCTCATAGAGGATCTGTTCATCTCACTTATATAATACAATATTTATTATTCCCTTTCTATTACGTTAGATATATTTTGTAGATATATATATCGAAAGGATACCAGAACCCTTACACCTATTTTACCTATACATACTTTGCCTACCCTAAAAGAGAAAATGTTGAAGAAGAAAGAAAAACGAAAATCGAAAATCGAAAATGGAAAAACGAAAAAAACAAGTTAAGAAGAAAAGTGAGAAAGAAGAAAATATTGAGAGTTCAAAAGGATGTGTCTATCATTGAACTCAAGTACATTAACAATAATGCTACAATTTTGTTCAGTTTTGATCGTATATATATATAGACACAAATACACCTATACATTCATAGCAGTAATAATTTACACACACACACACACACACATATATAGAATCGAAAGGAGAACGGAGACGTGATATATTTGATATGGAGAAGGAAACATCATTGAAAATTACATATAAATGTGTGTGTATGTATATACAAACAAAAGTATATCAATTTATCATTGATTTTCCACTTGTAACTGTCAGTTGGTTTTTTTTTTTTTTAGTAAAATGTCATAATTTTGATGATACGACATATTTCCCTAATGACACTTCACCTATTTGGACACGGACAAAGGTAAGCATTTAATGTATAATACATCTAAATATTATTTTATCTTTGCTTGTGTGCATATACAGATATATGTATATATATTTATTCATATACATATTTACAATATATAAGTATCCGCATATATTCCATATATGGATGTAACCTCCACCAATGCCCTATAAGCATCCTTCAGAGATTATATTATTATTATTATGATGATGACGAGCATTTATTATAATATATATTTCGCATATATACATGTATGAACTAATTCTTATACAAACACACACACACACACATACATATGTACATATTCAGTCATATACAGATGTATTATATACCCTTAACAAACCATGCATGTTTATACTATATGATGGACTATAATAAAATAATAAATTACATAAAATATACTTTATTATTTTTTAATGATAATTAATTAGAAATGCTTTAATTTTTGTTACATTTTAGTATTATACATAAATTATACTAACACTATATATATATTTATATTATAACTACTACTACTACCCCAGTACTACTACCCCAGTACTAACTACCCCATTGCTACTACAAATATTATGACTGTGACTGGTACTATTACGACGACCAGTATTATTATTTTATCCTGTGTAAACTATATAGTTTACCAACAACAAAAAAATAATACAAGAGTAAAAAACATACCATCTCCCCTCTCACTCCCAAAGACCACGCCTCATAACGTAACGAGTAAAACCAGTGGACTTCATGAATATGAATATTAATTTATATTCGTATTTTTTTTGTTTCTGTACCCACTCAACTAATTAATTAGTTTTCATCTAGAATAAAGAAAATGGGAATAACAACAACAACAATAACAACAATGACAAACAAACAGAAAAAATAAATAAAGTTTTCTTCTTCTTATTTATTTAACAAATTTTGAATTTTTCAATTATTTGTTGTTGTTTTAACGTTTGTCGTATTATAGTTTGTTGTTCATTTGTTGATCCTCCTCCCTTCCTCCTTACCCTCCCTCCTTTCATTCTTATAGTATGATTATGGTTATTATGTAATTTTCACCCCTAGTCAAATGTGAGTTCTTTTTTTCATTCTATTTTTGATTCATTCGAGTGTGTTTTTTGTTTTTCTTCTGTTAACCCAGTCTTGTGTTCAATGCAGTAGAATGAATTGGATTTAATAAAACAAAAAAAAATTCACTTACATATTTATCAACCGAATATTAAAGATGTGATAAGATCGGAATGATATGAGAAAAAGAAAAAAAGAAAACATTGAATTTCAATTTAGTTTCCGAAGTTTTAAAAAAAAGAGAAGAGAAAAAAGAAAGAATTCTTTCAGGTTTTTTTTTTTTTCCTTTCACTTCTTCCTTTTTTTTTCTTTTCTTTTTTCTTCCCTGTTTTAGTAGGTTATGTAGGAGGGTACTTTAAACTTCTTCTTCTTCTTCTTCTTCTTCGTCTTCTTCTTTTCATTGTTGACTTATTTTTTTTTTGTTACGAAAAAATAAAACAAACTTTTTTCTTTCTTTTATTTTTCGTCTTTTTATAGAATTGTTTTGTTGTTGTGAAAGAATTTGAAGAAGATAAAATGAAAATTGCATGATAGAATAAAAAGAATTGTCAGTGATAAAAAAGGGGGGAGGAATAAGAATAAGTGTGAGGGAGACAGATAGTGTGTTATAGTAACTTTTCAATTTTTATAATAAAATAGAAAATAAAATAAAACAATTGGATTAAATTCAAATTAAACAAAACAAAACCAAAAACAAATGAAAAAGAAAAAGAATGAAAGGAAAATTTGTTCTTGTTTATCCTTGAATGAAATCACCCCCCTAAAAAAATAACCGCCACAAAAAAAAAAAAAGAAAGAAAGAAAGTAAAATTTGTATCCCCCATATTTTGTTGTTGTTTCTTTCAATTTTCCGATTTGTTCAAAGAGTGCGCGACACTTTAAAGACACATCACTGATCTTGAGATTTTGGTAAAAGAAAAATCCAAAATAAAAACGAGCAAATATATTTGTGTGCAATTTTTTTTTTTTTTCATTTTTCTATTAAATTTTTTTCCTCACTTTTTTTTTCTTCCAATTTTTTTGTTTTTTTTTTTGGTTTTTTTTTTTTGTTTCTTTTTCGGCTGATTCAAAAGAGAAGAGAAACTTTTTTAATTACAATTAGTGTAATAAGGAAAACAGAAAGTGTGTGTGTACAGAATAAAGATATCTAAAGTTGATCGTGTAAAGACAGAATATATTATAACGTTAAAACCATCGGCAACATCATCGGCAACCACAATTAAATTCTCTTTTTTACTTTCCTTTTTTTTACTTTTTTTTTACTTTTTTTTTCTTCCGTCACTACACCCCATCACACCCCGCTTCTATCTACGCCGAAATGGTGATGAAATCCTTTTGATGTTTTCTTATAATTTTTTTCTTTTTCACAGTAAAAAAAAAAAAAAAAAAAAAGTGGAAAAACAGGAAAGAAAAAAACGAAACGAACAGAAAGAATATTTTTTTGTTTAAAGGAAAATAGAGAAATTTTCAACAATGTTACTTGTACTTGAAGAAAATTTATTTAATAAATTTAATTAAAGTCATTTGTTGTTGTTCTTGCTGTTGTTGTTGTGGTTGCTGTTACTGTTGTTGTTGTTACTTTCTAAACGACAATATAATTAATATTTGTACACGCGTATGACGATGTGCCTATTTTTTTGGTAATTTCAATATCATTAAACATTTGCTGAATGTTTAAACGCATTAACACCCAAATTTTCCCGGAAAAAAATAAAAACCAAGAGGGGAAAGTGAAAAACGAAAAACACATAATAAGTTAAAGATGACGAAAAAGATTTCACTGATTTTATCTCATTAATTTTGTTTTAATGACGTTTAAACATCTAACCTCATCATAAGATTTCTTCATCTTTTTCGTTGTTACTTATTAAAAAAAAATGTTTCTTCACTTAAAATATTTTTAATCGTTTTGGTTGAAGGTTTTAAGGTTAAGAAGACGTTACACAGATACAAAGTTGAAGAGAACCAAAAGTATTGTTGTGTTTGTAGATATTTTCTTTTTTTAATTATTTCAAAGAAATTCTTAATTTCTTAGAAGATGCACAAAATGAATGACGAAAAACAAGAAAAATAGGATACTTAGAAAAGTCAAGGGTTAAACAATTACAGTATGGTTACAAAGATATTTTTAAAGAATTTAAGTGGAAGTGTTTTGTTTCTTTAAAGTTTTAAATTGGTTGAAGGCTATATTCTATAAATTATGCAACATTTATTTCGAGACATTATTCTGTTGCTTTTAGAAAATTCTAAATATTTCATTAAAATTGTTTAGAATCTCATTTACAAGATGAGACATGTCTAGTCTATATTTACTTTAACATATTCTAGCCATAATCTTGTTAAGGCTGGCCACTAGAGCTTTCTCAGTGTTAGTGAGTTAGGACATATTTTTACAGGTACATATTTTATAATTTATGAAAATTAGAAATTACAAAATATTTTCAGAGTTTTTCATTAAAATGGAAGGCACAGAGAATAAATAGAAAATTATAAATGAACTTTAACTTTTGAAATTTGGACAAAGCTTTCCTATTATTGTGAGCAAAATTCAGCACAAAATGTTTTTACTTGAATGTCTGGAAAAGGGAACAATATTTTTATTGTTCGTAAGAAGGGGCGAGGTGGTAACACATTTAAAGAAGATTAGGAAAATACAAAATGAAATAAGTTAAAAGCACTTAACTGTTTCATAATAAAAGAAGAATATATTTTTGTTTAACTTAAATTATTAAAATAAACGTGTCTCATTTTTTTTCTCTCGTCTCCTTTAATTTTTAATGCACATTTAATTGTTCGATCATAGTGACCAGATTTAAGAATCAATAATAAACCTTATTTTTTCTAATGGTTACCAAGATGCACGATACTAGAAGGATTTAGTTTACTAATTCATTAGTACAGGTACGTCAATACGTATTCCTGACGTCAGTAAAATACATTTAAACCAATTTTGTATAGCGATACCCGAAACTGGTTCACCTCAATGCATTTTGTTTGATGTTTGTTTATTCATTTGTTTATTTGAAAACCAAAACAACGACTTTGGTGGGTTTCTTTTTTAAGGCAAAAATTCTCAACAATTGGAAAATTAAAATAAAATAATTTTTCTCTTTCACTTCATTGAAAATTTTAAATTAATTTCATTATTTGTTTATTTCTTTAAAACGAAGATTAAGATTAAGATAAATTAAAAAGTACAAAAAAACTTTGTGGTTTGCATCTGTGTGTGTGTGTGTTTATCTATTTTCTATTGTGTGCGTATGTTTGTGTGTCTAACCAAAGTAAAATCTTCACTGTCTTATGTCTGTTCAGTCTATTTAGAAAATGTATAATAAATTTTACCTTTGAATAATAGTTGTACCTTTATATTACACTTCATCATTTTGTTAAATCAAAAACTCTGTTTGTGCTTTTTATGTAAATGATGGAGATAGGAAAAGAGCGCTTTTATATATATATATATATATATATATACAAACACAAAATATATCTACACACACACACACACACACACACCCACACACACACATATATATATATCTATGCATACAAAAGGATAAAATTGTCTCTTGCGTTTTTTTTTTTGTTTGATTTACTGAATTTATATAAAAATTCAAAATTGAATAATTATTATTATAATAAGGAATGATGGTAATGATGATGATAATAAATGATGTTAAATGAATGATGATAATGATAATTACCACAAAAAAATATTTAAAAAAAAAATCGTTTAATTTCTGTTGATGATGATTTCTGATGAAGTTGATAATAATTAAATTTATTAGTTTAACAAACTGACATAAATATTGATAATATAATATTTAGATGAGGTTTTATTAAAGAAAATTTATTATTTTCTAAGTTTACACTCAAGTTTACTTTAAAAATTGTTTTTCCTTTTTTGTTTTTTTTTTTTTGTTTTGTTTTAAAATAAATAAATAATATGAAAGTTTTTTTGTTGTTTTTTTGGTTGTTTCTGTTTTGTTTATTTTATTATGCGATAACATTTATGATGAAACAGATTTTTCTTATTATGTTTTAGAAAATATATATTACTGTTTATACATACACAAACACACACACACCCACACACATAAACATACACAGAGAGATCGTTAAATTGTATAAAAGACGAAGACGATCATTTATAATAATGTAGAGTTAAGAGTATTATAATAGAGAAGTTGATTAACCCACTTCAAGCAAGTATATAGTCTCTGTAGACACATTAAATGACAGAAAGTAAGAAGAAGAAGAAGAAGAAAAAAAACGAAACAATGAAGAAAAAAAAAAACGACAAGAAGAAGAAGAAAAAAAATACAAGAACAAAAAAAAAAAATAAAGAAAGAAAAACTGAAAATAAAATCTGGCTGGGATTTTCATTTAAAAATTATATGTTGTAGCTGTGTGTGTGTGTCTTGATATTGTACGGGTTAAAAACAAGAGCAAATATAAAATACTGCATTAAGTAGAAAAGCTAACACACACACACACACACACACAAAGGCATATTCACACACACATATATTTATCTTAAATTATAAAATAGAAAATACTCGTTAAATATAAACAAAGATTTAGTCAGAACTCAGAAGTACATTTTCCTTCTTTACACAATTATATTTCTATAAAAAATAACTTTCAATAAAATTTCATATAATATGAAATGAACTTTGAACTCTTTTTAACATTTTATATACTTCTTGATTTCTCTTTCCCTTACTAACTTTTATATATATATTTACATTATGACTTCGTTACCCCATAAATGTAACAGAATCAAATGAAACTCTTTTCTTTTTTTATAATTAGTACACACACACACACACACACACACACAAACAATAATAATATAAAAAGAAATATAATTAAAATTTGATAAAAAAATCAGAATAAAAAAATACAGAATGATGAAAGAAAAAATGGGAAAATTGTTAAAAGTGTGAAAAAAAAGAAGAAGAATTGTAAAATTTATTTCCATTTTCTTTTAAAAAAAAAAAAAACAAAACAATTTTCTAATTCTTTAAGATACACCAAACTTAATGTCAATTCAATAGAATTTTCTATCTTTGCCTTAGAAATTTAGGACACATTTTAAACGTAACTTCTTCAGTGTTTAATTTCAGACTGAAAATCTTTTCTAATTCTTGCAGTAATAAAAATTAAAATTTTAATAAATTATAGACGATAAAATTTCATAATGCATTCTATAAATATTCAATATTGTAAAATTATTAACAATCATAAAAAGCTTTTACCATTTTTTAAATTGAAATTTGATAAGATTTTATAAATTAAAATTTTTGTTTTTGTAATTTTGTATTTTCATTTACAGAATGAACAGAATGAAATTATAGAATGAACAATAATTGAATAAAGTTTCAATTAAATAATAAAAGTTGATGTTACTATGACAATGAATATGTTATTGGTTGAGGGGAGGGGTGGTGGGGGTTAGTTTAAACAAACTGATGCATTTGGGAAAATTATTTAACAAAAACAATTTGATAAAATTTTAATTTCAAATTCAGTAAAGAGAAATTCAATTGATTTTCATTGAAAAATTTTTCACTCTGATAACAAATTTGCACTTTCAATTTTAAATTACTTTTAAATTTATTTATTTATTTAATTTTTTTGTTAATTTTGAAACTATCGATTACAAAATTAACAATATAAAATTAACAGTGGAAACAGTTTGTCGAATAAATAAAGACAACTGAATATTTTCAACAACAGAATGAAACAGTTTATTTTTTTTTGTTGTTTGTTTCAATTACAATTAAGAAAAACAAAAATTTTCAATAATAAAGGAATTATTAATTGGGAAGGATTTCCAGTTGTGATAATTAATAGAAACAAACTCATTAATTTTCAATTAATTGATGAATTTTTATTGTTCAATGAATTAATTAATTTATTCAATTTAAATATTTGTCAATGTTTAAATTTGTTTTGATTTTATAAAATTAGAAGCTTTTAAATAATTGAAAATTGGTATAGACAAAGAAAGGACAGAAAAAGCTTATAAAAGGTCAAATCTGGCTAAGTGAATAAATAGACGATTCAATGTTAGAGACAAGAATCTTATAGAACAAAAAAAAAAAAGGTTGAATCTTATTCTATAAGAATGAATAATAAAAGAACTAATGAAAGAAAAAAACAAAAGTTCCCAACGAATATTTTGACACTTCCAAAAAAAAAACAGAAAAAAAAAGCTCTTAGAATCTTTTTTATTTGCAAACAAACAAACAAACAAGCAAAAAAAAAAAATAGAACAAATCCGACATACTTTTATTAAGATCGTTGTGATCTAATTTTTTTTTTGGATATTTTCCAATGTCTTCATCATCTTACAAATACAGAATTTAATTCCATAAGAACATTTCCAATTTAATTTTTGTAACTTTAACACGATTTCTGTTCATTGACACAAAGATATTTTTATGTTTAGTATAAAAATTTACAATTTCTATTATGAAAGTCACGAAATATTAGATTATGTGTTAATAATTTTTGTGTATTTAATATTTTTGTGTATTCAATATAAATCAACAAAGAATGTTCATTAAAGTTTCAGTTTGCCAAAAATTAATCGATTTATTGTGATCTTATTATTAGATTGAGTTTTCTATTCTGCAGAATTTGCAGATCCATTTTATTTTAAATTAATTATTTAAAAGTTTAATTCAGTAACAATAATAATTTAAAATGGGAAAATTCTGCTTTAGATGTTACAACAATAGAATATAATATTTGTGTTCAATATCGGAAAATGTGAATGAAATAATTGTTTAGAAGAACAAAAACAAAATGTTTAGAATTATTTGTACATTATATTTTTATGAAATTATAACTAAAGTGAAAATAATTGAATAGGAAACAAGAAACAAAGCAAAAATAATTTTAACAAATATTCTGTAAATTTTTTTTTTCTATTTGTCAAAATGTTACAGTTCTTGTTACACGATTTTCTTGTTGTTGAATGTGGGAAAAACAGAATATTTCTCTCTGTCTCTCTCTCTCTCTCTCTCACTCTCTGACATTAAAAATATTTTCATTTGAAAATTTATAAAGAGAAAATTAAATTAACCTTTTTAAATTAATTGCTTCTTTCATTCTTCCTTTCTTTTTTCTGTTTTGCATTTTAAAAATTTATGAATTTTACTTGACATTGTAAGAAGAAGAAGAAGAAGAAGAAGAAGAAGAAGAAGAAAAAAAGAAAAAAAGCAAACAAGCACACAGACTGAGAGAAAGAGAGAGAAGATAAATCAAACAAACAGAAGTATATGTGTACCTAAGGGGGAAAGAAAATGGAGAAAAAATGAAAATGTTGTTGACGACATCCATTGACCCACTCAAACATATTCGTTGATTTTCTTCTTTTTTTTTTTTTTAATTTACCTTACAAGAATATTCATTTTATTATTATTATTTTCTTTCATTCTTTTTTTACTCAATTATTAATTCTCTTTGACTATCTTAAAAGTCCATTTTATTTTCCTTTTTTTTTTCGGTTCTTTGTTTATGTGTGTGTGTGTGTGTGTGTGTGTGATTATGTGTATGTGTATTTGCGTGTATGAAAATGAAAACAATTTTTTTTTCATCTTTTTAGATCTATAAATGGGAGAAGATATTGGAGATTGGTACATATAGAACATAGATAATATAGAAAAAAAAGGGCATAATCTTCATCTTACACACAAACACACGCACACACACAAATACACACATGTAATTCGTATATTAGTTAGATATATCTATGTATGCGTTAGTATTTACTTTACTGAAATTGAACATCATATAGAAAATTGAAAGAGAGTAGAAATAAAAAAGAAATATAAGCTTTTCATCTAACCCCTCTCACACCCCATAACAACCAGCTAATAATATTCTCATACCTATAACTGATAATCGAGGAATTGGGATGTTACATGGGATATATATATACATATGTGTGTGATGGGGGGGAAGGGAATATAATACCTTTATATATAGAAGACGAAGAAGAAGAAGCTGAAGAAGAAGAAGAAGAAGAAGAAGAAGAAAAAGAAAAAATTGTATGTATGCCCTTTGGCAAATTAAATCTTCCGTTTGTGCAATCATATAGAAAGTAAAAGTCAAAAGTTTATTTTATTTTTTTTTTGTATTTTTTTATTTTTCACTTTTCACTTTCTTTAGTTATTTTTTTTTTCTTTTTCGTTTTTCTTCATTTCATTGAATACAAAGTTGAATTTATACTTCCCCTTTTTTTTTTACATACTTTAATATTTAATCATACAGCCACGCGTTCATACAAAACATGTGTGTACACAGACGCACACAATCGACACACACACACACACACACACATGTAATAATAATAATTTCATATATTTAACGATATATTCGATACTCTCATACATACAATAAGAAAAACCGGGATAAAGGAAAAATTTATAGATAAATGAAAATGATGACGAAACAAAATATTGTTAAATATCAATTTTCATAGAGAAATTTCGGGGGAATAAAAAGGGAAAGAAATTGTCAGAATTGACAATTATGAATATACCCGTTGGCTACTCGGTATACCTAACATTTTTTTCTTCTTATTTTTCCTTCTTTTTTTTTAAAAAAAAAAGATAAAAGAGGAAAATATGGATTAAGAAAATCTATATTATTAATTTTCCTTTTATACAAAAAATTTACAAAATTTTGTGTGTGTAGAAAACAGAAGTAAAATGAGTACAAAAGAAAAGAAAAGAAAAAGGTGGTGAGGGGTAATAATGCTCCATTCAATCTATCTTTTATGTACAAGAAAATTGGTAAACGAATAAATATACAGACAGAGCAAAAAATGAAATGAAAAGAAAAGAAAGAACAAAAAGTAAAATCTTACTTTTCAGAAAAATAATATTTTAGTGTTTTTATTATCAGAATCTATAAATTGCAATTTCTATATTTTTATAAATTGCAGAAAAGTTATTTGCATACAAATTCAACATTAAAAATTTCAATATAAGATACTCGAGACAATCTAACGTACAAAATTTCAAACTATAAAAAAAAATGAAGAAGAAATTTAAATTTTACACGCCATCTGATGACAAAAAATAAAAACCAAATTTATTTTGACGTTTATACAAAATTCAACGTAACGAATTAAATTCCATAGAGGAAACACAAAATTATGATGTGTCAAAAGATGTAAAAATTCATAAAATTCTAATGATAAATTTTGTAGAAATTCACAAAAATGTTCAAAAATTAAAATAAAATTAATTGTTGTTCCTTTTGTCGTTGTTGTTGTTGTTGTTGTGGTTGTTATTGTTATTCTTGTTATTGTTGTTGCTACAAACTTTTATTGATAGAAACACAAAAACAAAAAAAAAGACAAAAATCTTCAAATACCACAAATACTAGACAGAAATTTTATAAAACAAGAAAATTTTGGGAAAGCGTGAAAAATACCATTATCATTGATAATTAAAATAACAGACTAATTATATAATCATTAAATAGAATTAAATAGAATTAAATGTAAATATAATGTTTTTCTATGCAATACGCATACCCGATATATTTAAGTTAAAGGGAAGACCCTGAAAATCTATAGACAAAAAGGGATACAGATAGAGAGAAAGAGAGACAGAGATAGAGAGAAAAACCTGTAGAATATTTTTCGGGGTTTTTTTTTTTTTTTTAATAGAGTTGGAATAAACGAATATATTCCTTTTATTTTATCTAAAGAATAGCAATAATTCTCAATAAATTCTATAGTAAACGTCCTATGTTGTTGTTATTGTTGCTGTTATTTCATGGTTTTAAATAGAGAAAATCCTCGTACCCAAGGAATGATAAATTCACAATGACATTCAGTAGAGTGTGTAATGAAAGGATCATATGTACGTATCCCATGGGATAAAACCAAAGGGACTTCCTCTTTTTCGTTTTGTTTTTTTTTTGTATTTTTTTTTTTCCCTCTTCATTGGTATTGTTGTTATTGGTGTATCTCTATTTTGTTGTTGTTGTTATTGTTGTTGTTGTTATATTGTGTATTTTTCAAATGATTATACATAAATAAATAAATGTATGTATATAAAGAGTATAGAGACCTTTACAGATTATACATACATAACCATATATAAAACTATATAGACGTGCATTTTACCTGGGGTTATTCCACCAAAAAAAAAAGAAAAAACAAAAAAAAAAAACAAACAAAAAAAATAAAAAACGGTTGAAAAAATCCAAACAAAAGCACAGAAGGAGAAAACAGAACAGTGAAAAAAAAAAAGCACAAACCCCCTTGATCAAAATTAAGTGAAAGATAAATTGAAATCGTCCTTATAAACAATGAATCATGTCGAAACATTATTATAAAAATAAACCTTTTTGTGTTGTTGTTTTCCTTTTTGGTTGTTTTTTTTTTTGTAGTTTTTTTTTTCTTCCTTGTGTTTTGTATGCCGTATGCCGTATGTTCAACCGTTTGTGTAACGGAATTAAACCGATTTAAGGTGGGTAATACCATAACAAGGTAGAAATTATATAATATTACATTGCAAAGGTATTGGATGATGGTAGAGGTTTTTTTTTTGTTTTTACACTAGAGTATGAAGGAGGTTCCTTTTTTTTTTTCTTTTTCCTTGGTGTTTATAGAGAATGATGTTGGTAGAACTGTATATACTATTTGTGTGTGTGTGTGTGTGTATACCTAGACAATGTTCGGTGTATAACTCTACATAATGTAGAGAAAGTACAAATATATTACAAGTGAAATACTTGTAGCATTCACTTTTATACCATCAGAGAAAAACATATTGGCATTGTGGTAGAATGAGCAGTGTGGGGTATGGGGGATGGTTTTATGAGAAGGGACTGAAGTTCTTTTGGGTATATATAGGTAGATATACTTTCGTTCAAAGGGAAGAGAGTTGGAGTTTTGTATACGCAAATTAACAAGAGTATTTTACATATTACATAATTGTAATCCAAATAAACGGAAATTTAATGTGGTATATAGAGTGTACATACATACAAGATGAAGAGGAAGGGGATGATAGAAATGAGTGTATACATAGAAAAGAAAGAAAAAAATAAATATGAAGAAGAATAAAAAAAAAAAAAAAGAAAACAAAAAAAATATTTAACAATAGAATAAAAAGAAAAGATTGTAAGAGGGCAGAGTGGGGGGGGTTTGATGAGAGAGAAAAATATAATAATAAAATATATTTCATTATTTAAGATAATCTTCTGCCTTTTGTAAAAATTTAATGGTCTCCTTGAAAGTTTTTTTATTTTTTATTGTTGTATGCGTAATTGTACACATAGATAGATATATAGAAGGTACAGTCAACAATATTATTATATATGTTTGTGTAAGTGTGTGTGTGTATGCCTATATTTATATGTATATGTTCATATTTCTTGATCATTTTACCAAGCAAAAGAATAAGAAGAAGAAGAAGAAGAAAAAAAAAACATGTACATTATAATAAAAATATTTACGTTTAAAAAATATAAAAAAATGAAACCAAAAGACTTAAAGAGTGTGTGCAAGAGTGAGAGAGAGAGAGAGAGAGTGAGAGTGAGAGAGTGGGGTGTTGAAAGAAAGAAAGAAAAAAGGAGGAGGAGGAAAAAAATGAATTCTTACTTTTTTTTTTTTTGTCGGTTATAAATCTTACAATTCTTCATCTTATAACCAGTAAAAAGACATAAAGTAGACGTACAAGTACCTACGAAAATATAAAAATGAAAATAAAAAAAAAAAAAAAATGAAAAAGGAAGAAGAAAAAGGAAAAATAAAGAACGAACTGAATCAAGATTTTCCATTTTCCATTTTTTTTTATTTCTATTTTTTTTTGTAGTTGTAGTTGTTGTTGTTGTTGTTGTTGTTCTTCTCGTTTCTTGTAGTTGTTGTCATTTCATTGCGCTATTGTTGTTGTTGTTGGTTGATCTGATTTGGTTATTTTTTGTGTGTCGAAATTTAAAAAAAAATTGAACAATATTTTTGGGTGTTTTTTTTTCTCCTTCTTCTTTTTCTTTTTTCTCTTCATCATTTTCTCATATTCGTTCTTTTTTTTTATTTCTTATTTTTTTCTTATTCATTGTTGTTGTTGTTGGTTGCGTTTTTTTTTTCATTCTGTTTTTCTTACCAAAGATATGGCAAAATGAAAGACTGTCAAGACGAATCTTATTTATTTATATTTTATTTAAGATGAAAATCTTTTTTCGGTTGTGTATTTAAAACTTTCTCTTAAGTTAAAATCGGATGCTGTCGTTGTGGTGTTAAAATTTTTTCTTCTTATTTTTTTTTTGTTGTACCGACGATGGTCGGATGTGTAATGAAGAAGAATATCGAATGGAATGTAGATTATATATAGATACGATGAAATAACAGAGAGAGAGAGAGAGAGGGAGAGGGTGTGAGAAAGTGTGGATCTAGAAATGAACGCCGAATTGTATAAGGGGGGTTGGAAAAAAAAATTATAGGGTGACGGAAGAAGAGGATGACTTGTGGCATTATCACAGTAATACATAAAATTTCCGTGTGACTTTTTTATTTGTTGATTTTGTTAATTTTTTTTTTGTATTTGTTTATTTGTTTCCCTTTTCCTCCTCCAATAAAAAAAAAAAAACAATAAAAAGCAAACAGAGAAAAAAACAACAAAAACTTGTACACACACACACAGAAACAATTATTAAACAAAAAACGCACGTACAATAAGTTCAGATATTTATGTGGGTGAAATTTTTTAGGAGTTGACTGATTGAACGAGTAAGTTTTTTAATGGATGAAAGGATGAAATACAAAAACAAAAACAAGAGAGAGAAGGTATGGAAGTTTTTTTTTTTTTTGCAAATAAAAAAAAAAGAGGGAGTATTGGAGTGGGGACACAAAAATACCGAGATTATAATACATTATTTAACTCTGGTATAATCGGTTAGAAAATATAATTCCAATTAATCTCTCTTTTCACTCAATCTTCCATCTCTCTTTTTTTCATTTCCCTTCTTTTTTTTTTTTGTTCTTTCTTTTCCTGTTTTTAAACTTTTTTTCTATCTTTTAACTAATAAATAAAGGACTAAAGTCTAAAGTAAAATTTACTAAGTCTAAAGTCCATAGATAATAAAAACAAAAGTTTTCTTTGTGTTTTCTTTTTTATTTTTATTTGCCGGCTTTTTTTCTCGTTCCTTTTTCCCTGTTTTTTTATTTATTTTTTATTTTAAACAAACAAAAGATGAACAGACTAGAAAATCCAACCTATTCTATTATATTCTATTTTCAATTCTGCCTACATACCAGTACCATCATATAACCATCTTACTCATATATACCAAAACTAATATTCCAATGCATACTCATCTATACCTAGCTAAAACCTCCCCCACCCCCCCTGACTATATATTCACCTAAACTCACCTATACCACATTTCTTTACCGATACCTACTTATTAAGTCAACCTATACACAAATTTACTCATCTATACATCCCAATACCCTCCCCAACCTACACCCCGCAACTGAATACCCACTTATACCCAACTTATATTATAGTTAAATGAATAGGTAAAAGGCAAAAAAGAAAAAAAAGAAAACTTTATATTTTATATTAAGAGAAAGTCAGTTGACTAACGACTAAAGTTATATTATTATTTTTTTTTGATGTTGTTGTTGTTGTTGTTGTTATTATTCTTCATGTTTTTTTTGTTGTCATTATAATGCTCCTCTTTCTCTCGTTTTCTATTCCTACGCATAAAATAAAATATTATGAAGACCAACAAGAAATGAAAAAAAAACAACAACAACAAAACATTAATATTTTATATAATAACCCCTTTGACTATTATAATACCTTTAAGGCAATAAACTCATCTTAAACAACCAAAAACAACAACAAAAATAACAACAAAAAAATAAGTAGGCAGATAGAGAGAGTGAGTGAGAGTGAGAGAGAGAGAGAGAGAAAATGGGTAAAACATAAAAATGAAAAATCCTTTTTCTTCATTTTTTCATAAATATTTTTTTTTTAATCCTTTTTTTTTGTGTTTTATTCTAGGAAGAAAAAAAAAAGAAGGAAAATGAAGAAATACGAAACAAAATCATAAAAAAGTAATAATAAAACATAATTCAAATGTGTTGCTGTTTTTTATTCCTTTTTTCTTTTATTTTTTTTTTGTTTTTTTTTTTGTTCTTTTAATAATAAAATACCTGTAAATGTCATTTTCTCTCTCTCTCTCTCTATCCCTCCACCCTCCTTTGTCATTCTCTCTCTCTCTCTCTTTCTCACTATATATATTTATTTATTCTATCTATGATTTAGTATGAAGTTAAAAATGACATTTTAACTGAATTATGATACTTAAAAGAAAATATGGAATAAAATAAAACATGGGGCGGGGAATGGGTGTGTAGGTAAAAGTACGGTATATAAAATGTATAACTTTGACTTTATTGAATAACTTTCTTTGTACAAAAAAAAAAAAAAAATAAGAAAAAAAAATAAGAAAATAAAAGAAAGAATTTTTTTTTCCCTTTATTGAGAGAACGAAACAAAGAAGTTACAATAGTGGTACAGTAACAGTGGGTGAAAGAACCTGGATATACAGGGAATATAATGGTAGTGTGTATACACGAATAAAACATTATCCTGGAAAATGGAAGAAAGAAGAAGAAGAAGAAGAAAAAAAGTATGTGTAAGAAACAATTTTATTTTAAACATTTTCAAATTGTGAGAAAAAAAAAATGGGAAGAAGAACCAAGAAAAAAAGTGGAAATTGAAAAACATGTTTCACTTCTTCTTCTTCTTCCTCCTCTTCATCCTCTTTTTTATTTAATTTTTTTTTTGTTCTTTTTATTGATAAAAAATGTGAATTTAACAATGAAATATTTTATTTTAGATTTTACAACTTTTTTTTTTGGTCTTTCCATTTTATCCATTTTATCCGTTTTATCCGTTTTATCCGTTTTTTTCTTCTTCTTTTTTTTTTTGCTTTCTATAAATTTTCTTTTCTTGTTATACTTGTTGATGACAACTTTCCATAGAGAATGTAACACAGAAAATAATATTGTGTGTGTGTGTGTGTATGTGTGTGTGTGCTATATTTTATTATGTGTTTATACTTTATAGTATTATATTGGGCCTGGGTACATAAATATACGTTTACTTTCTAGTAAATATTTTATAAAATACTGGAAAGGTCAAAATGTTAACATTTGATACAAAGATTTTTTTTTTCTTCTGCTTCTTAAAAATCAACTGAGCTGAACTACTTGTTACAAATGTTTCTATTTTCCCATATTTTCTCATATTCCTATTTTTTTTATTAAACATCAAGGATCCCACTCAATGAACACAACAAATATACACACACACACGCACACACACAAATAAATTAATATCAAAACGTTTCCCCAATTATTAACTTTTTGGAAGGGAAAAAAAAAATAAATAAAGGACAAAATAAAAATTATTATTTTTATTAAGAAAATTCAACTAAATCAAAATATCTAAAAATAAACTTTCATTAGTTTAGTTGGTTCAAAGATAAAGAAAAAATTTTAAAATCTTAAGGCTATGTTACACTATAGATAAATAAAGTTCAAGATGATTGGATGACTTTGGTAATTATAATTTAGTCAATTTGTAAAATAATTAAAAGAAAAACTCTATTTGTAATTTGCTAGCAACAATTCGACACTGGAAGGTGTCTTGCCTCAGGCTTGATAAATAAATGTATACAATAATTATTGTAGGCTTTAAGGCGTTCCATCATTTTCATTTGTATTTTAGACAATAGCCTAATGTTAATTGGAAAATTGTTGCATGAATTATACGGCTTTAAAAAATATGAAATTTTAACGATTTGTTTATGTCAGACATTATTTTTTGTTTTAATTTTGTAATATTTATAAACAAAGATGAATTAATTCAAGAATCTATAAAATCTCGGTCTAATTGAAATTCGTTTATTTAGGTCTCCACTTAAATTGAATTGTTGTTCATACAATACAATTTCATGCAATCTAATTGAACTGATTGTCATTAAATTCTTCGTTAAATCGATGGTCCTATCAGACAAGTTTTATTATCTTTAAAAACTTTGAATGATGATGAACCGAATGTGAATTCTTCTTTTTTAGTAAATAAAAGAATTTAACGAATAATTCTAAATGATGATAAAATTCACATTATTCCTGTACAACAACAATTATTTTTATTTAAGGTAATTTCCACATTACATTACCATAGATCAAAATAAAACCTTTCCCAGATACTAAAACCTTAATTATTTTCAATAAAACAGAAGAAAAAAAAAAAAACTAAAAGTAAAATAAAGAATAACAACAGAAAAATTGTAACATTTGTCACAAACCTTTAATAATTATAAAGTTTAAAATTAACGTTAATTTAAGGACCAAAATGTAAAACAGACATTAAAGTAAAAATTAAAATGTTTAATGTTAATAAACCTTTAACTTTAGATTTAAAGTGAAGTGGAATGTTGATAAATAGAAGATGTATTTTTTTTCCCCCCAGTGTTAGAAAGTAAAAATAAGGGAGAAAAGGGAGAAAAGGGAAAAAAGGGAGAAAGGGGAAAAAAGGGAAAAAGACAGAAAATAAAATAAGAAAAAGAGAACAAAAGGTATTTGGACATAAGCATAAGAATTTTAACGCCATTCCAAATTGGGTATTGATGTGTACTGAGAAGAAAACTTATTTTTTTATTTTCTATTTCTTTACTAAGAAAGGATGCGGAAGATAGAATATTATTTATTTATATTTATATATTAAAAAAAGAGGAAGAATAAGAAGAAGAACCGAAAGATAGAAAAGATATCAGAATTCAGTCATATATACAATAAAATGTAAAAGGGGTTTATTATGATCATCTCTCTTCAGTAAACCAATTGAAGAAAAATAAGAGAAAGATGAAAATGTAAAAGAAGAAGAAGAAGAAGAAGAAAAAAAAAGATTGTAAAATTTTTTGAACTATGTAATTGGGATTTGAACTCATTTGAAAAGATAATATAATTGAAAATGTGATATAATGTAAGTACATAATAATCCCATGTAATCATCATTATAATTATTATACAGTGTATAATAAAGCGTACATATATTTTCTCTTCATAAATAATATTTTTTTTTTTTAGATTATAGTCAGTGACGTTACATTTTCATAAAGTTTCATCTGTTTAGGAAATGTTGTCAGTTTATTTTAATGTCTTTGGTCCATCTAAAACAAATGGAGTAAGTAACGTCATATAAAAAGATTATAAAACATTTTTTTTTTTCAGAATTTGAACAGATTTCATTTGTACAGATTAATGTTATCTATTTTGTGAGTGAGTAATTCCGAAACTCATAAATTCACAATACAGACTAAAAATAATTTATCTTCAACTCTGTTGTGTCCATCAAATCAATAAATGTTACGGATCGAAAAAGTTAATAGAAAATCATCAATATTTTTACGAAGACTAAAAAATTTGAATAAAAAAACTTATGTTGATGCAAACTGATCAAAAATAGGAATCAACTAATAAATATAAACTGAATATTCGATGGAGGCGCCACTGTTTCTCACAAAATTCTCAACAAAAAAAAGCGTAAGAACACATTTTCATTTTATATGCTGCTGCTGTTTTTTTTTTTTGTTTTTTTGTTTTTTTAGTAGAATTAGAATTTATTATTGTAATATTTATAAAAAAAAAAAGAAGACGAAGAAAGAAAGAAAGAAAGAAAGAAAAACGAAGCGTTTTATACACACCACTTAAATATAGTTCAAAGTCTCTGCGTTACATAATAATTTGTCAAAAAAGTAAAATAAAAAAAAAAAAGAAGAAGAGGAGAAAAAAAACACATAAAGAAGAAGAAGAAGAAAAAAATGATAAACGGGAAAAAGTAGAAAAGAGTAAAAAAAAAAAGGAAGAACAGAAAAAAATAACGTTAATGTAGAATGAGAAACTGAACGAAAAGAAAACGAACGAACGAAAAAAAAAAATGAATGAATAAAAAATTGTGTTCATTTTGTGTGTGACATCAAGTAAAAAAAAAGGAAAAAAAAAATATCTATGTTCACTTAAAATTATGACAAATCGTACTCTTAAAATAATATCGACAGCATCAAAGCTTATTCGTCTGTCAAAAGTCATCATAAGTCATTACACCCTCAAACAACATCCAATATAGAAAATATATATATACAAACATACTACAGAAACACTCATACAACACACACACACACACACACACATATACACAAACACACACACACACATATATATACATGAACACAAAATAAAACATAGCCGTTAAACATAATTTTTGTTTTTACTTTACTTTACTTTACTTTCTTCTTCTTTTTCTTCATTGTTCATTCTTCATTCTTCATTCTTCATTCTTCATTCCTTTTATTTTCATTTTCATTTTTTTTTTGTTCTCTTATATTTATGTATCAAACCAAGCAACCATAGCTTTTTAAATTGCAAACGTCAAAATAAAAAAAACAAATTATCACAACTGACAGCATAAAGACGATGAAATAACACAAAAAAAAAACACACACACACACAGAAAACAAAGAAGAAGAAGAAGAAGAAGAAGAAAAAGCAAACATAAAAACAAATGAAGTTTGATGGAAAAATGGTCGATTGATGGACTCGATTATTTTTTTTTTTACAATAAAAAAGAAAAACTAAAATTAATCAAAGCCACTTCGCTCTTACATTTTTTTTTTTCATTTTTCCCATTTTCCTTTTTTTATACGTTTAAGTTTTTGTGTTTTTTTTTTTGCATTTTTTCCAAACTAAAAACTAAAAAATTTATTACCTTTCAGTACATTAATTTTTTTTTTCAAGTGTTGTCTGTATGTTCTGTATGTTCATAGTTTTGTTTCTTTTTATTATTATTATTGTTGTTGTTTATTTTTGTTGTTGTTGTTGTTGTTTTTTTTTTTTTTGGAATTTCCATAACTATAAATATTCCATTTAGTCATAATCAAATTATAACATTTCCTGTTCAAACAACATAGAATAAAATAATAGAAGAGATTATATTTGTTAGATTCTTGTTTCTCGTTTCATCCGTGTAAATACAAAACCATAACACATACCCTTATACGCCCCCTTTCTACCTTTCGTCTCCTCACCCTTACAAAAAAAAAAAAGAAGAAGAAACAAATCTCATTCCACAAAAAAATTACATATACCTACAACCAACCAAACCCAATCCACCATGCTTGTTCAAAAACAACAGATTCAACCAAACATAACCAAAAAGTCTCGTAATATGAAAAAGAATAAATAAAAATGTGTCAATTTTTTTTTTTTTTTGTTTTTTTTTTTTTAGTTTGGTCATTGTGTCTCACTGGAATTTTGATTCGACCAAAAAGAAAAAAAAAAAAAAAAAACAAAAATACATCAAGGCAAAACGGGCAAAAAACTACACATAAGAGAGAGATAGAGAGAGAGAGAGAGAAACAGAGAACGAGAGAGAAAATAAAGGAAAGAAAAAAAGAAAGAAAAAAAAAAGCGAAATGTCATCATATCATCATAGTGGGTGGTAGGTATTTATATATGTTGGGCGGAAATGGGAAATGGTAAGAGACAAAAAAAAAAGGACATTTATAGCCAGAGGAAGATGACGAGAAGAAGAAGAAGACGAAGAAGAAGAAGTGAGGAAGAGAAGGGATAAGACAACAACTTGCTTTCATTCTTTCTTTATTTTTGTTTTTTTTTTTGTTCATTCTTGTCAACGACATTGACCGATTGTTGGTGAAGTTTTAGAAATAAATACATAATGAAGGAAAAAAAAAAGAGAAAAAAAATAAACAACCAAAATAACGTTTTACATTCTTGTAAGTAAAAAACAGACAAAATTTATCTCTTCATATTTACGAAAATTCTCTATTGGACAATATTCTGAACTGAACTGAAACTGAAGGTGTTTATTTTACATAATTAAGATATTTTAGCATAGTTGGAATATTTTTGGTTTTAAATCCCAAAAAACAGAAAAAACAAAAACAAAAATCTTGGGAATGTTTAAATATTGTGCAGGTAAAATGAAACAATATTATTGATTTATTAAATCAGTAAACTTTGATTTACCTTTTTTAATGGTTTACATTTTGTTTTTTGTTTTTTTGTTTTTTGTTTTCTTTTGATTTTGTTTCAATAGTTTCCTTAGTGGTTTATTTTGGTATTTTCTTTGTTTTTTGTATTTTATATTTGATGAGAGAAAGTTTTGATTTAAAGTTTAGTCTCAGTTGTATATTACGCAAGAATAATGATGAGGTAAAAAACATCAACAAACAAATAAACAAAAACAAAACAAAAAAAAAATAGGGGAGGAAAATATTAGAACTAATGTTTGAATTAATTGTTAATCTTATACCGGAACATTAGAAATAAAATATTTGTCTGTATAAAGTTTATTATCTGATTACAAATAGAATATTTTAATTTTTTTTTTTAATCCTATTTATTGAGTTTAATTTTGTTATTAGAAGTCTAATGAACTCATGATCGAACACAATTTATTTAAGAGCAACAACAACAACAACTACAGATTTAACAAAAAAAAAGTTTTTTTTTTCTTTCTGGAGGGTCGACATTAATTATTTTAATTAATGACTTTGAAATTATTTTACTTTATACTTTGCCGTGATTTTTTTTTTTATAACGAATGAATTTTTAATTGGATTCAGTGATTTTGTTGGTTTTGCTTTCCTTTTGCTTTAACCAAAATTGTTGTCTCTATTTTATAAATTTCTGTTTTAAATGAAAAAAAAATACAATTAAATAAATTATGAAAGAAAAGTTTCATTGCATTAACGCATCATTAAAAATTGTTTAAAAAAAAAGTGGAGGCGCCAAGTTATTTGTGCATATCACAAATTTGAGGAATAAATTTAGTAAGTTCCTCTATGAATAATTTGGATTTTTTTTTTTTAATTTTATTATTGAGAGAATATTCTTTGCTTTATCACACGATTAAAAATATTAAATCGAATGAAAATGTGTCACATTGGTGACTCAATCACAGTCAAAGTTATCATTTATATGTCTTGATCACACGATTAGATTTTATTTTGTATTATTATTTCTTCAATTGATTTATAAATAATTAATAGAAAATTCATTAATAACAATAATAATAATGATAAAGATAATAATAATAATAATAATACCTACTAATAATCAGTGTAATGATGTGAAATTTTATCCTAAACAAACACGTTTTCATGTATATATCGTTTCGGTTAATTCAATTACATTTTATACACTTTATTACCTTTCAGTTCATGGTACATGCATATTATGTAAAAAGGAATTTGGTTTGATGTGATAGTATAGAGTGTGTAGGTTTGTTATAAGTATATGTAGATGAAAATTGTTTTAAGCAAATGGTGAGGGATGTTTCTATAATATACAAGTGAACGTAAATATATACGTATTGAACGTAAGTATTTTCAAACACTATGAAGTGAGTGTGTGTGTGAGAGAGGGAGAGACAACATAAAATTGTTAGTTGTATATTTTTGTATTTCTTTACTTTAATATATTTTCTTCTTCTTCTTTTTGTATACGTTGTTTGTTGTTTGTTGTTTTGTTGTTACTTTGGTTTTTACCATGAAAAGTATAAAAGAAAGAAAAGTCTAGAAATAACAACAATAACAACAACAAGAATAACAACTAGAACAACAACAACAACAAGAACAAAATAAAAGAAATATAGAAGAGAACAACATCGTAAAATCCCCAATAGATACATATACGTGTATATACAATCTTAAAGGTATACCTTAGAGGTAACCACAAAGAAAGTAAGGAGAAGAAAAAAAATTGTATATAAATATAAGAAGAAAAAGACACAAGAAGAAAATACAGAAAATACACAAAAAATATTGGTAGAAGTCTAGGGAAAGAAGAAGAAGAAAAAGGAAAACAACAAAAAATGTAGAGAAAGAGAGGAAACCACAAAAATACATGAACTTCGTAGTAAGTGTTTTATTTTTTTTTATATTTTATTTATCTCAAATAAACACTCAAGAGTGAAAAGAAACGAAAAAAAAAAAAAAACACCACAGCACATAAAAAAAAAAAAAACACCAAGAAAAACCAACCAACAAAAAGTAGAAAAAAAATAAAGAATAAAAAAAGAAATGGGGGTGTAGAAAAAGAAGAAGAAGAAGAAGAAGAAGAAGAAGAAGAAGAAGAAGAAGAAGAAGAAGAAGAAGAAGTAAAAGAACCATACGAAATAAAAAAGCAACTAAATTGTATACTTTGTATGGATAAAACAAAAACAAAAACAAAAAAACAAATACAAAAACAAATACAATAAACTAAACTCAAAAACCATTATTATTTTGTATTATACGAGTTTACCAGTGATAGAGAAAAATTCAAACAATTTTCAATTGTTAAAAAAAATTAATCTTGATTTGTCTTCATTTTTCTTATCTTCTGTTTTTCTTCTTTTTTCTTCTTTTTTTTCTTTTTCTTTTTCTTTTTCTTTATTTTCATTTTCCCTATTATTATCCAAGAAAAGATTTATATCGTTATAAACCATGTTTGTTACGTCAAACACACACCACACCGTCATATAACTACGAGCACACAAATACACACACACACACACACATGCATTATGTGAAATAAAGTAAAGAAAAAAAAGTTCAATTTAGAAAACAAACACAAATATCCCCTATCAAACACACACACACACACATGCACAGATAAGTGTACAGATAGTACACACACACATACACTCGAATGTTATATGCATAAAGACGCACACATACACACAAACACATACACACACTAACACATCCAAATGTAAAGTTATAAACATATTCGCCCATTATCATGCATGACTGCAAATTCGACGTGTTTAGTTCTAGTAAACTTCCCCAATTGAATATATTCCTTCGTCTTCCTTCTTTTTTTTTCTTTTTCTTTTTTTTTTTTTTTTGTTCTGTTGGTTGTTCGATGTTGGGTTGAGATCAAAATTATTGACTCATGAAACGAATTACGTTTAAACGCGAGAATATAACCCGTCACTTCCTATAATCTATAATCATCTACTGAATGATTTTATTGTCTATACTGTAACTGTATACGTCTATACGTGTGTGTGTGTGTATTTATTCCTAAACTTAAACAATTTTTAACTCCCTATTTGTTTTCTTGTTTTTTTTTTTTGCTTGTGGTTTTTTCGCGTTTTTTTTGGTGAAGAAAAAAAATTTAAATTTTAAAATACAAAAAAAAAAAAAAAGACAGAATCAAAAAGGGAAGCGAAGAAGAAGAAGACGAAGAAAATGTTTATTCTCGATTTTTTTTTTCTTAAATCTAAATCTAAAGCGGCAACAAATCCCTTTGGTTTTTCTTTCATTTTCTTTATTTTTCATCTACTTTACTGTTTCTTGATTCAAATCCACTTCGAAAACAATCGCAATGAAAAATTGATGTTACCATTTTTGTATACCAAAAATGAAAATGTGAAGAAAAAAAAAAAGAAGGAAACATGCGTTCGTACCGTTTGTTAAGATGAAGAGAATGTGAAGAGAATGTAACGTAGAACCAGAATACGTTTAACGTTTACTGGAAACAGATAAAGGAAGATCGTATAATATTTTGTTTGGGAGGGATTATAAGAGAAGAAACAGAAATGGATCTTTAGAAGAGAGAAGTGAGAGAGAGAGAGAGAGAAATACGATACAGGAGAAATAAAATATAAAATAAAAATGAAGATGAAGATGAAGAAGAAGAAGAAGAAGAGAAGGAAGAATATAAAATAAAAAATTAGCATAATCCTTAAATCTATAGTCACCTCATTATCCCTACAGTACCTTTCCCTTATACATACATAAAAATATAAATAAAGTAAGATTGAAAGGATGAAATTTATTACATTTACATATTTACAGTATTTGATGGAATTGAGATTAAAAATAAATAAAAGAAAATCAGGAAAGAAGTAAAAAAGAAAAAAAAAACGGAAGAAAAATTGAAGAAAAATAAAAAATGAAAAAAAAAACAAACAAGAAAAAAAAAACGAAAACGAGAAAAATCAGAAAATTAAATTGCAAGCACACTTGTTGAACACAACAACAACAACAACTTCAACATCAATACCAGTAACAACAACAATAACAGCAACAGTAACAACAACAACAGCAAATAAAGGAGAATAACAAAAAGGAAAAGCAAAAGCAAAAAAAAAACACCCCCCCTCCACCCAATATTATTCCTACAAATTCGATACTCTTTCCTGTATATAAACTCAAAAACAACCTTCATATTAGGCAGCCTATAGAATACCAAAAAAAAAACCATTCTTTTCATAATCAAAAATAATAATAACCAGGGAGAGAATATAAACATTGGAACAAAGTACTGATTCTCATCATTATTATTATTATTTTCGTTTTTTTGTTGTTGTTGTTGTTCTTACAATTGTGTGCACCCTCTTTTAAGAAGAAATAGAAGAAGAAGAAGAAGTAAATATCATAATAAACAATTGAATAGAAAAAGAATATCTTCCTCTTCAGTATATAAGATTGTATTATTTGTTTTCTCCTTTTTTCTTCCTTACACAAAACAGAATGAAACGGAATGAAATAGAATGAAACAGAATGAGTAAAATATTCATTTTATTTTTTTGTATTTATTCTAACAATCACACAAAAACACACAAATAATAATAATACAATTTAATATACTAAACGAGACATGAACGGCAACAGTAAAAGGAAAAAGAAAAAAAAGAAGAAAAAAAAAAATAAGGAGGGAGAGGAAGTAAAAGTAAATTACCACAATTTCCCCCACATTTTTTGCCCTTTTCAAATAGAAAATAATCTTCTTTTATATATGTGACAATGAAATGAAGAGTCAACTATGATTTTATTAACTATGACATTTGTTATGGTTTTAACATTTTTATCTTTTCAGGTAAAACCCCGTTCTTTGAATAGAAAAATTTTTATACATACATACTTTACTTTATTCATACACACACACACACACATATTAAAATAAACACACATACGCACTTACACATAGATAATCAACACACTTATTTAATTCAATATTTATATTAGAAAATATCGCGAAATACCGACGAGCACAAACTCACAACCACCCTCATACTTCACACTTAAAATTTTCATCCTTTCCCTAAATTCATTTATAAACCTATTCTATCTAATAACCACTTCACCCTACTCCACCCACACCCCACCCATCAAGGTTTCCACCTCATATATATTCAACCCCATACTCTTATGTGTACTTAAATTTTAAACACACATATGAATTCAACAGTGGAAAATCATCATCATCATCATCATCATCATCATCATCATCATCATCAGAAAAAAAAAAAACAAGACAAGTGATGAGAGAAAAAATTTCCTTTTTTCATATATTCATTTTCTTTGCATTAAAAAGAATTTCCTCTATAATTTCTTTTCTTATCATTAAAAGTTATATAGAGATTTCTATATATGGTACAAAAAGATTGAAGATTTGTTGTTGTTGTCATTGTTAGTTTATTATTTTTTTCTTATAAAAATAAAATAAAGTTAAAGTTTCTCTCTCTCTCTCTCTCTCCTCTCTTGCACACTCTTTCTCTTACTTTCTTACTTTCTTTTACTGTTTGTAATATTAACATTTTCTTTATCCGTTATTTTTTTTCTTCCCTCTTATTTTATTTTTTTTTTGCTGTTATTGAGTAGAACCAAGAGACTATTATAACAAAAATATAAGATTGATGGGAATGTTATTGAGGATGAGAACAGAGAGTAAAATATACGTACGTTTATTATACATAAATAGGAATGAGACTAAAAGTCTATAATATACAAGAGAGAGAGAGAGAGAGAGAGAGTGAGAGTAGACTGTATAATGGAAGTATGTTTATATGTAGAATGAATGTGAAGGTTAAGAGTATAATGATTAGGTATGTCGAAAACATACCGAATATAAAAAAAAAAATACAAAACAAAAAGTAAAAATACAAAAACACACAAAAACGTAGAGAAAAAGAAAGCGAGAGAAAAAAAAAGGAAGAAGAGAAAAAAAAAACAGAAAACCCACGAAAAGTCATGAAAGACGAGAAAGAAACACAAAACAGCAAAACAGCAAAACAACAACAACAAGAAAAAAAAAATACAAAACGTAAAGATGAAGAGAGAACAATAAAAATAATAAATAAAAAAAAAATAACGGAAAAAGTGAAAAAAAAACAATGGAAACCAGGGGACCATCATCCATTCCCGGGGAGTAGTTTCATTTTATGATTATACCTACACACACACACAAACAACACACAACACATGCACATAGGCATTCGTGCATAGAGAAGAAAAAAATGTATAGATACAGAAAGTCATTTATAGCGGCCACAAAAATTAATTCGTATTAACCGATCTTTTTTTTTTTTGAAGGATTTTCCTTCGTTATATCCGACTTCAGATTTTTCCCTATTATAATTTTTTTTTTTTTAAATTTTGTAGTTAAAAAATACCCCTCTCTGTGGTAACGTAAATTTTCATAATATTAGACGAGGTAGTTAGTACAACGTATAGAAAGTAATTGCGTCTTCTAATAAATGGAAGTACCATGAACACAAAAAAAATATATTCCAGGAGAGACCAAATGGAACGCAGTGGGATAACAACATAAATAATGTTTTTTTTTCGTTATCGTTTAAAAGGGGAAGGGAAAATTTCTATTAATTTCTTTTCTGTAGGTACAAGAAGAAGAAGAAGAAAAAAAATACAAAATCAGAAAATTTTCTATTAAAAATTAAAATCTTTTCCACCACAATTAATTATGCCTACCGTTACGCGCGTTAAATAAAAATCATTATTGAAATAAATTTTTTACTACATCACCCCACCCCACCTCAACCCCGTCAATTCATTTTTCTTAATTTAGTTTAAGTTTTTTTTCTTTCACTTCGTTCGTTTGTTTTCTGTGTTTTTTTTTTTCTTACAAAAGTTTTAAATTAATCGATTTAAAATTTTTAAAATTGAACACAAAAAGACAGAAGAAGACAGAAGAAGAAGACACAGAAAAAAGGTATCTTAACTTAATTGACTGTAAGTTGATCGTTTACTAAAGATTTAATAAAAATTTTCATATAAATTAAGTTGATATAAAAGCTTTTTATTTTGTGCTTTATTCAATTGTTAACATAAAAATTATTATTTTGATGATTTGAGATATTTTGTTGTTGTTGTTTTTGATTTTTTCAAAAATTTAATTTCTGATAATTGTCAGTTGAAAAAAACAGAAATGAAAAAACAACAACAACAACAACAACAAGAAAAACTTTTTACATATTTTAATTTTTTTCCGTACCTAATAATAAAAAAAAAACTGGTGAAAACCATAAACACTTGACTCTTTGATAAGGAATACTTTTTGATAAGGAATATTTAGTTTAAAATTTAATGTCCTGATGCAATCATCATCAGGACAAACATAGTTCCCTAAAAGTACTTAGAATAAATATAAAAAACGATGTAAAACTAAAAAGTTGTTTCTTCGATTATTAACAAGAAAAAAATATTAATTTGTAATTAACCCACCTGATAATCCATAAAGTTTCCATAACCCATATGATTACAACTACACGAACAATGTTTTATATGATCTTGTAATTCTAATTCAACCATTTCTGTTGTTGGTTTAATTTTAGGACACAAATGTTCTGGTATATCTAATATATCGAATGTACCTAAAGACTCTCGTTCGAGAGCCTCTAAGGCATTTAAATCCCACTGCCCTGATGTCATTCACATTTAATATTATTTTAACAATTTTTAAAACAAAAACAACAACAACAACAACAAAAAAAAAAAACAAAAAATTTTTAATTATAAACTGGTTTAAGGGGTGTGGTGTGGTAGAGGTGGGGTGATGTGATAGAGGTGGGAAAAAAGTGAAAATTTTAAGAAAAGAAAATAATACAAAAACAAAAGACAAAAAAAAAAACAACAACAACAAATTACACAAGACAAACGACAAAAACAATGAATTTTCTTTTTTAGACTTTTTTTTTCTTTTTCTTTTTTTTACTTTATTTGTTCTTCTTCTTCTTCTTTTTCTTCTTCTTCTTCGTCTTTGCTTTTTTTGATGAAATTCAAGTTAAACCGTACAAGGATCAACAACAAACCAAAAAGAACAAAACAAAAAAAATGAAAGAAACACAAAATTATTGAAAAACTGAACGGGAAAGAAAGGAAGAGGGAAACAGAAAAATAAAAAAAGGAAGAAGGGGAAAAAAATTAAACAAAAACAAAAAAGAAAATTTTTATTATTTTTTTTTTGTTTTCCAAGATGGGAAAATTGTTTTTAATGAATTTTTATTATTAAAAACAAAATAAAGAAAGAAAGAAAGGAAAAAAAAAACAGAGAGAAAAAATCTACCAAAAAAAAAAAAAAAAAGAAGAAGAAACAAAAAACAAAAATAAATAAAACAATAAAAAATTTAATTTTCCGTTTATGTGAAATAATAATTTTTTTTATTTCGTTTTTTCCTTTTTCTTTTTTATTTTTTTATTTTTATTTTTTTATTTTTTTTCTTAAAAAAGAATTTTTTTTAGACAAACAAAACAAAACAAAAAAAAGTTGAAACAATTATTTTTAATTTTTTATTTTTCTTTTTAAAGAAAATTTTTTTGTTTAAAAAACAAAAAAAAAGAAAATATTTTTCTTTTTTATTATAATATTTTTCCGACCGGTCGGTTCCTTTCGGTATCAAAGCCAAACTCTCACTAAACTTGTAAGAGCTTTTAACAGGATTTTAATATTTTCCAGCATCCTGAATTGTCCTTTCTCTTCAACGTTTTTCGCTTTTTCTTTTAATTTTTTTTTTATTCTATATTTTGTTGTTGTTGCTGTTGTTGTTGTTGTTGTTTTTGTTGTTGTATTTTGTCTGTATAGAGAGTTGTATTTTATGTATATACAAATTCTAGGTGATGTGATTGTATTGGATTTTTCTCTTTTAACAACGTGGGAAAATCTGAGCATAAAATATATATCTGTATAAATTTTCCTACATAGAGAAAAATCCTTACAAACACACCCACACATACATAAACAATTTCATATAAAAGTATTATAATAAAGATGAATAAGAAAAGGATATGAGAGAGAGAGAGAGAGCGAAAGAGAGAGAAAGAGTGAAAGAGAATTAAAGAGAGATCACAATTGTGAATTATTGTATGTATGCTTTTTTGGTATAACTTTTTGTTCAGTGACAGAACTATTTTTACATTTTTTAAGGGAACTGTTAATGTTCACTTTTTGTAGTGAAAAATAAATAAGAGTAAATTAACAAATTTTATGGTACGTTGTCTTTTTTTTTTTATGGTACATTTAAGAAAAAACTTGTAATAAATTTTCATGTTGAATAATTTCTTGATTTGACAGATATTTTTAATGATAATAATTAAAATGAATAAACGTTAAGGTCAAACCTTTAATAATTAATTATTATAAATGAGGAATTTTTTCTTTGTTTTTTGATTTAATTTCTTTTAATTTTGTTTTTATTCGAAATGAGAAAATATGATGGCAACACTGTTTATGAGCACGAACGATTTTGATGAGAAAAAACAAAAGAGTTTCATTTGAAGAGAGAATTATATTTGTGTTATATAGAGAGGTAAGAGAGAAATTTCAAAATGTGTAATACATTTCTCCTCTCCCATTTCCCAGGGACCGAGTGAAAAACCGTTTTTCATCAGTACTACAAATATTTCTCTTTTTAAAAAAAAAAAAAAAAATTCGAATAAGGGAAAATAAAAATCGTCTCATATTATTGAATGCCTGTGTGTGTATGTGTTTGTGATTGTAGGTGAAGTAACGTGTCTGCATTAGAGTGTGTGTGTGTATGTATAGATGTGTATATATTTTTTATATTTTGATGGAAAAACAAAAACAAAAAAAAAATAAACGGTTTTTTGTTGTTGTTGGTGTTCTTGCTGTTGCATGGTTTTACACATGATATGATTGAAAGTGATATGATCATAGATGGTTTAAATGTGTTAGACAGGGATGCAAATATTTATAGAATATGAGAACTTCATAGCAATTACGATTAAAAAAGGAAAAAAGAAAAAGTACCAGAAGATAAAAACGGGGTAGAAAATATAAGAACCGATAACAGAAACGAATAAAAAAAAAATATTTAAGTGGAAAAGAGAAATAAAATAATAATTGTTGACCTTTGATGTTCTACCGTTTACAATGACTTTTATGTATTTTATTTAAAAAATAGAAATCAGTTTGTACGTTTTGCAATTGTTTTTGATGTGTGGATGTTTGTGTGTGTATGTGTGTGTTTAAGTAAAAATTGATAAAAAAAAAAACAGGGAAAAGAGGATTTATTTTTATATATAAATATAAAATTGTTCCTCTGAAGTAGCGTAAGTGTTTGTGTTTGTGTGTAAGTTGTGTTGAGAATTATTACACGATTAAAATATTAGAACAAATAATGTGCGTTTATTTTTTTTGTACTTTTGTATTTTTGTATAGAAAATTTATAATAAAGTAAGTGGAAAATTTAGGTACCTATAACATTTCATGTATACCTATATCAAGATAAAATTAAAAAAATATATATTTCAAATGTAACGTATCATTGTAAAAGGATTAAAATAATTAAAATATATAAAATTCCATTCTGAGAGCAGAGCTACACATTTTTTCTTCTCTGCTACACATTTTTTCTTTTTCTTCTTCTTCTTCTTCTTCTTCTTCATTTTTATTCAACAACGTTTTTTTTATTTCTCTCTGTTTCTTTACATTTCTGATTCTGTTCTTGTGTTTTGTTTCTTTTGTTTCTTTTTTTTGTTTGTATTCTTATAAGAACAGCAACAACAAATATAAAAAAAAACGAAACCAAAAACAAAAACAAGAATAAATGTGAAGGAAAAAAAAAAAGGAAAGTCAAAAAACGAAAGAAGTTAGACATTCTTACTTTTTATTTTTTAATTATTATTTGTTTTTATTTTAATTTTATTTCTAGATTTTACGTGATTATACCTTCTTTTTTTTTTTGACGGGATTCCCCTTTTTCGTCTCCTGTTCTTCTTCTTCTGCTGTTGCTGCTGCTGTTTTTTTTCTTTAGCGTCTTTTTTTTTTGTAATTTTTTTTTAAATAAAAAAAGGATGTAGGAAAAAAAAATATCAACAAGAACAGAAATAAGAGGAATAAAGAAAAACGAAGAAGAAGAAGAAGAAGAAGGGTTTGATGTACACTTTTTGTTTTTGTTGTCGTCCAACAAAACTCAGAAAAAAAAATCAGCACCACCAGCAGGCAACAAAACCAACAACAACAACCAATGTGACGCAAAAACCAGCCAAAGAGTAGCAAAACATAAAACACATACCAACTACCCCTTCATTCACCCTCTCCCAAAACAAGATGTGAACTGGTATGGTCGGTGGAGGGGGGTGGGTGGTGGATTGGTGGTAGTAGGAACAAAACACAAAACGAAAAAAAAAGGGTTAAAAAGTTGAAATAATAAAAAAAATTGAAAAACAAATGAAAAATAAATGAAAACATGAATCTATATTTTATAAATGAAAAAAAAAAAAAAAAAAACAACCAGAAGAAGAACAAGAAGAAGAAGAAACAAAACATAAAACAAAATCAAAATCGCTGAAAAAAAAAAAATTAAGAAGAAGAAGAAGAAAACATGAGGATTCTAGTCGAGTGGATCATATAAATTTTTTCTCTATAATCCTTTTTTTTTTTCTCATTCCACTCTTCCTCTTCTTCTTCTCCTGTTTCATGAGAATGAAAGTATGTACTTGTGTGTGTGTGTGTGTGTGTGTGTGTGTGTGTGTGTGTGTTTGTGTATTTTCAATGTTATTATTGTTATATTTGTAAAAATCAAAAAAACAAAAAAACAACAAAGGAAAATAAGAAGAAGAAAAGTCTTCGTTTTCACATTTTGGTATTTTTTTTTTGTTTTTTGTGTATTTTGTTTTTATCCCAGGGAAACTCAAATGATTTTCTTTTTTACTTTTATATAAATACAAATGGATAGATGAATGTCTTACACGTATATGTGCGTGTGTATGTGTGTATTTTCGTTTTCTTATTTTTTTGTATTTGGTTTTTTGGGATGTTGTTGTTGTTGTTGTTGTTGTTGTTGTTGTATTTTTCTTCGCTTTGGATATACATTTTTATTATGTTTGTATTGTTAAGAAATTTGTTTGACAGTAAATATATACAATATTATGGAAATATTATAAGGAACGTTAACATAATATTAAGGTGGGGAATATTTTTTTTTCTTTATTTATTATGAAAAGATTTTCTTCTTCGCGTCTTACCACTTTTTCTTCATATTCTTCTTCTTCTTCTTATTTTTCTACCTTTAAGGGGCATTTTGTGAATAGATACATACATATGTGCATATAAAAAAAAAACTCTATCGTCTCTTATAATATACGATTGTGCTCCACTGTGCCAATGCAATGATAACAACAACAACAACAATAACAACAAAAATTGTATAATAAACGTTCGTTAAAATTTATAGATTTTATTTTTTGTTTTTTTTTTATCGTAAATTAATTCATTCACTCATTCCACGTCACAATAATTTTTATTATAAATCTGTAACCCTCTATTTTACCCTTAGTATATACACACACATACACATACACACACAAACACATTCACACATACATTTCCTATTCTAATTTATTCGTAATTTTCATAATTTTCAATTTCAATTATTGCTATTGTCTTTTTTCCTCTCTCCTAACTAAACTGTTTTATATAACAGGGGTTGGTGGTGTGCCAGGGGAAAGAGAAAAACACCCAAATGTAAAAAGAAAACCTTCTATACTAAATGTCTTAACATATTTTGCAAAACGACGAGAAAAAAAGAAAATCTTTTTCGTAACGATAAATCTTTCATTGATGTCTAATGTGAACTTTTGTGAATGAAAATTAAGGATTCTAAAGGAAAACAAATTAAAGTTTTGTAATGGAATAAATTTAAAATGTTTCATGGAAAATGTGTGAAATTGAGCGTAATCATTGAATAACGGTTCTTTTTTTTTGTTCAATAGATAAAATTTATAGAAAATGAATTTAACATTTTTCCCTTCTTCTTCTTTTCTTTTTCTTTTCCTTTTCCTTTTTTTTTTTTCTTTTACTACAGATTTTCATTTTTTATTATTTTTTTTTCTCTCTCTCTTCATTCTTTCTTTTTATCAAATCATGACTTTGACATATTTTGTGTGTGACATTTTCTTCTTTTTATTCTTTCTTGTTTTTTTCTTTTTTTTTCTCTTTCACTCTTGGGATTCTGTTACAAGAGGGAAATTATGTTTTTATAAATAAAAAATATTTTATTTATTTTCAGTTTTTTTTTTATTGTCCAAAAATATCACAATATTATTTATAAATATGATTTTGACATTGACATTTCACAATAAAACTCAATTCTTTTTATACTGTGTGTGAGAGAGAAACAGAGTGTGTGTGAGAGAGAGAGAGGGAGGGCGAAAAAATGACAAACGAAATAACGGAAATAATAATAAATAAATAATTTAAAAGATATACTTTTGGTATTTTGCTATAAAAATGTCATAATATCCGTACTATAAAATTGAGTCAAAAATATAGAAAATTGTGACAAGTAGCCTTTGAAATGTCATATATTATATGACAACCGTCTGTCAGATTTTCTTTTCTTTTTTGTTTCTTCTTCTTCTTATTCGTCTTGTTCTACTTATTCTTCTAGTTTCCTCTTCTATTTTCTTCTTCTCCTTTTATTTTTCATTTATTTATTATATTTTTTTTTTATTCTTTCACTTTTCTTTTGTCAAAAGTGAAAATAAAATAAAAAGGAAACGATACTTTCTTCTGCTTGACTAAATCTGTCAGTCATCTGTGTGAGTGTAATGGAGAGCGAAAGAGTCAGAGAGAATGAGAGAGAAGGTAGGTAGAACATGTATATGTGATCAAAAAAAAAAAGAAGAAATTTTGATATCATCTCTCTTTTATTTCATCGTTATCTATCTAATAAAAATGTCTACAAAAAAAAAGTCTACATTAAAAAAAGTCGGTACGACAAAAGAGAAAAAAAAAGTGAAAAAAAAAAAACAGAAAATTAAATTAAATCAGCACCTTTCTTATATTTTTAATAAAATGTATTACGTTAGCTGTTTTTTTTTTTCTTTCTTCTCTTTCCCTTTCTTTAAGAGGTAAAAACAAAATGTGTCTAAGCGCACCTTAATTTACTCTATAATATTCCTGTCAAGGAAAAACAAAAAAACAAAAAGAAAAAATGAAAATATAATTATTTACGTTTATTGAAGAAGACAAAAAAAAGCTAAACACATTTGATATTTAAGAATAAGGAAAATCATCGTTGAGGGTAAAGATAAAGTGATGATAGTAATTAGACTTTTCTCTTTTCTTCTTGTTTTCTTTATTTTTAATTTTATTCTTTTTTTTTTTTTTTGTTTAGAATGGGAATTTTTCTTAAGGACATTATGATTGTATGAAAATGATAAGAGTTGTGAAAAAAAAAAAAAAGAAAAAAGAAAATTCTCAAATTCTCTCTAAATAATAATAAAATGTGTAAGGGGGTTGGAGGAGGGAAAAAAACGTCTACTTCCTTATTTTCTTTGCGAATTGTGTTATTTTCTTTTTTCTTTTTTTTTTTTTTTTGATTCAGTTTTCTTTTATTTTTCTTGTTTGTTTGTTTTTTTTTCCTCTATCGTTTTCTTTTCCTTTTGTGAAGGTAAAAGATGCGTGATTCCGAGTGTGTTTTTGTGATTTTTTTTTCTCTCTCTCTTTTTGCTTCTCTTCTTTTAATTGACTCTGATTTAGGAAGGCTGTTAAAAGTAACAAATAACATTTAGTTTATCTGATTAGAATTCTGGAGATGGATGAAGAAACCGTATAACCAACAACAACAAACAACAACAATAATAACAAATGAAAAGAAAAAATATTACGTACTAAATTCTATAGATTTGTTTTGTTGTGCGAAACAGAAAAAAAAAGAAGCAAAAGAAGAAAAAAAAGAAGAAGAAGAAGAAGAAGAAAGAAAAGCAGAAAAAAAACTGAAATAGAAAAGCACAAAAACCATGTTTAAAGGGATAAATGTATGTATAGGAGGGTAAATATATTATATGGGATGATTTGATGTGTTTTTTGAGATTCACAGAAGAAGAAGAAGAAGAAGAAGATGATGATGAGAAAAAAGAAGAAAATGAAAATGGATGGAGAAAGAAAGAAGGAAGAAAAAAAAAATATATACAATATAAACGAACTAGGTGTGAATAGGTCAAGTCTCCTGAAATTTTCTATCTATCACACACAGTCATACAAACACAAACACAACACACACACACACACTCACACACACACATATATATTCATTGACACAAATGAACACATTCACATTCACAAATAACTACGCGCAAGTACACATTTTTTTTCCCTTCTGATTATTATTTTTCTTGTTGTTGTAGTTATTTTTTGTTTTATCCAATTTACTCTAGGATAAAATATTTTAGAGTATAGAAGGTGAGAAGGGGTACATAATGTTAGTAGGTAAAGGTAACATACATTTATATAAAAGGATAATAAAAAATATATAATAATAAAATAAAAGGCGAACTTTTTATTTTTTTTTTTACCTCTTCATATCTCTCTCTTTCTTTCTCTCTATCTCTTTCTCACTCTCTCTCTCTATCTTTCTAACTGTCACTAAAGAGTCTCTCTCTAGTCCCCATTATTATTTCCTATTTTATATTATTCTCATTTTTGAGGTGTATAACAGTATAGCACACTGGTATACCTTAGCCCAGACATTGTTGAAGATTAACCCTCGTCACTGTCGTTTCACAAAAAAAAAAAAAAAAGTAGAAAATAGAACCAACATTCAAAAAAAAAAAGAAAAAGAAAGAAAAACAGGAATAAAAAAAAAAGAGGAAAATAATAATACAAAAATAATAAAAATAAATATAAAAATGGCGTCATTTTCCCTTAACAAGAAATATTATAACTCTCATAAATATAAATAAAATATCCGTTTAAGGGATAAACACTGAACTATACAAACTAACAATAATTCTGGCTTTGAATTTCTAAATAAAAAAATTGTTATTATTTATTTTTACTTAAAAAATATTATTTCACTAGATAGATAGTGGTATAATTTCATTCTACTAGACTAGACAGATAGTCTGATTATACAACTAATGTAAAGGGATTGAACGCCAAAGGTGGTCCGATTATACAAGCTTCTCTTAGACACTGGTTTAGTGTGTCTAACAGATTAAAATTTGACTTTTATAGAAAATCAAATGCTAATAAAGGATTAGAAAAATATCCATACCATTGTTTTATTTGAAAATTTGTAAATTGAAAATTGAAAAAGATCATCTTAATTTCCATTTTTATTATAATTTTTAAACCAAGACTATAATTCATCATTTTCAACAATAAACAAATCCTCTCAAAATAGCAGTTTTAAAAGTATTAAAAAATTGTTTTGTTTAAAAGTCAACCAATGATTAAAGTTTCTTTTGTTCATTTTATGATTCTAAATTAAGATCAAAATAATCAATTTTTAATTTATTACATCTTTGTTTATAAAGTTTTTGAACTTTTGAATTAACAGCATGTCATATTATTAAAGTCTGAAAAAGACAACATTTAAAGTTTTCTATGGTTAATATTAGAAACAAAGGAATTAAATATTAGATAAGAAAAGGATAAAAAAATAAAAACAAAACAAGATTGAATGATTGGCATTAGATTGTCATTAGATTGAAATTTAAAGAAATAAAAAGATTTTTATCAAATCAAACAAAGATATTTTATGATTATGCAACAATTCTTACAATCTTACAGCTAGAATATTTCATTTAGTTTTTGTATATGAAAACATTAGACGTTAAAGTTGTGGTGTACCATCCACAATTCATACTTGAGGAAAAACTGAATTTAGAGCAAAATGATTTTTAAAACATTAAGATTAAAGACCAAAGAACATCACAATTTTATTCTGGGACAACAAAAAAATGTTAATTTGATAAAAATTTATGTGACAATTTTCTTTTGTATTTAATTAAGTCTTATTTAAAATTATTGTGATACCTAACATAAATCAAATTTATTTTAAGAACACCAAAAAAAAAAAAAAACTGTAGGTTACGTACAGAAGGATCTTTTAACAAAATAAAAGAACAAAAACAAAAATATTTGTTCTAGAATATTTTTTAGTTTAGTGTAGAAAAATATATAAATAAAATATCTTTGTATTGGTAAAAGTAGGTAAACCTAAAATATAAATTGAATCAATGTCAAATCCTTTTTTCGTTTCGTTTCGTTTTTTTCCTCTCTTTTTTTTTTTTTGATCTTTTATCCCTAAAAACAAACAAACATAAAACGATTAAATGATTTACAGTCAAATATATTTATTTAATATAAAATGAAATGGAGATCTCCAAAAAAAAAAAAAAAAACACCTATCCCCATCAGACTAGTGAGAGAGGGAGAAAGAGGAGTAGAAAAAGAAAACAACAAAAAAAAAAAGCACCCAAAACTGTCAACTGTGGCTTGAGCATGGATTAATAATTTTCTGTTTTCAGTTGTTGTTTCTGTTTGTCTTTTCTCTCTCTCTCTTTCTCTGTTTTTGTATGGAATCGTTATCTAATCGTTCCCATTCACCTTATTTTTTATATAAATAAATATTTGCTACATTTATTATTTTTTTTCTAAAATATCAAGAAAAAAAAAAAGAAAATTTGTCTGATTAGGTATTCACTTTTTCTTTTCCGTTTTTCTTTATAAGTTTGTTACAAATTCATCTGATGTTTACAAAAAATATTAGAATATTATTCTATCTCTAACTCTCTCCCTCTCTCTTACCTCTCTTTCACTGACTCTGACGCTAAAAGTCAAATGGTGGAAAAGATAAAAAAAAATAAATGAAAGAAAAGAAAAAAAAAAGGAAAAACGAAAATATTTATTTATATTTTAGAAAAAAATTTACATCTCAATATTTTTTTTTATGATGAAAACTTTTTCTTTTTTTTTTTTTTAACGTAAACGTCTCAAGTTCAACGTTTAAATTTATCATTCAAAACTGTATAATAAGAAGTCGATGGTAGAAGGATGTAAGGGATGGTGGTATAGTGTGTTAACGGGTGGTAATATATATATAGTGGGTATCAATGGGTGGTATATAACGGGTAGTATGATCGTTGATATATTTCTCTATACTAAACAAATTATTTCATAAGATGGTAAAAGTAGGTAAATGGTTAATGGTTATTTTATTTGTTAAATATAATTATATATACACACACAAACATGTTTGTATATGTATATAGTATACTGTAGTGTATATATATATATATGTATATATGTATATGTGTACATGTATGTTAATAAACGTATAGAAATATTTAAATTTTACATAAATGTCAGTCATATATTTTAATGGGTATGATCAAAATATTTTTGTTATTAAAACTAAATAATATTTCATATTAAAATATATTTTAGAAAAGTTTAGTGGAAAATATATTTGTGTGTGTGTGTGTATTTGTAGAGATGAAAATTTATAGTGAAATTTGTGGAAAAATTGCGTTCATTGCGTTCGAGGCTAAATAATAATAATAATCAGAATGATAATGTTAATGATAGAGGTATAAAACTTCTACATTTATTAATGCCTACAAAATATTCCTTTTCTTTTTTTTTTTCTTTCTTTCTTTCATCATTCTTCTTATCCTTTTGTTTTTCTTTGTTTTAGTTTAAAAAAAAAAGAAAATTAAAAGAAGAAAATTTATTAAAAAAAAAAAGGGAAAATCTTTTGATGTTTTTATCCTTATGTGCATGTGTATGTGTGTGTGTGTGTATGTGTATGTGCGTGTGTGTGTGTGTGTATGTTGAAAGGCTAAAATATAATGAAAGAAAATTATTGTGTGATTTTTTTTTAATAGAGATTTTTTCTGTTTCTTTTTCCATTTCATTTTCTTTTCATTTATTTTCTGTACAGAGTTTTACCTAAATTCTTTCAACAATAATTTCATTTAATAATAACAGAAACAACAGAAACAACAACAATTCAATTTTCCATATGAAATAATTTCTACAACTTTTCCATTATATAATTTATTCTTTAAACATTTTTTTTTTGTTGTATATAATTAAAAACTTAGGAAAATCATAATAATGGAAAAATCAGAATTAAATATTTTTACTAAAAATTTTCCTTATTTAGATTTTATTTCGCTTGTATAATTTTCTTTTTAAATTGTAGGCACACTAATTGTTTTATGTGTTCATGTTTGAGCTTTTTTGTTCATATACGAGTTGAGTTCATTTCAGAGCTTTATTTTCTTGTACAAAATTATAAAGTTACCTAAAGTAAATCAGTCTATCACTGTCACTCAGAATGAATTTTAGTTAATATTGTTTGTTATTAAAAATAATTATAGAAAGTGTTAGAATTTATATTGTTAGAATAATAAATTCAACTCAAACTATTTTTTGTAGAATTATGTAAGAATTTATAGAGAAATTTGAGGCTTACGTGTCTTGTATCAACTGTCAGGGTCATATGTAGGGCATACGGGATCTACAATTATAACTGAATCTAAAACATTATTTCTCCAAAGCTGAGATTTGAAACCGTGACCCTATTGATGAGAGTCGACCCCACTCTGACACAGCGATACTAGAAATTGATTTGAGTTGACTTGAATTAAATTGAATTCAATTGGGTGGAATTTAGTTGAGTTTGATTTTATTTGAGTTGAGTTTTGAATTTTTTTGTGAATTTCACAATTGAATTTCATTTCAATAAATAATAATATTTGCGAAACAAATTTATTTGAATTCACGCAGTAAAAAGTTTTCCAGTTAGAATCGCATACGGTGAAAATTTTATCGTAAATAATTTTTTAATGTTTTCAATTAAAGTTAATTGAAGGATAAAAAATTTTTAATTGCAGAAAAATCAGTTTTTTGTTTTTTTTTTCTCTGTTGAAAATTGTTTCAAATTTAACTAAAATAACAAAAACAAAAATTTTAAAGGGGGGCGGGCCAACAGATAAAATGTTGTCGGGATCAAAAAATAAAGAATTTTCTGTTTGATCTGATAAAATCCCGGAACTAGCATTTTAGGTAAATTTTTAGAAGAGAGTGAGAGAGTGGAAGAGAGAGAGAGAGAGAGTGAGAGAGTGAGAAAGGGGAAAAATGTTACGAGTTAATTATTTTTGAATTTTTTTTCATTACGTTTTGTTTTTGTTGTTGTTGTTGTTGTTTTTTTTTTTCAATTAAAGTTTCCGCCTTAAATACATAGATCATAGATCATAGAAGTACGTTACCTCTTAAATATCATTTTCCTTAAACTCTTCATTTCCCCAACAAAAAAAAAAAATAAAAAAATAATTTCCCAAAAAAAAAAAAAAAAAGGAATTATTTTTTTTCGATTAAACTTTTTCCTTTCCTTTATTTTTTTTTTTTTTTATGTCTCTTGAGAGTGAAAATCTGTTTCTAGATGAAAAGTTTCTTTTCTTTTCTTTTTATTTTTTATTGAATGGAATTTTTCTCTATATGAAAAGAAGTATAAATAATGAAAGAGAGAAAGAGAGATTGTGTGAAAGAGAGGGACAGAGATCAAGAGGATTTCTTTTATTTTATTTTTTTTTTGTCATTTTCATCTTTGCACAATTTAACATTTTAACTTTGGTGATATATTTTTTTCAGGTCAACGAACGTTACGCCTAATTTTAAATTAAAAAATCATAAATTTATTGAAAAAAAAAATTAATAAATTGTTAATTTGATTAATTAATTCCTAGACAAAAAGGGAATATTCCAAAAAGTGTTCCCTCTTCTTATCTCCTTGTATGGGTGCGAACAAAAAAAAAATTCGATTAACGTTTATTTAAAAATTACACAATTTTTTTTTTTTTTTATTAATTTCTGAAATAATTTTAGGGATATAAAATCGCTCTTGATGTACCCACTTGAATTCTAAGGATATTAAATAAGAAGAATTTTTCGTATATAGGGTGAAGTGTGTTAGGGATGAAATTTCAGTATCTATAGAGATATTGTATTTATAGTCTTATATTTTCAATTTTGTTATGACGTATAAAAGAAAAAACATTTATATTTGTTACATGCGTATGATTACATTAGATTTTTATACAGGTAAATGTTTATTATTTAACTTGAACTATTTTTACCTTTTATTGTTGTTTATGTCAGAAATGATTACGATTATTATTATTATTATTATTATTATTGTTATTCTTTTAGATGGTGGTGGGGTTTACGGCGTATTTGATAAATAGCCAAAAAAAAAAAAAATACAAGAAAAATGTTAATAATAATTTTTGTCAATTTTTCATTTCGTTAACTTCCGGTCACATATTATTAATTTCATATATACAATTTTTTTTTTGTTTGGCTGGCAACTGTCCAAATTTGTACACACACACACACACACAACAAGAAAATGGTTAAAACAGGAAAAAAAAGAAAGGGGCGACACATTGTGGAACAACAATCTTACCAAAAGAGAAAAAGAAAAAGAGAAAAAAAAAAGTATAGAAAGGAAACTAGACTTTACCCCGATTAATGTAACGACATAATTATACACAATATTCTCTTCTCTCTACGTTTTTTTTTTCTGTTACCCTTTCCATAACACCAAAAAAAAAATCCCTATCATCTTCATCTTCTTATCTCCCAATAGAATTCTCTCGTTGCCTAATTTTACTTGTTCTGTTTCTGTATTATACTTTCTTCTTCTTCCAAACCACCCGACCCCTTTCTATTTTTTTTTCTATCTTTATACAAGCCAAACATAAAAAAAAAAACTCTAACTCAAACCTAAAAAACTTTAATGAAAGACTGAAACACTTTATCTACCGGCCACCCAAAAAAAACCCCCTATACACCACCCCTCTCACACTCACATCCCAATCATAAACGAACCACTGCAGACAGGATAATTATTGATTAATTAATTTTATATTACCGCACTGTTAGCTCTAGATTAGTCGTATTTATATGTATTATTTATTATGTGTATTTAAACATAAATCATATTCAACATATAAAAATTAATAATTTTCCTTCTTCCTTTTTCCTCCTTTTTTCTCCTTTCAGTTTTCTTCTATTTTCATTTTTTTTTCTCTCTCTGTTTTTCTGTTGGTTTGCTGTCCGGAATTTTATCCCTTTATTTTTATTTATTTATTTATTTATTTATGTTTTCTTTTTCCTTTTTTTTTTGAGTCAACTCCAACAAATAACACGACCTAGAAGTCAAGCCACGTATAGAAATTTATTGGAATTCAATTTTATTTTTCTTCTTTTATTTTTTTTTTTCTTCTATTTTGCTTTTCTCCTTTTTTTTTTCAATTTGTTTTTTTTTTTTCTTTTTTCTTTTGAGGTTTCATCATCAGAAAATTTACGTGAAAATCTCCGTACCATTGATATACATGACCATGTATGTATTATATGTAGTGTATGTATGTGTATATGTATGTATGTGTGTGTGTGTGAGAAAATTAAGTCTTTGAAAAAATAGAAAATATGCTTGCTTGTACATAATTTTTGTCATTTTTACTTCTTTTTTTTTTCTTTTATTTCCTTTCTTTATTATTGGACATTGTCAAGACATCGTCAAGTCATCTTATAAAAATAAATACTATAGATTGTCCTCAATTCTTATTCTTTTAATATACAAAATTTCTATATAGATTGATTATATCACAAATTATAAAATTTGCTGACTTATTATTATAATTAACACAATAAATTATAATTTACGGTACAAATTTTTATTATTAATTAAAAATAAGAAATTATAACGAAATAATAATACGTTCATTATAAAGGAATTTTTTTTTGCTAAGATTGGGAACAAAATGTAACAGTGGAATGAACTCAAATAAAGGAAGAATCAAAGATTGTGAACAGACAAGATATTTTACTTTATATATATATACCGACAATTTATACAGGAAAGCACATCTTACAAAAGAGGAAATGATGTTGCATTTATATATCGTGATTCATATCTTTAAATGCATTACATCAGAGGGACGGACGAAGACGTTGTACAAGTTCTTTAACCTTATAAAGATTTTTTTCTTTCATTTTTCACATTTTTCAAAATATTTTCTTTGCAATTTCAAATAAATAGAAAATGTTTACAAAATTAAGAAATCGTTGAAAGAAAAAGAAAAAGAGAAAACTTCACACAAATAATATTTTATTAATTTTCATTTGAAATAAATTTCATGTGCCAAATTTTACAATATTCCAAAATTATATATTCTGACACAGTTTACAAAATCCTTAATACAAATTCTGTGTAATAATTTTCTAATTCAATGAAATTATTGAAACGAATTTTCCAATTCTATAAAATAATTGAAATGATAATAAAACTTGAATATTGCATATTAAAAGTTTGCTCTAGTGCATTTCTATGCTGAGAAAATGAATTTAATTTATGAAACGGAAATACACAAGAATAAAAAACAAAAGAATTTACAAATATATAAAAATATTATGAAAATTCAAACAATAAAATGTGATTTCCATTTATTGTTTTGACATTGATCCTTTTTACAAATAAATATGATACATAAAAAAAAAATATCCTCTTGTTTGTAGCACGTTATCTATATACGCTACCAAATGATATACATCCGTTATCAAAAGAAAAACAATTATGATTATCATGTGATAATATTATTAAGTTTATACGTTAAAGTCAAATTTCTCCATTTCTCTAACCACACCCCTCACCCTAACCACCTATCATATTTGATTTAGTTTTTTTTTCTTGTATTCAATTTTCTTCTCATACTTAACTATCTTCTTCTACACTTCTACAGTATTATATTCTTAACCCTATCAGTATCAGATTATAATTGCACTTTTATGTATGGGATTTAAAAATAATATTTCTGTTCGTTGTATTGTTTTTTTTTTTAGATCAATTCGGAAGAGTGAGTGTGAGAGAGAGAGCGATAAAAATGTGTGTCACATATATAAAATGTAATGGTCATTAAACTGAACAATATGTCCGAAAGGGTTAAATAATATTTAATAAAAAGTAATATTCAGTGACAGGATAATAATAATATTATCTATTTACGCACAGATACACACACACACACAAACGCACAAACACACTAACACACATTTATACGTATATAAAGTATAGACAATGACATATCCGTATCATAATAATCATAATATTAAATCAAGAGATAAGATAAATATAAAATAAGAAACTTTTTGTCTTCATTCTTCTTCTTATTCTTCATTCTTCTTCTCATTCTACGATCTCCTAGTTTTTCGTCATCTTTACATTATTCTATTTTTTTTTTTTATTACAGACTTACAATATTATAAGCAATAGAGAAATATAACAGCAACAACAACAACAGCAATAATAATAGGAACAACAACAATTTAATGTATATTATTGAAAAAAAAATAATAAGGGATGTTGATGCTGATGTTACGGGAATGGGTGCAGTGGAATGAATTTTTTCTTTCTATTTTGTTTATTTTCTTGTAGTTTTCTTTTTTCTTTTTCTTTTTTGTTTTGTGGGTGGAAACAACAATTAACTAATTAATTAGCATCATCAATCAGATAAAAACAAAATAAAAAAAAAAAACAAAAACTCAACTAAAAACGGCTCTCGCTCTCACACTATATAAATAATATGAACATGAGACAAAGTATTATGTGTTGAGTCTTGAGAAGAAACTAACAAAAAAAAAAAAAGACTAAAATAAATAAATAAAACAATCTCGATATTCTATATAAGAATATTTAGCGGGTAGTGTGTGGTATGGATGGGAAGGGGTGGAAGTTAAATAAGGGGGAAAATAAAAGAATGAAAGAGAGAGAGAGAGAAAAAAAACTATTATTATGATGATGAGTAAAAACTTTCACTGAAAATAGTCATAAAATGGCAGAAAATAAAATAAAAATAAATTCAGCAACAACAACAACAACAACAACAACAACAACAACAACAACAACAACAACAACAACAACAACAACAACAACAACAACAACAACAACAACAACAACAACAACAACAACAACAACAACAACAAATAAAGTAAAGTAAAATGAATGAAGAAACATAGCGAAGAATATGAAAAAAGCAAAAACAAAAAACAAAAGAAAAAGATTTGAAGGAAAATAAAAGGGAAAAAAGAAAATAGAAAAAGAATGAGGGAAAAACCGTGGGGAGTATTTTATTTTCTGAACTACATTACTAAAGTTTATATTCAAATACATTTTACTAAATCGCTTATTTTCTTTTCAAAAAAAAAAAGAAGTAAAATCAATAATTTAAATCGAATATTTCTCTCTTCCTCCACTCTGTCTCTCTCTCTCTCTCTGTCTCACACAACACACTTATACACACTTTATGCTGATTATTTATATATTTTTCTTTTTCTTCTTCTTCAATTGCCTCTTCCACATTTTTCTTCTTCTTCTTCTTCTTTTTCTTTATACCTTTTTTTCCCCATTTTCCCCTATTTCCCTTTTACCCCTTTCTTTATTTTTTTTTTTTATTATACTAGAATATAGATAGGATATAGATAAATGTGCCTTTACCCATTCACACTAATCCGTACAAATCAATAATCCGAAGTAAATAGTAAAATGCTTTTAGTTCCCAACAACAACAACAAGAAATATTTCGTTTTTTTTTTTTAAATCAACAAATAAAAAAATATAAAAAAAAATACCACACCACTCATACACACACACACACACACATACACACACACACAACTAAAAAGAAGAAATTGTAGAGAATGAAGAAAAGAAAGAAAGAAAATCAAGAAGAAGAGTAAAAAAATGAAAAAAAAAAAAAAAAATAGGAAAAAAATTGGTTTAGTCTCAGAATCCCGAATCACGAATAAATCTCAAAGATGCTATATTGGAAAGAGATGAAAAAAATATAGAATAAGAAGAAGAAAAAAAAAGAAGAAAATTGTGAAGAAAACAGAATGAAAGAAAAATAAAAAAGAAGACGAGAAAAAGTAGTGGGGGGTTTGGGGGGTGGGAAAGAAAATATAGAAAAAGTGAAAGAGAAGAAAAAAAAAAGAAGAAAATTGACAAAAAAAAAAAAAAAGTTGAAGATATGAGAAGAGGAAGGAGGACTAGAAATATATATTTTCTTTTTTTCTTTCGTTTTTTTTTTTTTTTTGATAAAATGGGTTTTGTGATGGGTGAGGGGGGGGGGGGGACGAATAGATTTTGGTTTTCTTTTCTTTGTGAAGAATATATAACCTCAGATATATAACCTAAAACCATAAGCGATCAGTAAAGTATGTGTGTGTGTGTGTTAGGACAAAGACGATAGATGGAGATTTTATTATAAATGTTCTCTATTTGTGTGTGTGTGTGTGTGTATGTGTGTGTATGTTCTTCTCAACCAACAAAAAAAAAAAAAAAAATAGAAACTCTGACTGATGTTGATGTAATACATATTCTAATAAAATGCGGTGACCATTTTTGATATTATTATTATATTTATATGTAACAACAGTAGCAACAATATAAACCAAGTAAACTATACAATAACAACAACTATTATAAGAATAGCAACCAAAAAAATAAGAATAAGAAAAGAAAAAAAAAAGAAACGACTAAAAGACTAAAAGAAAAATATTGTCGCCGGTTGTTGAAAGTCTGTCGTTCTATATTATATAGTTATGGTGTTTAAATTTAGGTCGTTCTTACGTAACTTTTCATAATATAATATTACAAGAAAAAAAAAAAACGGAAGGTCATATATAGGACCTAATTTTACTATGCGGCAACACTTGAGTTACTTTTTTTTTTTTTTAGTTTTAGTTGTTGTTGCTGTTGCTGTTTTTGTCTTTTCTTTTTTCTTCTTGATGACAAAATTAAATTATCTTTTGTTCTCTAATATGAAATTCCTCTATTATATGTACTACATAAGTGGGGGGTGGGGGTGGTTTGCGCGGGTTGTAATTATGTAATACTAACAGTCACTCGTTCCAAACATAAGTTTAAAAATATAAAACACCACTAGAAGAATTTTAGTTTAAAGTGTGTTTTAAACATTAGAATAAAATATTGTTTATATAATTTCGCCTAACAGAGACAAATCTTTTAAATTCCATTCTAAAAACAGACAGACAAAAAAAAAATACATATTTTTGTGTGATGTAAATTTTCCTTTCCTTTTTTTTATGTTTATGCGAAATTTTCAAGGATACAGCAGAATGTTCAATGTTAAATATTTCGGTCTCAACAAATGAATATAATAAACTATTTTTCATCAAATTATTTCAAGGACAATAATTTTCTAATAACAGAAAGAAAAAAATACCCTACCGTTCAACATGTGAACTAATAGACTCCCACAACCCTTTAATTAATCAATTTATCGTCACTTCATACTAATGACAGAAATTGTTTAGATTTAATTATAGATTTCTGTTTGGTCATAAATTAAATGATTTCTTCTGTTTTTAACTTTATTCAAAAACAAATAGAAAACTTACTTAAATTTCGTTTCGTGTTAATATTAGTTGTGTCTTTAAACGGATCCACTTGACATGAAAATAAATAGAAACATAAAAACATAAATGAAAAAGTTTTAATTGATTTAACAGAAAACTAAAAGAAATTTTTTATTTATATCAATACTTACTCATAATGTTCTTTCTCTCTCTCTCTCTCTCTCTCACACACTATATACTTTGACCTTGATAAAGGTCATGTCATTACAAGAAAATTTGAAACAGAAAAAGAAAACACATTTTTCTTATACATGAGACAGCCACATTGTGATCTGTGACAGAGTGGCAACATGTTCGACTCTCATCAATAATTTTGTTCCGAATTTCTTAAATCACAAAAGTAGAAAAAACTTTAAAGAACAAACTTTAAACAAAGATAACTTTTGACAAAAATAAAATTAACAGAAATTATTTTTAAATTATTTAAATTGATGAATAAAAATTTTCTAACATAAATTTTACCAATTTGAACAAATTTAAGTTTTCATTCTTTTAATTGAATTTAAATCATAGAATTTATTTAATTGAATCTTAAATTAGATAAAATTAGATAAAAGTTATAGAAACAAAAAAGTCAAAGGATATCCATCCTTTCATCAATTCATCCCCATATAAGTTTTCGTATTTTGATTTATTTTAATTACTTTTAAATAAAAACCAGTGAACATTTTCTTGTTGTTGTTGTTGTTGTTTGTTTTTATATTTTTTCGCTATGAAAATCCTCTTTTTTTTTTATTTTAAGGATTTTTATTTTCAAAAAAAAAAAAAACTCATTTCCATAAAAATAAAAAAAATAAAAAAAAATTTTTTTTAACTGAAAAGAATTTCAATTTTTTTTTTTCTGTCTTTGGTTTCTGGTAGCGTTTTTTTTTTTTTTTTTTAATATAAAAAAAGGATCTACTAAAATTGGTTACAATATTGGTGGACTATACACAGTCCACACTCGTATAAAAAAAGGGAGGTTGGTCGATTTTTTTTTTTTTAAATTAAAATTTTGAGGATACAAAAAAAAAAGAAAAAAAAATGAACAGGACGATCAATGAATGTTCTCTGTGGTTCTATTTGCCGCACTAACCGAAAAATAAATATAAAAACTTTTATATGGAATTTTGTGTTTCAGAGAAAAAAAAATAAGAATAAAAAAATTGTAATAAAGTGTGTATGTGTGTGTTTGTGTGTGTATGTGTGTGTGTGTGTGTGTACACTGTGTTGATGTAATAAATTTTTTTTTTAATACATTAAAATAACAAAAAATATAAATAAAAAATCACAGAAAGGATTCATATAAAAATTTATTTGATGATTAACGAGACAAATATCAAATGTCGTGTGTTAATATTTTTTAATTCAAAGAAAGACTCCCGTCTTTAAATTCAACAGAAAATTATTAAAGTTTAAATTTTTTTTATTAAACAGAACTATTTTTTCTTCTTATTCTTCTTCCTTTTATTCTTCTTCTTCTAACAAAAAGATACAACAACAATAACAAAAAGACAACAACAACAACAAAAAGACTAATACAATAACAAACAGAGATAGAGAGAGAAATAAACTTTTTTTTTTTGTTGTACATTTTCCTTCTTAAATAAACCACTTTAAATGCGCACTTTACTCGTTTTTTATTTTATATTTATTTATATTTTATAAAAATATGCAAAAAGAAATTTACTTTGTATTTTTATTCCACTCTCTCTCTCTCTCTCTTTCTCTTTCTCTCTATCTCTATCTATGTAAGAAAAAAAAAGCAGCGCTTAAATAAAAAAATGGATCAAGAAGAGAGAAACGAGAAAAAATCTCTCGCAAAAGCAACGAAAATATAATTTCATCGACTTTATATTTTTATTTTTTTTTATCCTGTTTCATTCTCTGTGTGTTTTTTTTTTCCTTAAAGTCATAAAAAAAAGCCACAAAAAAAAAACGAAAGAAAATTCAGAAGAAAAATGAAGAAGAAACGAATAAATGAAGAAGAAGAAGAAGAAGAGAAAAATATCCGTTCAATTTCGCGAAATACTCTGAGATAAACGATTTACATAAAATAAATATATTTTCACAATTTTCTATCACTCTCTCTCTCTCTCTCTGTCTCTTTCTGTCTCTGTTCATTTCATTTTCTTTTATTCTATCGCTTAAACTAAACTTAAATTGTGTTATGATTCAAATCAAATTCCAACAAGTCTTAAATCCATTTTACTAAACCACAAAAAAAAAAAAAATTCAACCAAAGATAAAAATTGTCCAATAATTTTTATTAAGAGAATATTGTATCGGACTTTTTCTTATAACCCTTCCACCCCCCCTTCCTCTCTATACATCATCATTGTCTTTTTTAGTAAGAGGAAAAATGGAATTTTTCACAATAAATAAACAAAGACAAAAAATGACAATGGAATGGATGAATTTGTGTTAACTGGAATATTGTGGGCAGAAGTTTTATGAGTTTTGCTGGTTAGTATCCTGAAACATTTCTGTATTTTTCTTTTCTTTCTTTCTTTGTGACAGTGAGAAAATGATTTTCTTCCCTCTTCCTTTCTTTCATTCTTCCTTCTTTTTATGACATGTTTTTTTTTCTTCTTCTTCTTCTTCTTTTATCGTTTATTTATTTTTTTGACGGATAAAATTTATTGTCATTTGTCACAGTCTGGGGTTTCTATCCATTCATCATACCCCATCACTATAGACACCCCTTCACTTTTCACATGTATGGGATATTTGATTTTTTATTAACGCCACGTTACATTGGGTTAACGTGTCACATATAAAGACACGATCAACTAAATTTTATTACCATATCAAAACATTCGGTTTTCTTTCTAGTTCTCTTTTTTTTTTTTCTTCTTTTTTATAAATTCGGTTTATAAAAATTTTCATCCTTCTTTCACTCGTCCTTTTCTCCTTTTTTCCTTTTACTTTTTAACAATTTTTTAAATTGAACTTTCCACTGCCCGACCCCAGTAAGAGAAAAAAAAACAAAAAAAAAATACAAACCCGTAAAAATTGGGGGGGTTCCAAATGAATTGGTCAGATTATTGAAACAGACAAAATAAAAAGTAGATAATAAAAATTAATTTCAATTCTATTGATGGTTGGCGGTTTATGTTCATTTTACAGGATTCGACTTTTTTTTGTTGCTGTTTTTTTTTTTTTTTTGAATTTAATTCAAAAATTTTCAAATTTTCAATTTGTTTTCATTTGAACAAATTTTTTCAATGTCAAATTTTTGATTAATCTGGCTTTGTGTTACAGCTCCTGCGCTTAATTAGGAAAATTACGAAATTCTTTTATTATCCAGATTAATTCCAAGAAATGGAAAAAGAGAGAAAACATAAATTATTTTCACACGAATTGGAAATGATAAATTTTTGGTGGGTGACTTTTATTTTTTGATTATAACAAGAGAGAAAAAAACACGTGCCAATTGTACGTCTCCCCTTTGAACGTCAAGAATTAATGGAAAATTTGCGACAGATTTGACTAAACTCCAATTAATTAGAATTTTATTTAATTCAATTTTTTTGTGTTATTTTTCTAGAAAAAACAACAACAACAACAACAAAAAATACACAACAATAAAGAAACAAATAAATTCTCAATATAGAAAATTGTTGTTTGTTTTTCTGAGAATTCATTTGCCAATATATTTGTGTTTTCAAATTGAAATAATTATCAAACTTAATCCTTTATTTGATTTTTACTTTGTGATCTGTTATGGAAAGAGAATGGGAATGTTTTTCCACAAGCTCGGATGATAGTTATTAGTTCCATTCTCTTTCAATCACAACAGATCACAAAGTAAAATATATTTTTAACAATAACAACAAAAAATATTTCCTGGTAATGGTATCACATTTTCTCTTCATATATGAAACGAACCATTGACACATGAATATTTTTCCCTTAAATATAGAATAAAAAACAAATTCATTTAAACAGTAAATGTGATTCTAATCATCGTCTAATTACCAATGGAAACAAATTCACTTTAATTTGCCATATAAATAAAATATAAATTAACAATCAAAAATAGTGACCTAAAGTCTTCAGTATATTTTCACATCTAACACTTCTTCCATATTGTCACCTTTTTTTATTCAACTCATCCAATTAAGTCAATTAACTTAAAAATATTTAAAAAAAATTCTTATTTTTTATTTTGGTGACGAAGAGGAAAAAATAAAGAAATTAACAAAAGTCATTATTTCTTCATATTCAATTGTTTTGTTTCTTTATTTTTTTTTCTTGTCATTTTGTCACAACAACAACAACAACAACAAGAGATACAATACAGAAAAGTGAAAATATTCTTTTAAAACTCTTTCATTGGTTTACACAAAAGACAAAAAAAAAAAAGAAAAAAAAAGAAGGACAACTGGATTGGTGAGGTAGGGTGGTGGCGGAGAACGAAAGGAAAGCTAATACATATTTTCATTATCGGATGGCCACTTTTAGATGGCATAAAAATATATATTTTATGAGGTTGATACAGGGGGGTGGTAGGTGGGGGGAGCGGGTAGGAGGTTAAACACTTAAGAAAAGTAAAAAAAGAAAAAAAAAATATTAAAGATAATCATCTTTGTAATGGATTTTTATCCATCCACCAAAAAAAAAAAAAAAACCAAACGGAAGAAAAGAAGAAAGATGAAAAGCTTTTAATCAAAACAAAACAAAAAAAGAAGAAGAAGAAGAAGAAATTTCTCTTAAATTGTCGAATCATTCTTTCCTTTAAAGATTTTTTTTTTTTAAAATAAAAAATTCCAACACCCGCAAAAAACAACAACAACTACAACAACAACAACAAAACAGATAGGGGTCGAATGTCCAAAATTTGAACATTATTATTTCTGATACAAATAATAAAAAAAAGATGATGAAGAAGAAGAACAAGAAGAAGAAGAAGAAGTTAAAGAAGAAGAAAAAAGAAACTTTCATTTTTATTTCTTGTGTAAATCGATTATTTAATCTTTTGGGAAATAAAAAAGCAACAACAACAACAACAGCAGCAAGAAGAAAATACACAAAATAAAAATCAAGTATAAAACTTTATGTACGTTTGTAAGCCAATGAACCTTAAAAAGTCAAAATGAAAATGATTTATATTTGGGACAAGACTACAAAATAGAAAAAAAAAATCAAGAAAAAATAAAAAACAGTAAAAAAAAAAACGCCGATGATTTAAAGATTATAAAAAAAAAAAAAAATTGGTCCAAAAAGTCTAGGATACAAAACGTAGAAAAAAAATGTATACAAGAAGAATTTGTTATTATAAAAAACCGCATAGTTATCAGTTCCCAAAAAAAAAATTGATTACACAAAAAGAAGAAGAAGAAGAAGAAGAAGAAGAAAGTTCAACTATATTCACCCAAATCACACACCCCACAAATACCCAACAAAATTCACTTTTAACTTTTCACTTTTTTTGTTTTTTTTTTTTTTAATGTAAAAGGAAAGGAAACTTTTAAAACAAAACCCTTTCATATTATGTATGTATGTATGTGTGTGTAAGTAGTTAGTAGTTGATCCTTAAAATGTCAAACAAAAATAAAAGAATAACAACAAGAATAACAACAACAGAAACAGCAACAATGATAATAAACCAAAAACAAAAACATCTATTTTCAGAAATTATTCAAAGATCTTTTTAACAGAATTTTCCACATAAGTTTTCTGAAAGAGTCCCATTTTCTTTTCATTTCACTTTTCTTCTTTTTTTTGTTTTTTATTTTTTTTTGCAAATATCTTTTATCTCTCTCTCTCTCTCTCGCTATTATACCATTCTTATTTATGCACACCCATACAAACAAAGATTAAAGTTTACGTTTATAAACATGAAGTCATGCACACACACACACACACACACACACCCACCCATATGCATAAAATTTACTCATACATTAAAGTTTTACAACAACAAAATATCTATCCTAAGCTACACAAATACATATAAGAATAGTAACAGATTTAACGAGTGTGTGTGCGTAACTGTAAATTGTGTTGAGAGAAGAAAACTATTTATACAAAAGCTTTTTATAACTTTGTTTGTGTGTGTGTGTGTGGAATAAATGAGTGAGAGATGTAAGAGAAGTGAGAGAAGTAAGTAACATTTTGTATAGTGTTGGTATATTTATAATAATTTTCATTACATTAACTTTAAGAAATGCATAATAAATTTTTGGAAAAACTGGTGAAAAACTTTTGTAGTTTAGTAGAAAATTTTGTTATTTTTATTTTTAAGTTTTTGTTCTGTTTGTTTATTGACCTTCCCCATTAGACAATAAAATTAGAAAATATTATTATGAACAATTATTTCAGTTGGCATAACATTAAAGACTGGACAACTGGACAAATGGACAACTGGACAAATGTACAGATGGACAAATGGACAGAAATAGCACCGTTCAACTGAGATTCTGTGAAAATTTATTATGACATTATGAAATTTGAACTAACAAAGTTTAAGATTATAGTTGACAGTGTTTTCATCTTAATTTCCCTTTTCATCTTTCCGCTTTGTCCTCTTTGTCCTCGTTATAGTTATTTGGGGAAAAAATACATAATTCTTATCGGCATCAATTCGTACGATTGTCAGTATTGATTTATATGTTGATGCGGAATTCATATTTTCAATTCAAATGGAGGTTTGAACTGTCAAATCATATTCAAATGATGACGTCATAACAGCCACAGGTCTATACTGACCATTTTTGAAAACAACAAAAGAGAAAATGCACAAATTTTAATCTTCACGGAACAACTGAACAAAAAAAAAATAAAACAAAAAAAAAGAGTCAACAGATGAACAGAAAATCATAATTATAAATTTATAAGTAGAATATATCATCTGGTGAATTATGTTGTGTCATGAATAATTTATATATAAGTATACATACATACAACAACAGCAACAAACAACAGCAACAAACAAACAACAACAACAACAAAATGACAACAATAAGAGAGAAGCAAAAAAAAAAAAAAAAAATTGATGGAAAATTTGTTGTTTGAAAAACGAACAAAAAAAAATACCCACAAATGTTTGATGATTAAATAATTATAATTATAATTCCGCACATTGTGCTTTTTTATATAATTTCTCATTTTATTTACCTACACACTAACCAACAAAAAAAAACCCACAAACACACACACACACACATCAACACAAAAAAAAACCTAAAAATAACAACCAACAAACAACAACAACCAACAACAAAAAAAAAAAACATTAAATTTTTAATTCCAGTAAATTTTGATACATAAAATTTATAATTACAATATTCTTGTTTTTCATTTTTGGAATTTATATAAAATATAATCATCATGTAATTTTAATCTACGTTAAATAAGGTTCTACACACACTTATACATACACACAGGCACACACATTTATATATAAAGTGACGCCATACAATGACATCATGAAAATAAAAATTTTCTCGATAAAAATAACAACAAATTAAAAAAAATTTTGTACCAAAATTAGCCAATATGAATTAAAATTCTGTAATAAATTTTGTTCAAAATGAGGTAACGTCGTTGGTCCAAATATTTCAATATCTCATTGTAAAGATCCTTCAGAATTATCCTTATTAAAGGATTGAGCTGAAGCTCGTTAAGTGATTTAATGCATCAGTTAAATCTGGATATTATCTGATCATTACTTCCATCAATTTGACAAATGTACCAATTAGAGAATATAATTTCAATGAAAATCTTTATAAAAAATAAGTGATACAAGTACAACACACATGGTTGACTTAATGATTATTCGAGTATAACTTTAATTTATTTATTAGAAAACTTCTTGAAATAGTCAATGTAGTAGAATTGACATTCGGACATCTTTAATTCTTTTAAAATTCAATTGAATTTATAATTCCTGTTTGCCATAAAACTTTACAAATAAACTTAGATTTCTTATTATTAAAGAATCTTATTAAATCTTTTAATTTTCTATATTCACATTAAATTCTCTTCAATATTCTATAAGAAAATTCACCAATGAAAATAAGGATCAATTTTTATTGTGAAAAATTAAATACAGATAGAACTTGAATGTTCACTGAATTTAGATCAAAAGGAATTTTTAAATTGTGATCAATTAGAATTAAATTTTCAAATGTAGAAGTTAGATTAAATGGTCAGTTGTGGATATTTGTTTGTTTGTTTTGTGTGTGTGTGTGTGTGTGTTTTGTAAATATAAATTTTAAATGGTACCGACAAACAAAATTTTAAACATTTTTACCGAATGTATTCACTGCATTGCATCCTGAATTATTAAAATCTGTTCATTTTCTATTTAACATAAAATATAATTTATCATCTGACTAATTAAAATACAAAATTGAAATTGTTTATTGTTTGATTTTATTACAATTCAACTAAATTATAAAATTAATACAATTAATTTTTTTTTAGTTAATTTATATAAAAATTAATTATCAAAAATTATTTTATTTTATTAAATTTTTGCTCATGAGGAACTACAATTAACCATCACATTTACCCATTCGTTTCTATTTTATTATGAAAATCAAAGAATTAATTTAATCTCTGTAAATGTGATTCTTTAAGATTTAATTTAATAATTTCTCATGATAACACAAATTTGATGACCTTTTGAACTGTGTTTTTTTTTTGTTCTACAAATTATAAATTTTTTTTTTGTTGTGTCACAATATAAATTTCCTTTAACGTTTTTACACTGAAAGCTTTTCTGAAATATAAAACCAAACAATGTTACATAGAATAAAAAGAATAAATATTACCCGTACATCTACCATTAAATAAAATCAAAAATCAACAGGAAAATGTATTCACCCTCTACAGTCTAAAGTTTACACCCTAAAATTTTTAAATAAAAATATTTAATTGAAAATCAAAAAAAAAATTTTTGATGCATCACCAGGACAAAAAAAGTAAAAAACAACAACAACAACAATAATAATAATAACAACAACAACAATAATCACAATCAGTAATCACTAATGAACTACATTATGAACTTTTTTGTTGTTTTATTTTTTTTTTTTGTTTGATAAATTAATTTTATGAACTTTAATATTTAATTAATACAACAAAATACCAAATTCATAAATAGGAATCCATTGGTATTAATTAATAAACAAAAATAAATAATAATTAGCAAATAAAAAAAAAAAATAATAATCATTTTTGTCAAATAAATTTAAAAATAGAAAACAACAACAACAACAATTGTGTGATGAAAATAATAAATTTTTTGATGAATCCCTTTCACTCTCCAAACATTTGCATCTCTTTCACATCATTATTTATCCACTTGTATGGGGTCCACCAGTTCAATTTAAATCATTTTCTTAATTAATTTTATTAATTAAAAAATTAAATTTAATTCAACTTGTTTTTTTTTACATTTTTTTTTCCTCCAAATTTTTTAATTAAAAAAAAAAAAACGAAAAACAAAAAGAAAACAATAATTATTTGTTTACGAATTGAAATCGAAAGCATAATGGGAAAAATGACGTGAATAAACAATTATCGGTGAAGAACGAAAAACATCCAAAAGAAGACAAGAAAAAAAGAAGAAGAAGAAGAAGAAAGAATGGAAAAAAGAAAATTTAACAAACAAGAAATTAAACTGAACATAAAGACATTAAAAATTGACTTTAATTTGAATCATTAATTATGCAATATAAGTCTGAGAGAGACTGAATGAGAGAGAGAGAGAAAGAGAGAGAGAGAGACAGAGAAGTGAAAGAAACCCTTAAAAAAATAATAATAATAAGGGGGAAAAAAACAGAGAGTTGAATTGAATTGTTATTGTTGTTGTTTTTTGGGAGCCATAATAAAGGTATCCAGATTATATTTTTATACAAAAGCAACAACAACAATAATAAAAGAAAAAAACAACAACAACAACAACAACAAAAACGGAAAACAACTCAGTTATTGTTATACCTACCTTTACCTACCTTCCATTAACCAGTACCAGGATGATTACCCTTCGTATATTATATATGAAAATTTTATGTATTCCAATAAAGTGTAATTGGTGCAAACGTTTAATGTATAATTTTGTTGTTGTTGCTATTATTATATTATTTTTGTTGTTGTTTTCTTGGTATTGTTCGTTATGTAGTTACTTATAATAAAAAAAAAAGAAAAACAGAAAAAAAGTAACCGCACATTATTATCATAATTATTGTGTCTTGTAATTAGGATTAATTTCCATAAATTCACACAATCAAAATTTATGCATTTTTTTTTTTTTTTTTTATTAGAATTTCTTTAATTATTTTCTTCCTTTTTTTATTTATTCTTTTTTTGCTGTACGTCCGTCTCACTTGAACAATTCTTGGAAGTTATGTAATAAAAAATGTTCTTCATTCTTTTGATTCATTTACCTTCTTCTCACTTTACATTTTACATTTTCTTTATTTTGTTTAAAGTAATTTGCCGAACGTAAATTTTGATACGGAATCCTCTTGATACAGAATCCTTATGATACGCGGCCCTGATCTCGTGTATATATTTGTACCAAAATAAGAAGAATATTATGGAGATTTTCTCTCATTATAGATTACATTGTTGTAATTTATTTATTCACATTTAACAACAACTATTACCATAAAGAATCTATCAGATTTCTTTGTAATTGAGACTGAAAATTTTAATTATCACTCTAAATAAATTAAATGGAAAAGAAAATTTTCTCATTCCTTAAAAAAAAAAAAAACGTAAATATTTTAAACAATTTTTCTCTATCGGTCTTCGTTTTTTTTTTTTTTGTTTGTCTGTATGAAAAGAAAAGTTTTGTCTGTATCACTACAAATCTATAAAATTTATTGTCAATTTATACGCTACGATGCACAAATTGTGCTATTCTTCTTCTTCTTCTTCTTCTTTTAAAACAAAAACAAACTTAAAATTAACTTTTATTATGGATTCTTCTTCTTTACAAATCATAAATAAAAAAAAAAAATCAAGATTAAAAAAAAAAAAAACAGGAAAAAAGGAAAACAGGGAAAACAACATTTTTAACTTTGTATATAGAAAAAAAAAATATGCAACAAAATATTTTTCTTACCACAATTCGTAATCAGAAGTAAAACTTAAAACTAAGCAAATTTTTCCTCTATTCATAATTTTATCTTTTCTTTTCTTTTTTCCGCTTTCTTTCTTTCTTTTTCATTTTTGTTCATCTTTAGAACAGCAAAAGAAAAAAAATATAGAGAAGTCTTCCCACTGAATTAAGACACAACAAAAAGTAAAAAAAAAGAAAAAAAAAAGGAAGCATAAGTAAGGAGATGGGTGGAAATGAATAGGTGTATAAAGATATAAAAGTACACACACACACACGCACACACACACACAAAACAGACACATTTTTGAGATTGACAATAGCAACAACAACAAAAATTGACATATTTGAATCGTAAAAAGGGGTTACGAAAAGGGGGGATAGGGAGTGAGTATGGTAAAATTGTAGGAATAAACTAACAATGTAAAAAGTGCTGACAAATACACAAATTATTGAATTCTTTTTTTGTATATTCAATTTTTTTCATTCTCTACCCCTCTCATCCTCTCACCATCTCTACCAATCTTCCTGTTCTTTTCTTTTTTTTTTCCTGTTTCTATGTTTCTGGTGATTGTGTTTCTGTGTTGTGTTTCTTGTTTTTCTGTTGTTGTTGTTGTTGTTGTTGCTGTTTTTTTTTTCACTGGTAACCCTTTCATACAAGTAAATAAATTGGGATAAACCAGAAAGAAAGAAAGAAAGCAAAAAAAAAAAAAAAAAGAATTGACATTATTTTTGTCATTTATAAGTTCAAATGGGTTAATCTATTTTGACAGAATCGAAGAACTATATACAATATATATACATACATTACATACATATAAATAGAATTGTGGTTCAAGAACTTTCGACATTTTTAGACGAATGAACAGACAAATAAATCCTTCAATAAATCTAATACTGACTCTTCAGTAGAAAAGAAGAAAAACACAACAGAAAAACCCACAAAAAAAAAAAAAATAAATCGACACGAGAACAAAAAAAAAAAAAAAAGCGAAAACAGAGAAGAACATTTTCTTGTTTAAATTTAGTGGAAAATGTTAACAGCAACAACAACAGCAACAAGAACAAAAAAAAACGAGAAAAAAGTTTACAATCAAAGTATGGCAGCACGCAAATATTAAAATAGACAGTTGAAAGTGAAGTCTTACCTCTTATAAAGAATATCAACAAAGTAACAACAATAACAACAACAACAACAACAACAACAACAACAACAATAAACTGATGACGACAACAACAACAACAAAATGTGGAAAAGCATGAAAAAAAAAAAAGAAGAAAATTTAATGTTTTCTTTCTTTTGATAGAAATAAAAATGGTAAAAAGAAGAAGAAGAAACAAAACCGGAACAAAACCGCAATGTAAGGGAAAAAAAATATTATTATTTCTTTATTTTTCTTTTTCTTTTCTTTTATATTTTTTTCTTTTCTTTTTCTTCTTCTTCTTCTTTTTATTTTTTTACTCGCAGAATAAAAGTTTTTTTTTTCTTACTTTTTTTTTTTTTTTTTTTTCGGTTAAAAGAAAAATTTATTTACAATCTTTTTCTTTCGTTGGTTTTTTTTTATTTTCTGCATACAAAAGGAAAAAAAAAGGGAAATAACAGAAAGAAAAAAAAAAATAAAAACGAAAGAAAAAAAATAAATAAAGGGAAAAAAGAAACTGAACCAAACGAATCGTAGTAAAGTGTTAGACAGTGAGAGAGAGAGAGAGGGGGAGAGAGAGAAATAAAAAAAAAAAAGGCAAACAAAAAATGTCGTTAGATTTTTGCCTTAGCGCGGTTCTTATTGTTTTCATATCACTTTAGAGCAGCAGAAAAAAAAAAGAAGGAAAATTTCAAATCAAAAAAAAACAAAAACAAAAACAAAAACAAAAACGAGAGAAGAAAATAAAAAAGAAGAAGAAGAAGAAGGGGATAGAAGGAAAAAGAAGTTCAAGTGGCTGTGTTATCTTCTTTTTGACTCTTTAATATTATATTTATATGACTCTGATTGTGTGATTATATTTATGTTATGTACATTTAAATTTTATGTATAAATTATATTGTATGAATATCTGTGTGTGTGTATGTATGTATCCTCTATCTATCTATCTATATGTGTGTGTATGTGTGTGTGTATAACCACAAAATTACCATATTACCAGATAAACCACTTCAACAATTTTCTGTTTTTATTGTTTTCTTTTCTTTCCATTTTTTTTTTTTTTTATTTTTTGGGAAAATGGAAAATGGAAAATTGTACACATAATACAAGATACAAGATTTTCTTTTTATTTATTTTGTGTGTTTGTTTTTTTTTTTGACATATTTTACGTGAAGGAAGTGAAATTTCTATGAAGACAGAAATTCAAGTGATTTTTTTTTTCTGACATTTATATCGCACACAGTGTAAAATTATTATTTGTCTACCTGTCACAGAAAATTATTAGCCGGTACCTTTTTTTTTTTCTTTTTTCCTAAATACAAAAACGTTCCCAAAAAAACGTTCCCAAAATTTATATAAACATTTATTATTGCATTACCCCCCTTTTTTGAGGATCCCAAAACACATAGAAAAAAGAAGGAAGAATATTCAAAGACGGATGTAATTAATTAAGTTTGATCTGTCAGAGTTATCCAACAATCTTCCACCACCCACCCAGAAGAATATACAGACAATCGTATACACAGGAGTATTAATTTGATTTGTGTCTTCTATTTAATTGTGACATAATTGTGTTCCGCATTCCGCTACTGTTATTGTGTGGGTGGGTGAATTTATGTATGTGTGTGTGTGTGTGTATGCATGTATGTGTGGTATTTAAATTTCATTTTATTATTTTTCCGTTTTATTTTCCTTTTTTTTTCTTTAAACGAAAAAAAAACCTTTAATAAAATAATATTTTTGTGTTTTATTTTTTCTTTGTTTTTTTCTGTTTTTTTGGTACAAAAAATTAATAAGAAAATTAAAAGCACTTGTTGGGTACATACAATAAATTTGTATGTATGTATCTATGTATAATAAGCATCAGTGAGTGTGGTAGAAAATGAAAGAGAGTTGGAGATGGTGGTGGTGATGATGCGGAGAATGAGAAATTTTTAACAGATTTTAATCCTCTAGGCTAGGAAAAAGGAAGCCTTCCATATTACATTTATATTTGTATGTATAAATTTAATTATTCAAAAATATTATTATATAGAAAATAATATAAGATTTTACCACTTACCATTTACCGCATTCTAATTTTTCTTCTTTTTTTTTTTTCTTTTTAAGTTAACAACTCATCCTATTCTTTTACTTTATTCTTCCATTTTTTTTTTTACTTCTTCTTCATTTTCTTCTTATTCTTTATGATACCTTTTTCCATAGATATATATATATATATATATACATAAATACATATATTTTATATAATACAAAAGTGATTAATGTTCCCCATATACTTATGTGCTTCATCTTTTTAATTATCTAGAGAAAATGTCTTATTACCCAAAATAAATCAAATATTCAATGAACATGTTGTATTACTAAGAAGCCATAAGGCAACCAACTTCCTCTTTTACCATATTTATAATCATCCCCTATTTTATATATAATTTTCTCTTTTACTCTATATATATCTATCAGTGTCTCTTTCTTTCTTTTACTTTATATATAAATTTCCATAGTGTATTTCTATCACTCATACCATTATTATTATTTTATAATATATTTTCTTATATTATGTTTCTTGTTGTGCGGTTAAACATCGTCACATTTCCAGGGGTTGACAGTAAACCCCAAAATGTAACAAGTTTGTTAAGAAAGATGATAAAGAAATAGAGAAATATAAAAAGTGCGGGTTAAGGAGAAAAAAAAAGCAGAAGGATGAATATGGTGATTACTGATTACTGATTAGTTAGAACAAAAAATACAAAAATAAAATTGTATTTTGTACTTTCGAACACATAAGGTGAATTATAGTTAACCTTTTCCAATTGCACAATAATTAATCAATTGACTTTCATCTGCTTACAATTCAAAGTTGCTGTTTTTTTTTTGTTTCCAATTTACTCAAACGTAGAGAAGAAACAAAAACGAAGGAGATTTAATAAGTCGAATAATAAACGTTGTGCTTATCATATAATTACCATTCTATTATAAACATAATTATCGTTATTATCATCGTCATCATATTAAAAATAATCATATAAGCATCATCACCATGATTAAGGTAAAAGATTTAAAAAAAAACAAGATAGAATGAGAAAAAAGAAGAAGAAGATAAAGAGAGAGAGAAAAAGAGAGAAAAGTACAATGGATCTATAATGGCGAAAAAAGCACGTTAAGCCATTAAACAAATATTTAAAACAAATAAATTGGTATGAGTTGTACGATGTCATTTATGTCTCTCACATAAATCCCACCCTTAAGCCTGAAACTCATCCTAACATTAATAAATTTGAACATATTTTTTTTTCTGCTATCTCCTCTTCCTCCACCCACGCTCTTCTTTGTTGTATATAATTTTTTTTATTACTCCTCTCTCACTCTCTCTCTCTCTTTCACACACTCTCTGTACAAACCTCTTACTCAACTCACCATTCATACACTTCAGTCCTAAAAATTATTATATATATATATATATAAAATGTTGACTTGACATCTACAGTGAATCTAATAAATGAAACGAGAAATTTTCATTTTCATATGACAACAACAAGAATAATAAAACAAAAAAAAAACAAAAATTTCTATAACTCTGCGTGTTATAATTTTAAGAGGAAAACCAAATATTATTTCATATTTTTTTTTTATTTCATTTCTTTCAACAATAAATATTTTCCATACCATCAATAAATAAATCATATCTTACCTTTTCTTTCTTTCTTTCTTTTTTTTTGCCCATTTTCTTTTTAGCTGTTATCGGCTCGCATTTTATTCAAATAATATTTTATTATTTTTTATTTCATTTCTTCTCCTTCTTCTTCTTCTTCTTCTTTATCATTTATATATATATATATTTTTTTTTTCACCCCAATTAATCGATGTGTTAAATGTCTACAAATATGCTAACATAAAATAAAAAGAAGAAGAAGAAGAAGAAGGAAAAAAAATATATTTATTGGAGAACAACCCTGGCCATTCTGTATTTTATTTAACATTAGATTCACAATAACCGATTTTCTCTGTCTAAACATTTTGTCTATTTGGTTCTTTCCATTTTTGTTAAGAAAAAATTTTCTATTGAATATTTAAAATATTCTCAGAAATACAATAAACATTCACACGTGTCGTACGTAAGAAAAGAAAGAACAAATATTGAAGTGTGAGAAATTTTTTAAGACAATCTACTGTATTTTCTGTCATTTTCTGTCTGATAGAAAATAATTGAAAGTATTGAAAAGAAAACAGAGAAAATATATTGAATAGTTTGACACACGATACTTCATAAAAATATGATTTTTGTATTGATATAAATATGTCAGCATATCAAAAATTCTTCGTCATCTTCTTGTTCATAAATTATTAAACAAAAAAAAAAAAAAATAGAATATGTGAATTTTTCTTTTGATCCTTTTGAAAGATGAACATGTTTCGGATTTATTCAAAATTAAATTGTTTTATAAGTAAAAATATTGTGTACGAGGTGTTTATTTTATTGTTATATTTTTTTCTTTTTTTTTACAACCTCATTTAAAATCATCATTGTGAATTTAATCTAAATATTTATCCATGTTCCATTCTTTAATATAATATCCATATATAAATCTCTCCCATTCCCTCTACCACACTCTCACAAACCCGATTCTCATACTCTTTCTATTATTCTCATCTCATTCTCTGATTTAACATCCCCTATCATCATCACCTCTCATTATTTATTACTTTCACCAAAACACACAATAACTCAGCCAATCGTACCGAAAGTAAGAAGAAAGAGAGAGAGAGAGAAAAGAAGAAAGAAGAAAATCGAAGAAGCAGAATAAAAAGAAAGCAAAAAAAAAAAATAATAATATCAGTAGCCCCCGTTTTTATTATGGAATTCGCCTAAATCTGATATACTCTTGGGACAGATAAAGCAAAAATAAAAAAACAAGAAGAAGAAGAAAAGCAGCAAAAAAAAAAAAAAAAAAAGAAAGAACGAAAGAAAGGAAAAGAAGAAAAGCTTTAAAAAAAAAAAAAAATAATCGTCTGTCCAAAAGAATAACTTTCCATGAGACTAATTTCCTTGATGTTTTTTAAATTTGTGTCTTTTTTTTTCTTTCTTCTTCTTTTACTTTTGCTGCTAAAAAATTTTGGCATGCGTTTTCTTTTTCTCTCACTCGCTCTCTCTCTCTGTCTCTCTCCACTTTCTTTGTTTCCTTCTTAACAATTTTTATTCTTCTTATTTTCGTCTCGTATTTTTTTGTTTTTTTTTTGTATTCTGTGTTTCTTTTTTTTTCCCAGGATAAAAAACCAATTCAGAATATTATAAAATAAGAAGAATGACAAAAGCAATTTGATGGTAATATTTTGGGACATTGGATGTTTACCAAAAGGACCATGAGGAATTTTAATTTACAAAAAAACCTATCCTTTTTTTTCGTTCTTTCGTTCTTTCTTTCTTTCGTTCTTCTTATTCTATTTCTGTCACACAATTTTTTTTCTTCTTCTTCTTCTTTTTCTTCTGTTATGTCCAGAAGAAATATATATTATTATCCGCAATATATGAGAAGGGGTTGTTTGATGGTGTGATTAGGATGGGATATATATATATATATATATATATATATGGTGGATAATATAAGATGATGGGATATGAAGGACCAAAAGGAAGGAAAAAAAAGAAGAAGAAGAAAAATGAAAATGAAAATGGGTATCTATGTTTTATGAGGTTCATGTTTTTGTTGTGGATACAACTATTTATTATGGACAGAGACAGAAGCGTGTTTTTATTTATATATAAGTATATGTGTGTGTGTGTGTGTACGTAAGTGTGTGTGTGTGTGTATGAATATGGACATCTTCAAAATCCAAAAATTACTGACAGAAATCTTTTTCCCTTTCACAATTCATTTTTCTTTTTCATTTTTTCTTTTCTTTTTTTCAGCGTTTTTCGTTCTCACTTTTCTTACTCTCTCCTTACCAAAAGAAGAAGTAGACAAAAAAATAAGGTGGAAAAATAAAGAGGAAAATTATAATAATCGTATATAATAGAAGAAAAATTGTGTATATTTGCCTTTAGTATATAAGAGGATACGTGTTAAGTCTTTTTTCCTTCTTCTTCTTCTTCTTCTTCTTTTCCTTTCCTTTCCTTTCCATTCATTTCATTTTTTTTTTATTTTTTTTGCCTTTTTCTTTTTTTTTTTTGTTGAGAAAGGTAAAATGAATTTTTTTTAATGGGTGAAAATCAGTAGGTATAGAATTTTTAAGAGTTTTTTTCACCTCTTCTTATTCTTCCTACAATTCTTCTTCTTCTTCTTCTTCTTCTTTCTTGTTCTTCTTGTTCTTCTTGTTCTTCTTCTTCTTCAATTCATTCTTCTGTTACTCTTTTTATATATCAATATAAAAAGCAATAAAGTATATCAAAGTCTCTTTGAAGATTTTCTTTTTTCATTTTCCATTTTCCATTTAATTTTTTTTTTTTTTTATTTCTTAAGAAAAATGGCTGCGTTTTATCATATTAAATTTAGTCAAATTATATTATATTTAGGTAGGTACCTACCTTCATTTAATCCATTTTAAAATTATATGCCAGAGTGGAAAGAGAAATAAAAAAAATGTAATAAACAAAAAAATTTAAATCCATTAAAGTTAATAATTTTCAGAGACATGAAACTATTCAAGACTTTCCAATAAAAGTTTTAAAAAAAATATTCTCTCTCCCTGTCTCTCTCTCTCCCTGTCTCTTTCTCTCTCTGGATTTTTCAATTTAAGACGAAAAAAAAACACACACACGAATTCAAAACAAATAAAAGTTCACAAGAAACCAAAAGAAAAAAATCATATGACTTCACTTGGGTTGATTTAAGTTTATATTTTTTTTTTTTAGTGGATAAAAAGAATGAAGACCTTTTGTATGTGGAAAACAATTTTCTACAATCCCATACCGATACCATCCATACCCCCACTCCCCTATCTTTCCTTCCTTTTTAGTATTAAAACTATTTTCCAACTTTTAGTATTTGTTATTTTTTTTCCTCTTCTTCTTCTTCTTCTTCTTCTTCTTCTTCTTTTTGCTTTTCGGTTTTTTTTTTGTTTGCGATCAAAACTCAAACCTTTTGAAATTAAAAAAAAAAAAAAAACATTTTTGCAAACCAAAAATAAAATAAAAATTGAAAGAAAAGAAGGATACAGTAAAAAAAACAAAGCACACGATATACCCAGAGTAAAAGGGATTATAAAGTTTATGCTTGGAAAATATGATGCGGTTTGTTAGCGGTTATTCAACATCTCCTTTGTGCTTATATATTCATTTAATTTTTGTTTATTTTATTTACGATATTCTCTGTTGTTGTTGTTTGTTGTTGTTGTTGCTATTGTTGTTTGTTGTTGTTGTTTTTTTCTGTTCATTTTATTTTATTATTTAATATTTTTCCAGCCAAAAAAAAAAAAAAACAGAAAGAAAAGAAAAAGCTGAAGTTAACCAAACAAGAGGAAAAATACCAAAAAAAAAAAACAAAACAAAAAGAAATCTATGGAAAATTGGTACAGAGATAAAACGTTTAAAAGCTGAAGAAAATATGGAAGAAGAAAATAGAATAATAACAAGAAGAAGAAGAAGAAGAAGAAGTAGAAGTAGAAGTAGAAAAAGTACAAGAATATAAATAAATATATTAGATGAAATATAATTTTAAAGCAAAACTTTTATAATTTTCTAATTACATTTAACATCCTAAACTTTTGTCATATTAAATTAAATTCCAAATAAACATTACTTTATCAAAATGCTTTGTCATTGTAATCATGTTTTTTTCTTTTTCTTCTTTCTCTTCTTTTTCTTCCTATTTCACTCCAACCATCATAATATACACTTTCACCACCTCTTCATAAAAAAAAAAACACCCCTTTTATTTTTCCTTTTTTTTTTTCTTTCATTTATTTCTCTTCTTCTCTTTTTTGTTATTGTTGTTGTTGTTGTTATTATTACTATTGTTATTGTTGTATTTTTCCCAGCACAAAACTGATTATGATAATTTGAAAACAAGAGAAGTAAAATTTTTAACAATCAAAAGAAAGAAAGACAACACTAGAAAGAAAGTGAGAAAGTGATAGAAAGTATGAGATAAAAAATTGTATATCTTTGACATTTAAAATGATTTGAATTTTCTTTTAATTTGTTCCAATTTAAAATATTTTGAATAAATTCATATTAGGAAAATAAAAGAAAGGACAATTTGAACAAAAAAAAAAACAAAAAAGTCAAAATCAAAATTATTTTTACAAAAATATAAAATGATCATAATAATTGAATTAACTGTCAAAATTTAATTTTATAGAGGGGTCAATTATAATTTCTTTTTAACAAGGGGGAGGATATAATTTTTTGGCCAGCCGGTTTAACCGCATATTTAAATATAAAATGCGTGCACAGATTATAATTATAAATAATTGGGTGGCCAGGGGTGAATATAACAAAACAAATATAAAATATACACACACACGCACACATAAAACTTTTTACTAGATTAAAAAAAAATTGTCATAAAGCATAATAAAAAAAAAACATAATACAATAGCAACAAGAAACAAACAAACAAACAACAAACAAATGAAGATTAATAAATTATTTTGTATAAATTACGAAACGGAAGAAAAACAAGAAACAAAAAATTCAATTGCTATCTCACTCAACCGGTTGTATGTATAATAATTGTTCACTAGGGAATAACAATTCTACCGATTTGTTCTTTTTTTCCCCGTTTTTGTTTTTTTTTTTTGTGTTTTTCATAAAAAAAAAAAAAAAAGTCAAGAGGCACAATTATTTTGAAATTGTTTTTACAAATTTTTATATTTACTAAAATAAATAAGTCGACTAACGGTTGGAAAAGTGAGGGGAAATGATGAGATACAATTTTAATATATTTTTTTGTGAGTGTGTGTGTGTGTGTGTGTGTGTGTGTGTGTGTGTGTGTGTGTGTGTGTGTGTGTGTAGAAAATAATATAAGTATCCTCTCCTCTTTTAAATATGTTTCTTTTCTTTATCTTTGTTTTTCTTTTGTTTATTTTTATTTTAAATAAAAACGTAAAGTCACTTTGATGAATTTTATTATGTTTATTTTCAGTACAAATTTACGTTCGTAAATATATTCGTGTTTGTATTCACTAACATTTAAAAAAAATAGAACGCGAATCCCACCAATATGTATGTCACATTTGTATATTTTTAGATAATGACAATTCTTGTGACTTTATTATACATATTTTTCCGACATCATTTGTTTGTTTACTTCTTTTATCAACTGTGGTATAATTGGCAGTAATAAAATTAAGATTCATATGACAACACTATAAGATTTGAAGTAGTAATTTGTATAGTTCGTTGACTGTTTTCTATAATAAAGACAATAAAAATTACATTGTCATGTGGTAACACTTAAAGACCAATGTTAAGAAGAAAAAACCTCACTTGACAAAAAGTCAAGGGCAATGGCAAATAGAAGAAGAAGATTATAATAAAATAACGTTTAATAATTAATCTAATTACAACAAATACTATTTTGTTATTATTTACAATAAGTCCCTTTATAGACACCACCGAAATAAATACACATTTTAATTATAAATACAAAATATATAATCTTATCATTTACGTTTAAAATTTAAATGATAACAAGAATACCGCAACCAATTAGAAATTAATATAAATTAATATGTCGTCATTACTAAACTCACTTTTGATATTTATAAAAATAAAAAAAAATAAAATAAAATTATACACGCAGACTTAAACTTTTAACTTTTAGTTGTTTAGTGTATTTACACAAGTTCAATATAATAAGTTGATTATTATTATTAGGCGTGAACAGTAAGGGTGTTTTCGTGTTTATATAAAATTTATATAAAATTTATATAAATTAATAATTAAAAATTAAAAAAAGCCAATAATAATTAATAATTCGTTTATGAAAAACGATTTTTTTTTTTTAATAATATTTTTTTTTTTAATTACACCTTTCAAGTGTTTACGTAAAATATTTGTTTATTGATTGATTTAAAATAAGACGAAAAAGAGGAAGAAGAGGAAGAAGTAAAAGGTGAATTTTTATTATAATCCAAAATTCTTTGTATTTAAATTTTGGAAGTTTTAAATTATTCAGTTAGAAAAAAAAAAAATGTTATTTTTATGTACAAGGTTGATACATAACTAGATTTACCATCTACATATATGTGTGTGTGTGTGTGTGTGTGTGTATGTGTGTGTTGTGCGTGTGTTATATGTGAAGGTTTGTGTGTAGGTTTGTTTATGTTTCTTCTTTTTTTTTTTTTTTTTAGAGTTTATGGAATGATGGTTTGTTGTGGAACAGAAACAAAAAAAAAAAAAAAAATTTATATGAAGAAACCAAAAAAAATATAAAAATAAATTGAATTAAATTCCCCCCCCCCTCTCTCGCTCTCACTCACTTGTTTAAAGAAATTTAATCATGTTGTGTTTTATTAAAAGAAAAGAAAAACAAAACGGAACGTTTTGGGACTCCACATATTTTTGTTGTTGTTGCTGTTGTTGTTGTTGCTTTTGTTTTCTTTTCTTTTTTTAAGTAAATTTTCTGTGTTTGTTGTGGAGATTTTTTTTTGTTTTTCTTTTCTTCTGTTTTCTTCCTTATTTTTTTTGTTTCCCACGAAGCTTATCATAAAATTATTTATTTATAATTTTTTTTTTGGTTTTACTTTCTCTTTTTTTTTCCCATCCATAGGAGGGACCGGTAAAATATCGTTCAAATATTATTTATGAGTTCTAATTAATTTTACACTGTGCGGCTTTTCATCGTGGTTTTTAAAAATTGTACTTTTTTTTTTTTGTTATTCCGTTGTTGTTTTTGTTGCGGTTTGACATTTTTTTTCTTTTCGTTCCTTCTTCTTCTTTCTTTTATTTTTTGTTTTTTTTGTTTTTTTTTTCATTAAATAAATTATAATATATTTTTGTTGTTGTTGTTGTTTCTTTCGTGGTTTCATATTTCAGTAACAGGTCAAATTTAATTTTATTTCTTAGGGCCAAATGAGAAAAAAAAAAAAAAAACCCCCCTCAGATGAAAATAAGACGGAAAACGGACAAAAAGAAAATTGATTTATTATAAACAGAAGAAAAAGGAAAAAGAAAAAGAATAATTTCTGTTTGTTTTTTTTTTTGCAAATTAAACCGCCCACTGTGCCTTCACATTACAATTAGAATAACGCCACTGTTTGTAACTTCTTCTTCTTCTTCTTCTTCTTCATCTCTGGTTTATTTATTTTCTTATTATACATTAATTTCCGCCCATTTGCGTCTTCACATAATTAATTAGATTACGTCAATGTTTTTTTACAAAAACAGAAACAAAACAAAAAAATGTCTTCTTTTACATAATTATTAAACATGTTCTAAAAACACCTCAACATTAAATATGACGGCAGTCGTCATATTTCGTGTGACGTCACAACGTAAATATTACTCTCAATAAATTCTCTTTAAATTTATCTTTGATCAGCATAAGTATTTACACAATTTCACCAAATGTATTCCATTCAAAAAATACAAAAAAAAAAAATTCTTACGCCACTGCATTTAAAGTTTTTATTTTTTTTTTTTAGATTTTATGGCGCCTCCACATAATTATTTAAAATCACATTACTGTTTTCAATTTTCCTACTTTTATATACTTTCTTTTTTTTTTCAATTTAATTTTCCTATTTTTCTACCAAATAAAAATATACAAAACAACAGAAGAAAAAAATGTCCATTATTTTTTTTGTTTTTTGTTTTTGTGAAAATTCAGTTTTATCAAATTAAATTTATTTTTTTTCTTTTTGCCCTTCTTACACACGCACACACACACACAAATACATACTATACACACAAACACACTCTATATATACAAAATTTATTTAAATAAGCAGCACTGATTATACAAATCTTCTGTCATATTACATTATTTTTTTAGATAAATATTAACAGAGAGAGACACGAAACGAAAAAAAAAAGTTTGATCTCTAAAAAATTTGTCTGTTTTTTTTTGTTTCTTGTTTATTTTATAGTTGCTTTTTTTTTGTGTTGTTGTTCTTTTTTTTTGTATTTTTTTTTTGTCGTCATTATAACAGATTGTGTTCTGTTTTTTTATTTGTATAAAAATAATACACACACACAAACACATATACACACACACACACACAAATTTATGTCTGGTATTATAATGAGATTACAACTAGAAGTGATTTTACTATCACTGATTTCAGTAATCAGTGTAACAACAACAACAACGACAAAGACAACAACAACAACAACAACACCGGGAACAACAGGAACAGAAACAATGACAGAATCAACAACAAAAATTATTGTAGATGAAATGGAAAATAATGAAAATAAAAATAAAGCAAGATATGATAATTATCGTTTGTATCGATTACATTTAGAAACTGATGAACATGTTAATACATTTAAAGAATTAGAAGAACGTAGTGATAGTTATGTATATTATGGTCATGCCAGACATCCAGATCAACATTTAACAATTATGGTTGCTGCACATAAAATATCAGAGATAACAGATATTTTAGAACGTAAAAATGTTAAAGGAAAAGTTTTGGTAAATATATAAATTTATACAGTATAGAAAACCTGTCTTATTGGATGTCAACAAAATTTTACTAAGAAATTTATGAGTTTTAATTCAATATTTGGTCTGATTTGTAAATAGAATTCCCATGAAAATTTAACCAAAATATGTTGGTGAATTCGAGTGTTTGATCCGATTAGATGAGATCCAATATGACAGGTTTTACTCTGGTTTAATAAATTTTTTATCATACGTGGAAATTAGACAATTGAAATTACACATTAATTTATGAACAAAAGAAAATAGTTCACATCTTCCTATTTATTTCTCACAAAATGTTTAAGAATAATTCAATGAATCCATATGAATTGCATTGTAAATTCAATTGATTATAATTTCACGTGTGTGTTACTGATTTTATACATTTTTCCCTAATACAAAAATCTCCTATAATCTTTATACATTTCCTATATAGGTTTATAATATCCAAGCAATGATTGATGCTGAAGAAAAAACAATAAAACCAAAAAATACAAATGCAAATGAATTTGATTGGAATCATTATTTTCATTTATCAACAATATATAGTTGGTTAGATAAACTGATTGAAAATTATGATTTTATAACACCAATTAATCTTGGTGACAGCTATGAAGGACATGAATTGAAAGGTATTAAGTTATCACGTCAAATTGGTAATACTGGTGTATTTATTGAAGGTGGTATACATGCAAGAGAATGGATTTCACCAGCTGTATCAACATTCATATTAGATCAATTAATTAATTCTGATGGTAAGCTAAATTTTATATGTTCCCACATTTATTTATTTATTTATTTTTTATGTTTTAATTTTGTGACAAAAAAAAAAAAAACGCTTTGAATTTTTCCTTTTGTTATTTTTTTTTTTATTGATTTTACCAAATTTATTGATTTTTTTTCTGTAAACAAATTTTTTTTTTATTTACATTTTTAAATTATAATTAAATTTTATTTTTCCATTGAATTTAATTTTATAAACAAAAGAAAACGATTGAATTTTAATTTAAATTTTTTTGTTGTTGTTGTAAATTAAAGAAAAAGTAAAAATAAGAGAGAGAGAGAGAGAGAGAAAAAGAGCTAAATACAAAATTGTACAAAAGGTAATTGAAAATTTTGTACCAGAAATATTTTATTTTCATTTATTTATTTATGAAAGGAAAATTTTCCAAAGAAAAAAAAAAAAAAACTGTTAAGTTAAATAATATTATGAAAGAGATTAATTTCTGAAGTACCTTCGTACCTATACCTTTGTACCTATATACCTTTGTACCATTACATAACATTACCAATAAATCCGATTAATTTTATAAACAGTGTTTCCGTTTCTTATATATTTTTTTTTTGCATTGAATTTCAATTGATTTTCTATAAATTCTTTCTTTTTTTTTTTTTTTAGTCTTACATTTTATTTTCATCTTTTTTCGCCTTTTTTGTTCTTTTTCTTTTTCTTTTTCCTTTTTTTTTTCTTGTACGTAAGTCCCCCTTATTCAATTGAACTTATTGCTTTTAGAAGAAAAAAAAGGAAAAGAAAGAAAAAAAAAATAAATATATTTTCTATAAATTGTTTAAAAGTAAAATTTATGCGAGATGAACAAAAGAACAAGAGAGTGAAAAATTTCAGTATTAATTTTAATGAATTTTTAAAGAATTTATAGAATTATTATTTAATTAGTATAATTAACATATATTGTGTGTGTGTGTGTGTGTGTATATTGATTTTATAAAACGGAAGATACGGAAAGGTACGTACCAATGGGTTTTTTGATTGTGTTGCTGTTTGTTTGAATTAATAAATTTGTATTAACTTAATCTTTAATATGACATGTCACAATGTATCTTTGTATCTTTGTATCTTTGTATCTTGTTTATTATATACGAACATTATAACACAGTTTATTATAAATCATCCTTGTTAACACAACAATTATATTTTACAACAACAACAACAAGAATTTTTTTATCTTGTTTGATTTAATTGGCATTAAAATAATTTTATTCTTAGAATTTTCATCAGATAATGACAAAATCTGTTCGAATGGCGCGCGTGCCAGTTAATTAACTTCGATAAATTACACAACTCACTTCATCATTTTTTTTTTGTTTTCTTTCTTTTCAGATCCGGATGTTAAATTTATATCACAAAATTTTGATTGGTATTTTGTACCCGTATTAAATCCAGATGGTTATATTCATACATTTGAATCAGATCGTTTATGGCGTAAGACAAGAAAACCAAATGGTGTATGTCGTGGTGTTGATTTAAATCGTAATTTTGATAGTAATTGGAATGGTAATGGTTCTAGTTCTGATAGTTGCCGTTATGATTATGCTGGACCAAATGTTTATAGTGAACCAGAAGCAAAACATTTATCCGAATTTATTATAAATAATTTGAAAAGTTTTGATATTAGAACTTATCTATCATTACATTCATTTTCACAACTTCTTATGTTTCCATATGGTCATTCAGATGAACGTGTCAGGTAAAATCAATTAATTTTTTTTATAAATGTAAATTTGAAAACTTAATAATTTTGTTTCTTTAATTACATACACAAAATAGTAATTACGATGACCTTAAAAATATTGGTGAAAAAGCAATTAAAGCTATTTCTAGAAGATATGGAACAGAATTTAAAACTGGAAGTATATATGATGTTATCTATCCTTCCAGTGGTGGTAGTATGGACTGGGCAAAAAAAATAAATATTCCAATCACGTATACATTCGAATTACGACCACAACCAGATTCAACTGACATGTTTATTTTGCCTGCTGATCAAATTATCGAAACAGGATATGAAACGTTAGATGCGTTTATAACGATATTAAAAGAAGCTCATTCATTGGGTTATTACAATAAGACTGGTGATGAATAACAACAATACATATTATTTAATTAATTGGCAATGGGATGGAAAGGATTTTATTTTTTGGGTCAATTCTGAGTTCATTTTAACATGTTTTTTTTTTAAACTAATAAGATTAACATTTAGAATTTAAAAGGTTTAAAGTATGTGTAATCAATTAAAATTTTGATAATGTTTTTGGTTAAAGTCAAATAAAAACTCAATTTAACAAAATATAAAAATAAAAATTTGTTTCCAATTAAAAAAAAAAAAAGTGAATCATGAAGAGAAAGTAACAACACATGCACAGTCCGAGTAGAGTATTTATAAGTAAAATTAGTATTACAAATAAGACAAATTACAAATATATTGTATGTGCAAATATTTAACAATTCAGAATGAAAGATATCTGCTGATAAACAACACTGATAAAATATTAAAATTTACTGACATTAAATGTAAACAGTACGATTGGATGATAAGAAAAATTATCTGTTTCATTAAAATAACTGTTAGTGCAAAACTTTAGACTTTCTTTTAGAAGAAAAACGCAATACATGTTAGCCTATTCCATATTATAAAAAAATGTACAGGTATCAGCAACAATTACACATTATATAGATTATATAAATGCGGCTTCTTAATTTTAAAATTCGTATTATTTAAGATTCAAACCATTTTTTTTTTCAAAACCATATATTGTAATTCAATAATGGTTATCAGATGTCGTTCTAATTCATTATTTTTTATTTTTTCCGTTAAATTTTATGATAAAATAAGTAATATACATACATTTCATATATGAATATTGAATGTACTGTACCAGAAAGTAGAATAATATAAGAGAGAACCTACGTTATTTAGTTTGTGACTGTACATACATTTTATATAAATATTAGCCTTAGCAGAATTTTTTTTTTGTACAAAAAACTTCATTGAATTCTATACATACTTTGTAACGTTCATATTTATATTCTTAGTACATTGCCCAGTTTTACAAAATATACGATAAAAATTTTAAAACAAAAAAGGTTTTTTTTGAATGAAAAATAAACTCTTTTACAAATGGCACCATAATAAGCACGAAAGGCAATACTTTTACTATCAATAATATTATTGTTTTTCTGTTCAGTGTACAGTTGTTTCAGTTCAGTGTACTATTCTTTTATAGAAACAAAAAGATTAAGAAATACATGCCATTTTGACTATACATTTTGGAGACATAATACATAGCAACAACAACAAATAACAAAAATAGTCAGCTGATTGAAAAAAAATATCATTTCAATTAATCTTTTGTGTTAAATAGAAGTGCTTTTTTCTTTGTGATTCTTTGTATAAAAATCTCTTTTTCTAAAAGTTTAAAAAATAATAAAGATTAATAAAATAATTGAATTGACATTAATAAGTGATATTGAGATGAGTAATTTTTCAACACAAGATGAAGAAAATTCTTGTTGTGAAGATGAAGAATATGGACATTCAAGTACAATACGATTAAAACGTGAAAATCAAATAAATCATAGTATACAGGAGGAGGATGGTATTGTTGAAACACCAATTGGCATAACACCAATGCAATCATATAATGAGGAACGTATGAGAAGAAGATTACAATTTTTTTTTATGAATCCAATTGAAAAATGGCAAGCAAGACGTAAATTTCCATATAAATTTTTTGTACAAGTTATTAAAATAATACTTGTTACAATACAATTATGTTTATTTGCACATTCACGTTATAATCATGTTAATTATACATGGGATAATCGTATAACATTTTCACATCTATTTTTAAGAGGATGGGATACAAATATGGAAGTAACATCATATCCACCAGGCACAGGACCATTTGCATTATATATTGAAGATGATTTTTTTGCCACAATTGACTATGCAATGTTAGGTTATGCAAATTTAAGTAAAGCAATTGGACCATATTCATATCCAACAGAAGATAATAGTATTGTTGCCCAACGTTTATGTTTATATCGTTATAAAGAAGGTACAATATTTGGATTTAATGAAAGTTATGTATTTAATCCGGAAATTGATACAACTTGTTTAAATTTAACAAATAATATAACAGCAATTGGCAGTAAACAATATTTAGAATCAAAAGATGTGATTATAAATTTTTCAGCATTAGTTAAAGCAACATTACAATTTGCAATAAAAACAGTAAATTTCAAAGCTGCAGGTCCAATTGCACCTCCTGATTGTTATCAATTTAATGTTGAAATATTATTTGATAATCATGATCATGATGGACAAATGTTATTATCATTAGATGCTGAACCAGTACGTTTACATTGTAAAGGAAATATAGAATATTTAACAGATTCTGAAATAGATTCAGCATTAAGAAGTTGTCTTAATGTATTTGTCATATTAGTTTGTTGTGTATCATTTATATTATGTACACGTGCATTATATCGTGCCCAAATATTACGCGATACAACAATGAAATTTTTTAAATCAACATTTGATCGTGATTTAAGTTGGGAAGGTAAATTAGAATTTTTAAATATTTGGTACATAATGATAATATGTAATGATATATTATTAATAATTGGTTCAGCATTAAAAGAACAAATAGAACGTAAACATTTTACAGCTGATGAATGGAATACATGTTCTGTCCTATTAGGCATTGGTAATTTATTAGTGTGGTTTGGTGTATTACGTTATCTTGGTTTCTTTAAAACTTACAATGTTGTTATATTAACATTAAAACGTGCAGCACCAAAAATATCAAGATTTTTATTATGTGCATTATTAATATATGCTGGTTTTACATTTTGTGGTTGGCTTGTACTTGGACCATATCATATAAAATTTCGTTCATTAGCAACAACATCTGAATGTTTATATTCACTTATAAATGGTGATGATATGTTTGCAACATTTTCAATAATGTCATCAAAATCAATAATGTTATGGTGGTTTAGTAGAATATATTTATATTCATTTATCAGTTTATATATTTATGTTGTATTATCATTATTTATATCCGTTATAATGGATGCGTATGATACAATAAAACGTTTTTATAAAGAAGGTTTTCCATTAAGTGATTTAAAATTATTTGTTGGTACAATGAATCCAGCTGATTTTCAATCAGGTGTTTTTCGTGAAGATAATGATTTTACAACAACAATTTATGAATTTTTACAACGTTGCTGTTGTTGTTGTTTAAAAAAGAAAACCGAAGCAACAGGACCAACTGGTTATACAAGTTTAACACCAAAAGACGGAGGAGGATCTGTTTGAAAATATATTTTAGTTGTTGTATACTATTTGGAAATAATATTTAAAAGAAGGGACACTTTCTGTTGTTTTCCCCTCTTGTGCTTTTTTTTTCTTTTTTGATTTGCTCAAAATTTAAATAATTAAATATATTTAATAAGAAAAAAGAAACAAGAATATTGTTGACATTAAGAAGAAGAAGAAGATAATTGAATGCGTATTATTATTTTTTTCTTTTCTCAAATGAGAAATAATTAAAAAATATTTATTTTGTTTTTTTTTTCCTGTTTTTTTTTTTTAATCATTTTGTAAATATTAAAAGTATGAATAAAAAAAAGATATTTTCTTCTTTCATTATTGTCAACATTTTATTTTTCTTCTTCATTTAGTTAGAGTAAAGAAAAATTATAATTAAGAAAATGGCAATGAATAAAATAATTTACGATAAATACCAAAAAACAAAAAAAATGGAGATAATAAATCATCAGAAAAAACTTTGTAATTACTTTATTTTATAAGATAATATTGTAATAATTCCATTAAATTAGATTTCCTGTTACGCGTCAATCTTATTTTTACCCCCCTCCCACTACGCCCTTGTTATTGTAATTTATTTTGTTCTTAGTTTTTCCTATTTATTTATTTTTTTTTTGCCAAATTTAAATTTAATTAAAAATTTTTGTAAACATAAAAATAATCGTAATTCAATATAAAGATTAATTTATTTTTTGAAAAATAATCACAAAAAGAATTTAATAAAAAAAAAAAAAAAGAAAAAACCCAAAAAAAAAACAATTGAAAATTTCTATTTTTGTTGTTGTTGTTGTTGTTGTTGTTGTTGTTATTATTGTTATTATTGTTGTAAAAATTTAAAATGGCTGCCCGATATATTTTTTGGGGAAAAAAAAATGATAATTAAAAGTAAAGTCAAAAATGCTTCCGATTTAAATGTTAATAATTAAAATTATTTTTAAGTTTTATTTAGTTTTATAATTAATTAATTTCATTTGAATCTCGTTATAATAAAACTGTCAGAATGATCGTATAAACTTTCGTATTATTGGAAAAAGAAAAACAATTAAAATTCAAATCAAATCAATATGATTGTAATTGAACGAAATGACCTTTATAAACTGGTTTAAATGAGATTCTACTAATTAGTTAATGTATACACAATAATAATAATAAAATTAAATATTTATAATCTAATCAGAAATAATGATACACTTTTGTAGTCAAGAGTATGTTTATTTGATCTCTATAAATATGTAAACCCCAAATGCAATAATTTAACGGAAATTTTATTTAATTTAAGCACCAAAGTAATAATTATTGAGGTTAAAAAATGTATCAATGGGTCAGATAATGTTAAATCTCCTTTTCTTTCAACTAAAAATAATTAATTACTCTTTGATCAGATAATTCTCATAAATTTATAATCAAAAATAAATCTCAAATTATTATTGAAAATAATTTGTTGCAGGTTTTTCCATAATTTCCAATTGATACATTTTTGATCCTTGAATGGCCTGAATCAAATAATAATAATTGTATAAATTAAAAAAACTAAACTAACTTATAAATAAATTGTGAATATTTCTGCCTATATAAATTTCTTTGCTTTCTTTATTTGTTCTTTTTTCTTCTTAATAGCAAAATGGAAAATTTTTTGTTCTTGATTCTGTTTTTTTTTTCCATTTTATGGTGAAACAAAAAGTTATTTATTTAAATATTAAATATTAAAATGATGCCAGTTGTATAGATAAAACACACACATTTTTTTTTTCTTCTGTTTGTTTTTATCGTTTATAAATCTTTACTTTATGATTTGTTGTTATTTTTATAAAATGTAAATTTCTTCTTCTTCTTTTTTTTTTTTTATTGTTAAAAATTATAAAATATTATTTTTATTTATCACGAAAATTTATAAACTGATAAATAAAGAAAAACTGATCTCTATACTAATTAAATATTAACAATAAATTAATCAGTAAATATTTATTTGCTTTTGTAGTTTTTTCTGAGTATTTTCCAGTTTGTTAATTTTTCTCTTTAATTTTTTCGGTTTTTTTTTTAAAAAAAAAAATATTTTTGGAGTTTTTTTTTAAAACAGAGGAAGTGTGTGAAAAAAGATCCGATAAGAATAACATCTTATTGTTGCTAATTAATGTGTAAATAATAATTTCTGATTCATAAATGTGTCTGACGTCACACATTCCGTATATTACGTACAATGTCCGTCTTTCACAGGTTCTATAAATTTTTACTGCTTTGTACTTGAATCTGGTTTACAAATGCAAACATTTACAATTTTATACTTTTCCTTCTTTTTTTTTTGGTTTCTATGGTTACAGAAAATTAAGTGAAATTTATTTTGATAAATTTTTTTTTATGAATTTATTTTTTTTTTACTAAAAATGGATAAAGGTCAGCATCTTATCAGTTAATTTAAATTAATAAAAATTGTATACATAAAAAAACAGATCAAATCACTGAAAAATATTTCAATTAAATATTTGATTTTTTGAGCGGTGAACACAATTTTACAAAGGAAAAAAAAAAAATACAACAACAAATGAATTATTGCTGGGAACAAATAACTACGTTATTTTTTTTTTTGTATTCAAAACCGTGTTGATTATTTTTTCAATTTTCTCTTTCAATTTAAATTATTAATAAAAAAAAAAAAAAAAATTAACAATAAAATACAACAACAAATAAACAAAGAAGGTCATCACATTATTTATTATTGAATTTATCTGTTCGCTTAATATTAATTTTCCCAAGAAATTAAAAAAAATTTTTGATTGACAAAAACCAAATGAAAAATAAACAACTATAAAAACTAATTATTGTTTGTTTATGTAAAATATTAAAATTGTTGTTTTGCTTCAACAAAATTGGTAGAAAAAATCTTACAGAACAAACAAAAAAATACAGTTAAAACAAAGATCATAAAGATGAGTCACCGTCAACATTTTCTTGGTACTTAAAATGATTCCATTTAGATACTTTCCATACATGTACTCATTGAGTAATTATCGGAAATTATAGTAGTAGAAAGTGGACATCTTTATTGTAATTACATCAGCTTCCTAATTTATAAAATACTTTGCTGGTTTACATTGCTTTAAATACACAAATAATTGACAAATCAAAAAAATAATTTCTTTTTCCTTTTAATATTTATTAAAAATCAATTTTAACCAAAATATTCTTAATGAAGGCAAAATCTAACAATTTTAAGTACTTATTGAAATTAGTAACTATATAATTCATTGACACAATGGATGCCGTATAATAAAGTTAAAATGCTGTGATACAAAACAAAAAATATTCATTCCTTTTTTTACCTTTTTTTCTTTTGTTTTTTTTTTGTTTCTTTCATTATACTAATTTATTTATTTATACAAACATTATAAACAAAAAGGCAATATTTATTTATTTATTATGATTTTTGTTTTTTGTCAACAATGTATGGTAATGTCAATAAAATATGTTTAAAATTAACAAAAATCTGTTGTATATTTCATTAATTTATTGTCATCTTAATTTCTAAAACATTTTTCAGATTGTTTAGATTCTATATAAAGTCCTTATCAACACTAATGGAATTAGAGTTAAAATGAATTTTGGCTACTTTTGAATAGAAACTAATGAATTTTTATAAACAAAAACGAATCTTTATGAAAATATAAATCAATTATATTTTATATAAACTTTAATTAAAATTTCTATTTAGTAAATAGTGTTACTTTAATTCCATTCCATTTTACTGTAGAAGCAAAACATGATGAATTAAATTTTAAAACAATTTCTTAATTATAATTAAAAACTTAAAATTAATACAATTTAAAAAAGGAAACTATTTTTAGTAGACATTAACAGAATTAATTCTTTACACACACAATTTAACCAATAAATCTAGAATTTCTTTAAAACTTGTCTCATCTTTCTTTACATATGTATTTTGATCATATATTTCTTGTGCTAATTCAAGTGGTGTTTTACCATTAATGTCTCTTAAGTTATAATTGAGACGTTTTTCTAATAGAAATTTAATTAAATTTTTATAATTAAAGACGATGTTCAGACTTTTATGAACACCATTAATTGCACAGTGTAAAGCTGTTTCATTATTATTATTTTGTATATTTAAATCTACGCCGAATTCTAGTAACATCTTTACTATTTCGTAAAATCCATTTTTGGAAGCGATCATTAATGAAGTATTACCAAGAAGATCCTTATCATTAATATGTTCTTCATTATTTGTCTCTTTAAGTTTATTTAAAATTAATTGGTTTATCTCATCATTACACCAATTAAAAGATTGATGTAATACAGAAGTAAAATCATTTTGTGCAAGAATATCTGCATTATTTTCTATAAGAAATTTACATGCATCATGATTTTTTTTAGCAAGAGCACAATGAAGTGGAGTCAAATTTGTATTGTCTTTCATATTTATATAATCAAGTAATTGTTCAGGTTTTGTTGTTCGTACAAATTTTATTAAAAAGTTAGAAAATTTATTTCCACTTTGTATTGCAATATAATGTAGCAGAACTTTTCCACTATTATCTCGTACATTCAAAAATTCCCATAATTGTTCAGCATTAAGTGTTTCCAGAAATTCTATTATTAATTGAAAAACTTTTGGTTGAACATCAGTTCCACAAACCGCTAAATGTATAGCAGTAAAACCATTAATATCCTTAATATTCATGAACTCCCAAAATTGGTCAGGAATTACATTTTTTAAATGTTTTATTAGAAAATCTAGAATTTCTGCTTTATGTGCACCACGAGCAGCTAAATGGAATAAAGTTTTATCTTTATTATTCCTAATTTCTATAAGCTCCAAAAATTTGTCATGTTTTAAATTTTCCAAATATTTAAATACAAATTCGACAACATTGATTTGTTCATTTTCAATAACATAATGTAAGAGAGTATTACCATTATTATCTTTGATATTCACAAAATTCCAAAATTCTTCTGATTTAGTTGTTTCCACCAATTTAAATATATAATCAATCACAACTTCCTGCTTATTCTTAACAGCAAAATGTAATAAAGTTTTTCCATTTTTATTCTGAGTTTTTATAAAATCCCAAAAATTCTCAAATTTATCCTTTACAAGTTGGACTAAAATTTTAATGACTTCGACTTTTTGAATTTTAACCGAATAATGTAACAAATTATTCCCTTCAATATCCTCATTATTCAAAAATTGTGTTAATTGATTGGCATTAGCTTTTTCATTATAAATTTTTATGATAAATTCAACAATTTCTAGACAATTAATACCCATGTGAAAAGGGGTCATACCATCATTGTCTTTCTGATTAATAAACTCCCAAAAATAATTGTCATCCATTATTGTGTCCACAGATTTTATAATTAATTCAAAAACTTCTATATTTCTGCTATTCGATGCATAATGTAAAACAGTTTTACCTTTGTTGTCCTTTAAACTTATAAACTTACAAAAATCATTAGTTTTTATTGTTTCCCTACATTTGATTATTAATTGAAAAATTTCTGTTCGATTATTATTTACAACGTAATGTAAAATATTTTGATTGTCATTATCATTCATAGTTATAAGCTTCCAAAATTTATCATAGTTTTTATTATCAATGCAAATTTTTCTTAGTATGTCAAAAACTTCAATCCAATTGTTTAATGCACTCATATGTAAAATAGTACGATTAGACTTATCCTTTGTTTCTAAGAATTCATAATATTTATCATGGGTCAAGTTTTTTGCAAATACAAATAAAATTTTGAAAATATTAAGATAAGAAGTATCTCTACAATAATAAGGTACAGAAAAAGCAGATAAATAAACAGCAGTGATACCTTCATTATCTTTTACATTGATATACTCCCATATTTGATCAGGTTTAGCAATTTCCGCATATTTTAATAAATTTGTTATAATTTTGTTTTGATCGAACTCTTCACAAAAACGATCATATCGTAATGAAGTTTCTGTATTTTTTTTAACAGCATAATGAAGCGGAGTTTGACCTTTCCCGTCCATAATATTGATAAAGTCCCATAGGTTTCGTTCTGTTTTTTCTACAAATTTCAAAAAAAATTCCATACTTATATTATTCCAATTCATTGCTGCATAATGGATTGGTGTCCTACCCTCAGCGTCTCTTTCATTAATAAGCTCCCAAAATTGATTTGGTTCTATTGTTCTTTCGATTATTTCTAATATATTTATTCGATCTAATAAATAAGAAGAAAATGCAGATAAATCTAAAGGAGTGTTACCTTCATTATCCCTAACATTCAAAAATGTTAATATCTGTTCGGGAAAGTTTTTTTTAATACAGGATAATAATATGTTTAATACTTTTAAATTACCCTTCCAAGCAGCACAATGAATAGGAGTTCTTCCTTCTTTACTCTTAGTATTAATAAACTCGATTAATTTAGAATTAATTGTTCGTTCCACAAATTCTATTAAATATCCTATAACTTCTGTATTTTCTTTATCTCTTTTTGGTGAGACCAATGCAAAATGTAGTGGCGTATAACCCTCATCATCTTTAGCATTGATAAATTCTACTAATCGATCTTCAAATTTTGTTTTAACTAATAATAGTAAACTGTTAACGATCTTTGTTTCGTTATTTTGAACAGCATAATGAAATGGAGTTCTACCTTCTTGATCTTCAATATTAAGAAACTCCCATAACTGATCTGATTTTGTCTTACTAACAAATTCAATTAAAACTTTGATAACTTCCAAATATCCATATTTTGACATATAATGTAATGGACTTTTTGTCATCTTTTTCTCTACAGTGACAATTTTCCGTTTTTTACCTGACTCCATTGTTTCCACTAAAACTTTTTGTACGTGACTTGAAAATATATGTGAATATATTTCAGCATCGGTCTTAGAATTAATAAACTCCCATAATTGGTCTGGATTTTTGATGATTAAATGATTTACAAAAAATTCAACGATTATTTTATGATTATTTTGACAAGCCATAAGAAATACATTAAAACCATCAGTGGAGATTTCAGCATTTTTTTCTTCAACGAAATATTTAACTATAGCTAAACAACCATCTTCCACTGCATGTTGTGTTGGACTCCTTCCACTGGCGTCTTTCAAATTAATATCGGCTCCCTTACTGACCAAATATGTTACTAATGTTAAATTTTCACTACAAGCAGCTTTATGTAAAACTGTTTGACCACCATCACCAGTAGCATTCACATTGTACCCTTTTTCGACGTAATCTCTTACTTGATCTAATAAGCCATCCTCTGCAGCTGTGAAAACATCAGTTATATCTCCTGAATCAATTAGAAAATGATTCGTAGAATTTTTCTTTAAAATCTTAGAAAATATTTGTGGTAAATCTTTACCATCATTTTCCAGCAATTTTAAATCATCAAATAATTCATCATAGTTGGCACCACGTTTTAAAAGTTCTTCAGCGATACTCCAAGAATTTTGTTTTACGGCATATCTGAGAGGAGTCCAGTTAAATAAATCATCTTTTATTTCTAATTGAATTATATACTTAAACTCAGACGATAATAAAATCTCACCGATTTCATCGTAGTCATGAGTAGCAGCTAAATGAAGTAATGTTCTTCCTGCTTTATCCAGACTATTAATAACATTCAAAATGTGATTTGATTCTGTTGATTCTAATATTTTACTAACCATATTTGGATCATTATTTAAAACAGCTAAATGTAATTCATAATTGATTTCATTAATTCCATCTTTTACAATCTTATAATCGAAGAATTTTTTAATAAGTTGATTTTCATTTTTGAAGAAATTTTCACGTAGAAAATTGTTAACATTTGATTTTGACCAATTATCAACAAACCAAAGTGCAGCAAAATATTCTGCGTAAGAACGATGAATAAAAATTGGTTTATTGTCAATAACTCTATCAATAATTCCAGTTTTTTCTTCACTTTTTTCAATTTTATCTAATAAAATTTTATCCAATAATGGAAAAATATTTTCATCATTATCAAATAATGCATGTAGGGCAAAAATTTTATGATTAATTTTAGAATATAGAAATAATTCTTTAATTGCAAGATCAACACCCACAATAGAATCATTAAATTGATTTTTTTCAATCATATGAATATTTTTAAATTTTACTTCAATAAAATTTTCGTACAATGAAAATAAATTAAATTTTATTTTGGATATTTTCAATTCAACAGAATTAGAAAGATAAAATTTTTTAAATTCATCATAAAAAATTTCAGCAATCATTTTAAGTTGAAGTGGTGTTTGTGTAAAACCACTTTCTTTATCATTTGTTGTTTTTATAAACCATTCCAATAAATTATTAATAAATAATTCTGAACGACTATCAAATATATTCAGGTTCATACTTTGTCTCCAATATTCTTTTAAAAATGTTGATTGATCATGTGGTGAAATTGGATCTAATGAATAGGAAGGTGTACCTAATTGTTTTTCAATTTCACTTTGTATATCGTATGGTCTTGTTGTTATCCAAAGTTTTTTAATTTTTGATGATTGCAAACTAACTAATAATTTCATAACTTTCTCCTTATAATTTGGACTTATTTCATCAAATCCATCAAATAATAAAACAATTTTATCTTGATTATAAAGATCATAAAATATTTGTTCTTCAAATAATGTAAAATCAATAATGTTATTATTTATTTGTTTCTGAGTTTCATAAACAAATTTTAAAGCTGTGTCCATATTAATCTGTTCAATATTCCATACTTTAAATTGTTTTGAATGGTCAACTAAATTTATTCTTACAACCCATGTAAGTGAATCAGAATCTTTTGTTTTCATTGCCAAATAAGTGAGCAGTGTTGATTTACCAATACCAGGTTCATTAACAGTGATCACGATTTTATCTTCAATATCGTTAATTAATTTTGGTTGAATTTTAATTGTTGATAATATTGCACCAGCCGATGTGTGTATGAGGTCAAAAAATTTTTTAGCACCATTTGTAGAAAATGCATATATAAGTTTTTCTTCATTCTGATAAATGTAATGAACATTACAATTTGGACTAAGTGAACTATGAAAAAATTTCAAATTATCAGAAATCAAAATAATTTCTTGATGCGAATTTTTTTGTATTGTTTTTTTAAGATCGTCTAAACTTTTTGTAATTATAAAATGTTTCGATGCTTCTTTAATAAAATCATCAACATTTTTAATTGGACGATTGAATACTCTTTCAATATAATATGATTCAATTTCACCTAAATTACTAAGACTTTTACCAATTTCAATTGGTTGTTTATTACAAAGAAGACAAAATAAAATATGTTCATTTATTGAACTGGAAACTTTTAAATTGGTAACTAATTTTATCAAAGAAACTTTATGCCCTTGAAATTTAACCGTTGTGTTGCTTAATAACTGGTCTTGTGATTTGATATCAAGATCAGTAAATTGAATATTTTCATCAATTAATTCTTCAAATTCCCAATTATTTAATTGAATTATATTAATTGTAGATTTTTCAGTTGTTATCAAAATAATTTTAATTTTTGTAACCTTTTCAATAATATCCTTTAATAGTTCTTCAAGTTTTTTTATTATTTCAGTTTCACATTCAATAATTAAAAGATTATTATTTTCGGTATGAAATGCCTTCATGACACGTTCTCTTAAATTTAAAAGTGAACTTAAACGTAAAAACATAAAACTGTCATCCTTTTTGTATTCAGATAAACTCTTAATGATTTGATAAATTTTAATTGAAGTTAATTGAATATTTTTAGTGAATATATTAAATATTATTGTATTCGTATCAGATTTTAAGAATTCCATGAATTTCTGCATCTTATCAATTGCATTTTTCCCAAAATAAATTTCAAAATTATCCATTAGGGAACGATACTCTAATGTGGGACCAATTAATATTAATTTTGAAAATTTATTAATTGCATCTTGAAAAAATTGATGTCCTAATTCACGTGTAAGAAATGTTCCCTGTTTTTTCTTCATCCAATCCAGCATATAAATTTGAAATTTACTTGCTATTAAATCATTATCAATTAAATTAATGCTTTCTTTTTCAGACATTTCCTCTGCAATTATGATTCCCAATTCATTTTCATTCGGCTGATTTACTACAAAAACCAATTTCTCAAGAAAACCTTGAATGTCATCATCTTTAACGACATCTTTTGGTAAAGTCACCTTAATCTCTTTCTTACCTTCTTTGCATGTGTAAAAATTGTTTATTGCAAATTGAAAATCATCTTTCTTAAAGTCGATTTTTAAATTGACTAGAGCTGATTTTAAATCGCTTCTAAATTTACTTAAGTTCGTTGGTAAATTAATGTTATCATCAAAAAAAGCATCACTAAAGTAGAATGGACCTTTGTCACTATCACCTTTTTTTATTAATAAATGTCCAGCTAATTTATCAATATTATTTTTAATAACATTTGTATTCCTTGTAATATTAACATTAAAAGATTTTGACTTGCATGCTTTTTCTATTTCATTTGAAAATACTTGGACAAACTCTGGATTATGTGTGGAAAGATCAGCAATTAATTGATACATCTTCCCAAAATTACTGGATGTTTGTATCTTTTTTATTTTTAATTCATCCAATGTAACTTTACTTTTCTCTAAACAATTAAAGAAATTTGTTTTTAAACTTTTTAATTCATCTGAACAATTGGCATTGTCTAATTTATCTAAGAAACTTTTACGAAATATAGAATAAGCTTCCTTTGTTTTAGTGTCTCTAACAAATTCGAACACCTCTTGTGCAAGTGGACCATGACAACTACGGATTAGATCATCTTTTAAATTTAAATTATCGATTTCAACCAGTTTTTTTGCTAATCTTTTAGAGTCTGTTATTTTTTTTAAAGACGAAACAATTTGTACCTTAACAGGAAAATCACCTGTTTTTAATTTGAGACGTTTTGGATTCCTGTTTAATGGCTTCTTTATATTTAAGATGGGATCATCTTCCACTATGTTGTCGAAACTATTGTGTAAAGTTGAATGTAAATCAATATTAGTACAAATGACGAAATCCTTAAATTCAGATTTAGGTTTTGTGAATTCTGGATTTTGAATTATTTTCAGATAAGAACGAAAATATTTTTGTAGGCTAAAATTATCATCATTTTCTGTTATTAAATCATTTAAGGTAATTGTAACAGTATCATCCTGCAAATGTTTTGCTTGTAAAAACCGATAGATTTTTCCACCACCATCAATATCATATTCAAGAAATAAATCATCAAATTTGTCACCAGGATCAAATTCTGTAGCTAACAGGAACACATATTTATTTTCGAATGCTCGAAACAAGAACAACATTAAGAGTTTTAATTGGTAAATATTACCATGTAAAGTATTTCTCAAACCAAATCCTGAATGTTCTTCAAGCGTTATTATTTTTGGTTTCTTTGAGGATGCATTTCCAGTAGAATCTTGTTTCCTTTTATTTCCGCTCATAACTTTAATTATATTCCTGATTTTTTTTTTAATCTAAAACAAGAATAAAATCAAAACAATATATTTGATGTAATTCAATCTTACGTTTAGACTTACGAAAGATTATTTATAGTAACCTTATTTTGATTGTTATTTGTGAAATTTTCTTCACTTTCAAAAATAATGAATTTCCTCCTGTTTGTTTAAAATGGGTGCAATTAACTAAAATGAAGACGATAATAATATTAAAGATTTAGCGAATGTTTAGCGAATATTTTTATAGATTAGATAAGACAAATTTCTCTTGAATTTCCCTTTGAATTTTATAAAAAATGTTGGCCACGTAAAGGGGTGAAGTGAGGGGATTTTTAAAATGAATCATACAAAATCAAAGATGGAAGTTCGAAATTTATTTTCATGCATTTCTTAATTTATTTTGTTCATTTATTTCTTAGATTTTATTGCCTTGAAGCTGAACAAAAATGATTTGACACACGCATAACATTCAAATTTAAACAAACCTTAAACGTTAAAATTTAATAAAACAATACACTTGGTCATTCCACTTAACTCAACCCTGATTTTGTACTTGCATAAAGAACTGAACAAATAAAAGAATATTTTTTTAAATTTTGTTCACTTTTCACTTTCAGTATAGAGTTTTTTGAATTTTAAACAAATTTCAGAAGAAGTTTGTTATTCTTTTCATCTCAATTTATAAAACTTAGTTACGATTACATGAATAAAAATTTGATTGTTTTTTTATTCAAATTAAATTCAAATAAATTTCAATTTAAAACGACGCACAATCTTAAAGTGTGTTAGAATTTATACTAAAATCACAAAATATTTAGAAGTAAGCATATATGTGTGTGTGTGTGTGTTCATGTGTGATAAGATAAGAATTTTTGGCGGTTTATTAAATAATCAAATTTAAAGAAATTCTATTTTCTATAAATACTAACACTTTGTGATTTCACACAAATACATTTTTAAATAAAATTTATGCGAACTTTTTTTATATTCGCACATAAATGAGACAATAATTACCACAAACACTAATAACATTTTTTTTTTCAATTCACACCATTACACTATTACACTAAATACAAATACATAAAAAATTCTAATAAATAAGCAAATAATTTACAATTCTCGCACGTAAATATTTGATAAGCACAAGACAATACCGACTTTTTTAACCCATTATATAATTTTTTTATGTCATGCCGAGATTGAAGAAAAATTTTAAATTGATCTTAAATTATTTTTATCTTCTTCAACATAATTTCATCAACATATTTTTCCTTTTGTTCTTCACTAAGAGTCATTTGATGTGATTGTGACATTCAGACATCAATATTTTAAATATAAAAATAACAAAATGATTTTAGGCAGAGATCAAAATACAATTCCGAGGTAAACTACAAATGGTTCAATATAAAATCGAAACAACGTAAAATTGAGTTGAATTTTTTTTTGTGTAAGGAAAAAATTTAAAATCATTCAGTTTATGATTTGTGTTGAGAATTTACTTATTTTATTTTTATAATTCCATTCAAGTGAAGTTTGAATTTTATAATTTTTGTTTATCATCGGTGGCATTGGATCAGAAATTTTGTGCACAGAAATAATGTTTTGTTTATTAAAGAATATTCTAAATCCTGTAACATTGACTTGTATGAAATCGAACTCAATTACAGCAACAGCAATCAAATCACACCAATTGGTGTTCTCACCTAATGGAGATCATTTGGAGATCATTTGGTGGATCCGTTAAATTAAAACCAAAATAATTGTATCAAAGTCAGTGATGAATAAGTTTTAAAAAATTTCTCTTTATTGTATTGTATTATTTTTTTCTTCAACTTAACTTATTTTTATTTATTTATAAATGCAATAACTAAAATATGAATTAACAAAATTTCTTTATAATTTATTAAGACTAAAAGATTACAAACTTTTTATTTTGCTAAATCTTTTTGTATAAATGAAAATGATTTTTTTTTTGTTTCAGGTACATAAATATAAATAAATATTGTACCAAATATTGTCATTATAGAAAATAAAAAGAATATTGGTATTTGACCAAATGTTTTTATAAATATTGGAAATGTTACTTCTAAAATTAATAATAAATTCCAATAAAATATTCCAGTAAATGCAACTGAAAATTCTTTAATATCATATGGAAATATTTCACTTATTATTATCCATGGTATTTGTGCAAAACCAGTTGAATATGCCATAAGGAAAAAACTTATTACACTCCATACAATCCATATAAAATAAGAAACTTTAAAGAAACAGAAAAATATACCAATAACCATGGTCGAAAGTGACATGAGTCCACCAGATATTAATAAAAGAATTTTACGACCAACACGATCAACGAGATATGTTGAAATTAATGATGGCATAATTTGTATTCCACAAATTAGGATTAATAGCTGTGATGGATTTAATGCTTTTGAAATCTGTGAAGAATATAAAGAAATCTTAATTTTTACAATTTACAACAGAATTAAGTAACTAAATGGCTCGATTATTATCTTTTCTTTTAATATTTTGAAACCAAAGTTCAACAACAAAATAAAATAAACATAAATATTAAGTTCAACTGTACGCACATTTAGTTAGTTACAAATAAAAAAAAAATTACAAACCTCTAAAATATTTAAAATGTAAAATATAAAATAATTATATCCTGACATTTGTTGAAAAAATATAAGTCCCATTCCAATAATACAACTTTTTACTGTTTCTGGTCTTATAATTGTCCATGGATTTTCTTTTGCACGTCTAACCATTAATTGTAAATCAGCTAATTCAGAATAATAATCATATGTTAAACCACGTAACCAATGTATTGATTTGATTGCATCATCTGAACGTCCTTTTGATACCTAAAAAATAATTGCTAATTAGTAAAGTTATAGAGAGAATATGTAGTTATGTAAGCTTACCAAATACAAAGGTGTTTCAGGCATGAAATAAATAAATATTCCAAATATTAATGAAATTATAAGACAAATAATATTCAGAGTATATAATTCAATAAACATTTGTAAGAAGTACACAAACAACAGACCAAAACTAAACATTAAATGAAAAATACTAACGAGTTGGCCACGTATTTCTATATTTGCAATTTCACTAATATAAATTGGACCTATAATAAAAACAGCACCACAACCGATACCCAGTAAAAATCTTCCAATTATCATTAAATAGAAATTATCACCCCAAAGAAATAAATCCCAGCCAATGAAAAATAGAATTACAAGAAGTAACATTGTACATTTTTTTCCATATTTTTTCATTAAAATTGCAGTAAATATTCCAGAAAATATTGCACCAAATGTCATAGAAGAAATAATTAATAAAAATTTTGAAATATCAAAATCATATGTTCCCTTATTCCATGCTTGTTCAGCTGGAAATTTCCAAGCGATTATTGTACCAGCTATAAATGCTCCACCACTAACTAAAAAATATAAAATTTGAAATTGATTAACTCTAAGAATCTGTAGGAATCAATAGTAGAACTTACCTGATAATGTTGCCACATATTGTGGCAATTTTTTAAAAACCATAATTATTTACGACGTCTCTTGATTCCAGTAAAATAAAATACTTTTAAAATATTTCACAATCACAAGAAATTTTGGTTAAAAGTTTAGAAAAAAAACAACCAACTTGTTACATAACTAAACCATTTATTTCTACATAATAAAAAATAACATGAAAATAATTGTAGAATTTTCAAACGAAAATTGATAAAAATTCTCTAAAATTCAAAACGAAAACTAAGAAATAAAAAAAAAGTATTTCTTCACCCAAAATTTTAATTACATTTTTTTTTTCTCTTAATAAAATTTTAATTCTTTTGTAATTGATCCGTAACTAATGAATAATGATAAATAACTGAGTGTATTAAATATAAGTACGAATAAACTTGAATTATGATAAGAATAATCTAAATAAAAAATTAGGTTAAAATTCAAAAGTAAAAAAAATATTCTAAAGAAAATAAAGTTCCATCGAATTTACATAATATAAAATGTGAACTCTGGGTATGTCCTATTGCTAAATATATTAATTTTTTTTCTATCATTTTTTCTTATCGTACTGATAATGATAATCATTGAATAAAAATTTAAATTTTTTTTTATTGAGAAACAGAAACAACCAGGGATAAGTGACAATGAGTTCATTGTCAAATTAATAAAAACTTGACTAACTCCATTGTGTTGGTCGTGAATTTTTTTTTCCCATACCAAATAAATTTTATTTCAATGTAAATTAATTATTAACAATATTTACATCAATCAGATTTCAATTAAAATTTTTATTTAACAAAATTTTTACAAATTTTCTTTATTCCATTGTGAATGGAATCAATTCTTCTTAAATATAATAATCATTTTCTCCTTCTTCTAAAACATCTTGAATTTTTCTTAATGATTTTCCATTTGTTTCAGGAAGACAGAAGAAAACGAAAATAGATCCAAGAGCTGTTATTACAGAAAATAACCAGAATGTACCAAAGTTACTTAATACACCAATTACAAAGGCAATTGATTTTATAATTGCAAATACTAGTAACCAATTAACTAAACCAGTAAATGAGATAGCCGCACCTTTAAGTTGAATCGGAAATATTTCACTGTTAATAACAAATGGTACGGTGCCCATACCCAATGAAAATGAAAGAATAAAAAAAGATATTGAAGCTTTTGCAATCCATCCATAATTTGTAACACTTATTCCAGTTTCTCGAAAGTAAAAGAAACCACCCAGTATAAAAGACGATAATACCATTAATGTTTGAGAAATTAAAAGAAGTTTACGACGTCCAAGTCTGTCAACTAAAAATACTGAACAAATTGTAGCGATTACTTGCAATAATGCGATTGATGTTGAAAAGTCACTAAATGGAACTTTTGTTTGTGCAAACTGTAAGAAAAGAAAATTAGTTATTATTTGGATTCAATATAATTTGTTCAGAAAGATTAAAGTATAACAATTCTGTAAGAAAGTCTCACCACAAATACTAAATATGCATACAAAATTATGCCATTATTTCCAGACAATTGTTGAAAAATCGTTAAACTAAATGAAATCATGAAGCTTTTTAATATTTGTGAATTGGTCATAGCTGTTTCATTTGCTTCCTTATTTGTTAATTCTAGAAAATTTAATTCAGGTTTGTAATCATATTTTTTACCTCGAAGTTTTTGTAGTGATTTTATTGCATCGTCTGTACGACCTTTTGATACCTTAAAATTTATGTAAACAATTAAATTGTTATTAAAAAAATGTAACAAAATTGTACTTACCAAAAATCTAGGTGTTTCTGGAATAAAGAAAATTGTTACTCCATAAATCAATGGAATTACAGCACAAACAATAACTAAAGTAGCAAGAGTAATTCGTGATGCCAAGATAAATACAAAAAGAATACCAACGGTTATCATCAATTGAAACAATGATGCTATTGATCCACGAATATCTTTTTGTGCAATTTCTCCAACATAAATTGGTGTTGAAACCCATAATATACCAATAGCAAAACCCAATAATGTTTGTCCAGTAAAAATTATCCATATATTAGTTGTAAAAAATATTAAAGCCCAACCCAATGTAAATGGAATAGTTGAAATAATCATTGAGACTTTTGTACCAATAAAATTAATTATTAATCCAATAAATGTACAACCCAATGTAGCACCAAATGCTATTGAAGAAATAATGAAGTCTAACCCATTCCAAAATATATCAAAATCATTTTCTGAACTTTCATATATAAATGTGCTAGCACAAAATATCCAAGCAATTATTGTACCAGTTGCAAAACCTCCTCCACCACTTGCTGTATAAAAATTATAGCAACGATTAGATATTGTCTTTAATTAATTAACATTTGTTTAAAACTAACCTGCAAATGCTGCAAAATATTGTGGTGATTTTCTAGAAGTCATGTTTTCTTTTGTCTTTTGTATCAAATTAATAATTACAAAATAATGGATTCCAGTCAGTCAATTTATTTAATTCAAATTTTAAATGAAACTACACAAAAAATATAATCAACTGATTGTCAAAACTTGTACTTATCTTACAAGTTGGATGTATTTTACCATAACAATATTTCAACTTAATTGCACAATTAAAGGCAAAAAAAAAACGTTTCACGGTACAAAATAAAATTAATAAAATATTTTTATTTAAATTTTCATAATTTATTTAAAATAATGAAAAAGTTTTTGGAAATGAACTGATAAATATTGATAAGAAACCGAAATTGTGAAATCATAATGAAACACTGATGAACTTTAGTTATGATAAGAAAATATTAATGAAAATTAGGCTAATATACAGAAAATAGAGAATTTACATAAGTGAATTGTAAAATTTTGTATATCCTATTGCTATACTTTTCTAACATTTGATAAAATAACAACACTAATAATCATAGAGTAAGAATCTAAACTCTATTGGATGTGTCAGAAATGATTAGATGTTTGAGCTACAAGAGGATCAGCGCGCATTGGGCATGCTAACTAATTTATGTGAATTTATTATAATGTGATTGAAAATCTTATGACAATTTACACAATTTCCTTTTATTTGGAACAATACGACAATCACTGATAAAAGTGAAATAAATTTCTTCTTTTTTATAACAATATTTTATTTTTCATGTAATTTATTTTCTTATAAATAATAACAAATTTATACAACAAAAAAAATGTAAATGTTCAAACAATAGTGTGTAATTTTTATTAAACATACAAATAATAAATCTCAGAACATGTTACGTTTCCCAATCAACGTTATCACTATTTTTATTTTATGAGTTTTTATTTTTCAAAGCAACAGATAAAAATTCTTTTGTAACAATAAATTATAATTATTGTTCTTATACATAATAGTCCTTCACTTCTATTAAATCTTCTTGTATTTTTCTTAATGACTTCCCTTTTGTTTCAGGGATATAGAAGAAAATGAAAATAGATCCAAGAGCTGTTATTATAGAAAATAACCAAAATGTTCCATAGCTATTTAGTAATTCAATCAAGATGGAAAAATATTTTGTTACAACAAATACTAATATCCAATTGACAACTCCACTTAATCCAACAGCGATTCCTTTAATTTTTGTAGGGAATATTTCACTGAGAATAACAAATGGTGCTGGTCCCATACCAAATGAAAATGAAAGAATAAACACAAACACAGCTGTCATTGATATCCATCCAAATGGAGTAACATTTGTTCCAGCATCACGAAGGAAAAAATAGCCGCCGATTATGAAGGAACAAAATACCATTAATATCTGGGATATTAGAAGAATTGGTCTACGTCCAACTTTATCAATTAAAAGTGCTGACAAAAGTGTAGCCATTACTTGCATTACACCAATTATTATTGCAAATAAACCATATGATGAGATTGAATATGAAGTTTGCTACAAAAAGAAATTCCTTAATTAAAATAAATTGATTTAATAAGAAAGTTAAAAATCAAAAGAAAGTTTTCTTGTTAGAACTAACACCAAATAAATTTAAATTAAAATAAAATAACAAAATTAAAACTTACCTGAAGTATTGAGTAAGAATAAAAAATTACAGCATTCAATCCTGACATTTGCTGGAAAAACATTAAACCCGACGCAATTAGAAAACTTTTTATTACTTTTGGTACTTGTAAAGGTGTCTGCTTTGTTTCTTGATCTGCCATTTCTAAATCATTTAATTCTGACTTATAGTCATAATTTTTACCTTTTAGTAATTTAATAGATTTTATTGCATCTTCTGTACGACCTTTTGACACCTTAAAATAAAAATTAAAACAATTAAATTATATAATTAGAAAATGTAAAGAATTTAGTTTACCAAGAATATAGAAGATTCAGGTATAACGAAAACTGTAATTCCTAACACAAGTGGAATTATAGTACAAATAATACTTAAAAAACTAATATTAGTATAAATTTCTGTGACGTATATAAACAGAATACCAAGACTGATCATTAATTGAAATAAAGTTGCAAGTGATCCACGAATTTCTTTTTGTGAAATTTCACCAACATAAATTGGAATAGACACCCATAACATGCCAGTAGCTAAACCCAGAAAACCTCGTCCAATAAAGATCATCCAAATATTTTGTGCAAAAATTATTAACAGCCATCCAGTTGTAATTGAAATATTTGAAAGAAGTATTGATATTTTGCTTCCAATGAAATTAATTATTAAACCATTTACTATGCAACCTAAAACAGCACCAAATGCTACAAGGGAACCGATCCAAGAAAAATGATCCCATGTTATTTGAAAACCGTATGCATGATTCTCTTCTACTAATGTTGTAGCAACAAATGTCCATGCCAAAATTGTACCAATAACAAAACCTCCTGCACTTGCTGTTAAAAAAGTTATTATGAATTTCCATTAAATTGACAATCTTTTGTAAAGCTTACCTGATATCGCAGCCAAATATTGTGGCAATTTTTCAGCAGTCATCCTATCACCTTGTCTCCAATCAAAAAGAATTTATTTTAAATAATATTTAACGAACAATATACGAGCTAACTAGAATTGTCAACTACAGTTGATTTATTAATAACAATTAATTAATTATTAATAATTATTGAAATAAGAAAATAATGAAACAAAGTTGAACAAACAAATTTCACTTTCCTTTCCAGAATAAAATTAAAAGTCTATGTTAGATTTTTATTTTCAAATGTATTTAAATTTGGTTTTTTTATATAGAAAAAATGAACTCTGACTGGAGTAAGATGATAACCCATAAATTAAATAACAGATAATGTAATACGAAATTTAGGTATTTGTAGAATGTAAAGTAGGCAGTAGTGTATTAATAAAATTGATTTTTTTACAAAAGAGAAACTAAAATAAATAATTAAATTCTTCAATTCATTGGGTACAAATTTTAACTAAAACAATATTGACACTCAAAGACAAATGATATAAAATTAACTTGTAATGAAGATTAATAAATAAAATTGGAGTTAATTTAATTTCTTTATTTTTTTTCGCTTTTGTACTTGCTTTTTTGCAAGCCTCCTCAATTTAACGACCCCTTTTCCGCCGTGTATGCATTGGCTAATGGTATGCCTATATGATATGGTATAAGGTCGGTCGGATAACGACTGATATTGGTACATAGGCAAATGGTAGTGCCTAACCAATGACCGACCTAAGGTAGGTGGCACTTGGAAAAAAAATCCAAAATTGCAAATTTCTTATTCCTTGCATTTTTTTTTTGCAAACACATAATTGTAAAATTCCCGTTAGTTTATTATATTAGAAGTGTTCTTAATTAGTTTAATTATCAAAACAAAAAGCATTAACAGAATTAATTTAGGATTAATTGTGCTCTGTCTAAACTGCAGTACAATTAATATTAAATTAAAAGAAACAAAATAGAAATTAATTTCAGCTCTGTAAATTATTGTATAAAAAGTAAGTTGATTCATATTATTATTTCATAATTATTTCATTTGGTTTATTATATTTTCATTATAATTACGTTGTCATAAATTTAAGACGAATTATATTTTGGAATTTTAAATAATCTTAAATTAAATAATAATAAATCACTAAATCATTGGATGTCCATTTATTTAATTAGTCAGTACTGTAACTGATTTCAAATGTTTTGTCCAAATTTTGTCTTGATTTTATTCTGAATTATCAGAAAAATGGATCTAATTTGAAGAACAAACAGAATCATTAATGCTATAAATTTTTAACATGAACATGACTCCGAATAAATTTAACAATAGAACTTCTTGATTCCGAAAATATAAAAGATGATGCTATATAGGAAATGTAGAGGAAAATAAATATTTGGACACAAGCAAGATTAATTAGTATATTAATTTATTAATAATATAAACAAATACAGTAATTATAATGAATGATCTTCCACTTCATGGGAAACATCTTTCTGTATATCATCCTCATCATTGGAAGTATCTTTCTGTATATCATCCTCTTCATTGGAAACATGCATATTTTGTATTAATGGTTTATCTTTAATTTCAGGAACGAACCAGAATACAAATATTGCTCCAAAAATCGATATAAACGAATAAACCCAAAATGTTTCATTTATACCAATTGAACTTATTAAATTTGCAAATGTTTTCGTTACAATAAATGTTAAAAACCAATGAAATGTACCAGCAAATATAACAGCAAATCCTTTAATATCATTTGTACATAACTCATTGATCATTATCCATGGAATTGATCCAACTCCAATTGCATATCCACCAATTAAAATACTAACTGCACTTATTGGAATCCATTCAAGATATAAAACATTAAGATTAATTTTTAACAGATAAAAATATACACCCAAGAAAAAGGTACAAAGTACTATTAATGTTTCAGAAATTAATAAAAGTTGTCTACGTTCAAATTTGTCGATTATAATTGTTGATGAAAGTGTTGCTACCACTTGTATAAGTGCAATTATAATTGTTGCAATTACAGCATCAATTTCTGTATATGCAAGCTGAAAAAATAATACAATAAAAAGATTAATAAAATTATGATAATGTTTTTAATTTAATTGGAATTAATCAAAATCAATAATAAATTAAAAAAGTACAATTGTTTTCTTTTGTTATTCAATGAGAAATGTAAAGATTTCTGTCAGAATAATGAACAAAATAGTAACAATTTGAAAGCAATTATCTTTCAAACTAAAAGAGAAGAAGCATGTTTGAAATGTAATCATATAAAATTTCTTTAAGAACCTACCCTAAAAATATAATAAGCATAAAATGTAACAGCATAAAATCCAGACATTTGTTGAAAAATAATCAAAATTAAAGCAATAATAAGTGTATTTCTTGTTTCTGGAATTTGAAAAGCTTTCCATGGTGATGTGGGATTTATTTTTGCTTCTTCATCTGCTAATTGTAAATCAGCTAATTCAAATTGGTAATCATATTTTTTACCTCTTAAACTTTGAATTGATGTTATTGCAGCTTCTGTACGTCCTTTCGATATCTTAAAATTATTACAAATTGATTCATTAATGTTCCATACGAACAGAATCTAGATAATTGTGTATACCAAAAAAAAAGGAGATTCGGATGTGAAGAAGAAAATACCTCCACAAATCAATGGAAATATAACACAAATCGTACTAAGAACAAAAATATCAACAAATATTCCTACAGAGTAGACAAACAGAATACCAAGAGTGATTATCCATTGATGTATTCCAACTGTGTCTGGATCTACTGCTCCTGCATAAATTGGAGTTATTATAGAAAACGTTCCTCCAGCAAAACCCAATAATGCACGTCCAATCATCATCACCATTAGATTTTGTGCAAAAATCACAAGAAACCAACCAATTGTAAATGGAATAGTTAAAAGTATCATTGTTAATTTTCTTCCAAACTTATTTATAAAAATTCCAATTGGTATACAACCAAAAGCTGCACCCAATGTCATAATTGAAACGATCCAGGAAAACTGTTCCATTGTAAGATTTAAACCATAAACATCACCATTATCTCTGATTAACATAGATGCAGCAGGAGATGACCAACCTACTATTGTACCAGCCACAAAAGCTCCTCCACATGCTAAAGGAAATAATGTTATTTTTTTTAATGAATCACTTATGGCTTTTATTTGAATGTATAATCATCTTTACCTACCTGTTATTGCTGTTAAATATTTTGACCATTTCCTAGAATTATCATTCACCATCATTTGTTCTTCCTGCATTTTCAAATCATTTAAGAACATAATTTATTCTTGACAAAAAATTAAAATTAAGTTAATAGGCAAATTAGACGAAATTTGTTTAATTTTAATTTATGTAATTTTCATAATTTCTCGTTTAAACTGAATGTTTCTGATGGAACTATATAACTTTCACTATAAAATCATCCGTTTACATTCACGGTTTTAACAAACAATTGAACACATACGGTATGCAATTATTAGAAAAAGTGAAAATGTAATAATGCAAAATTTAATTCATTAATTAAATAAAATGTCAAAAAATCTTAAAGAATAAAATTCATTAAAATATATTTTCAATTTTAATGAAAGTGAACCATATCGTTATCGTGACTTAATTAAAGATAATAAATTTAAAATGTGTTCTAATCATGCTGATTAAGTTTTGTTTATATTCTTAATGTATTTTTTGTTATATGCAAAAGTGTATATGTGTTTGTGTTGATTCATATGAATACGAGGTGGTATTCACAGTTAAGATTCTTAATATTTGAAATTTAAGATTATTTGTTTATTTATTATTTTCGTTGCTTTTGTGGCCACTATTGAATACTCAGCTAAATATTTTATGACATGAAGTTAGTCTTGATTTATTTATTTATTTGTTTATTAATAGAAATATGTCCTATGAGTTGACATAATTCGTGTTGGACTGTACATTTTTATTCTATTTATTATTATTATTGTTTTAGATTTTTACTTTTAACTGATAATAAGTTTAATGTAAAAAATAACAATTAAATAGTTTATAAGGAAATTACGAGATTTTTATTCATTCATATTCGAAAGATTCATGTACAATAAAATTATTATATAATTAAACAAACATTTATTATTTAATTTTTTACTAAATCACAATAACTAAATATTTAGACAAAATTCTCTTGTATAAAATTATTTTTACTTTGGTCTTTATTTATATATTTACTTAAATTTTTATTACAATTGATTTGATAATTCTTTCTGGATAATAATTAATGATTTACCTTTAGTTTCTGGTACAACAAAGTATATAAAAAATATACCAATAAAAGAGATTACAGAAAATATACAAAATGTTTCAATTAAACTTAAAAATGGTGTTAAACTATGAAATACAAAAATTACAATAAATGTGAATATCCAATTAAATGTGGCAACTAAAGAAATTCCAAGTCCTTTAATATCAGGTGCAAATATTTCACTGATCACAATCCATGGAATTGGTCCAATACCAATTGAAAATACAACAATAAAACAACATAATAATGTTATGGGAAGCCATCTTAATTCAGGAAAATCTGATAAATGTTTTATTAGAAAAACATAACCGGACAAAAGGAATGTGCATATTGTCATAATTACTTCGGAAAATAAAAGTAATTTTCGTCGTCCAATTTTGTCAACTAAAAATCCTGAACAAAGTGTTGCTATTACTTGAATTAACGCAATTATAATTGCTGAAATATCTCCATGAATGTCAATCGACCAATCCTGTAAAAATCAATTAATTAGTTAAGTTTTAATTTCCCTTAAGAATTACAATTGTTGTTGTGAAAACTATTGAATAATATTAACTAAATGTGACATGAGTACTTCCTTTATAAATGATGTCAGATTATATTATTCCAAACACAGCAAATTAATAATTACCTTAAATATATAATCAGAATAATGAATAAGAGCGTAAATTCCTGACATCTGCTGGAAGAATATTAAACCAAATGCAATATAAAAACTTTTCAAAGATTCTCGTCTTCCAAATGCGGCCAACAATGATGTTGGATTTGCTTTGACATCTTGATCTTCTGACTGTAATAATGCTACTTCAGAATTAAAATCATAATGTTTACCACGATACCATTGGACAGATTTTTTTGCATCTTCAGGACATCCGTTAGTGACCTTTTTAAATGAATTAAAAAAAAATTAATTAAGAATGACAATACCAAATGTGAATGTAAAAATTTCACTTACCAAATACAATGGAGTTTCTGGAAAAAAGTACAGAGAAGCTCCAAATATAATTGGAATTAATCCAGATATAATACTAACAAAAATAATATCAACAAAAAATCCTAAGGAGTAAACTAACAGTACACCAAGAGTTACCATAAATTGATAATATGTTACTAAGAAGCCACGAATTTCTTTTTGTGCTATTTCACTTATATAAATCGGTGTGATAATACAGAATGCACCACCTGCTATTCCCAGAAAGAAATGCCCGCATAATAACATTTCTAAATTTTGTGCAAAAATTACTAAAAGCCAACCAATTGTAATTGGAATTGTTAAAAGTATCATTGGCCATTTTCTTCCAATATTATTAATTAATATTCCAGTTGGTATAGAACCTAACGCCGCACTCAATATTGTTGTAGAAATTATCCAAAAGTAATCATTCATGGTAATGTCAAAATCATATTCCTTGATTTCATGAATTTTCTGATGAAAAATTATTGTATTTACCCAACCAAAAATTGTACCAGCTGATAAAGCGCCTCCACTTGCTAATTAGACAAAAAATTAAAAAGATTTATTTATGATTAATTTTCTTAAAACATTTTAATTTTACCTGCAAATGCTCCCATATATTGTGGCCATTTTATTGAGTTATCAATTGACATGATTTAATATTTTTCCAAAACTATAAACAGAAAAAAAAAACTAAAACATCATTTGTGTTTTTATTAAATCATAAAAAAAAAAATGAGTTGCTTTTTATCAACAATACAATGAATAAAAAATAATTTAACTCATCACTGAAAATATCGTTATGACATAATTAAAATTAATTAAAAATAAAAGAAACATTCTATTGATCGATAAAAATTTTGAATATTAAAACACTTTCGTTTAATTCAATTAATTTCGGTAAGGTATAAATTTAGAGAAAGTTCATTTTTTTTTTTAAAATTAGAAACAATGAAAAGTATATTTTATAATTCAAAGGAAAAAGAAAGAACTAAATTATTCTTGAGTCATCCGCTGTGTAAAAAGATTAAAAAAAAAATTACAAATTTATTCATTGTAAAATTTAAAATGTATTAAAAAATACCTAATTGTGAAAATTATAACAACAAAAACAACATAATAAATATTTCACTTATAAACGAAACACCAAAATTTTTACCGGGTAAATTATTTCTATTTAATCACAAAAATTATATTTTCTTTATAAAAAAAATTCAACTTTATTCTGAATGTTTATTATTGCGACTGTCAGTCTAAACTTTAGAGTCAGTTTTTTTATTATTATTTTTTTTCTTTTTTAGAATGTGTGCCGTGCATATGTGTGTGCTGCTGTATTTTTTTTATGTTCAGTCCAGAGAGGAGAAACGTTAAGTTCATATTGTGCCATTTCAATAATTAAAAACAAAAAATGGGTTAACTTAAAAATATGTTCACTCTGATGTCTCGGCTATATTTAAACTTTAATGTTACCTTCAAATTTACTTAGATATTTATTTGTCAATAATATTACACAGACAGTGGCAGTGGCACCGTAATTTTCATTTCTTATAATGAATCTGTTTATTTGTAGAATATTTACACTTAGACAATAGGTTCCACTTTACCGAAATTTTTATTTATTTACGTTAATGAGTCATTTCCCATACAACATCTTTTCATATTCATTCGGTTTATACGTTTCGTCAACCAAAAAGATTTCTATTCGCAATCGTTCGTATAACCAACAAGAAAGAAAAAAAAAAAGTCTGCATTTGATAAAAAAAATTATTGATTTTATTTTAATTAACTTAAAGTTATAAAGTAAATTTATTTTTATTTAAGAATTAAGAAATAAGAGGCTTTGACATTTAACCAAAGTTTACCCAATAATTATTAATATAAATTGTGTAAGTTACGAACTCACTTAGAATTTTATTTGTTTTTTTTGTGAAATGAAAAAGAATTCTACTTGGTATTTCCGGTTTTAATTTTTTTTTGCAACGTCCTGTTTAACGTACATAAATCATTTTAAAATTCATTCATTTTTAAAGTTCAACTCATTAAAATATGGACCAAGCTCAATAACAATAATTATATTTAATTGGATGGTATTTCCAATAAACTCCAATGACCAATGTAATTATATAGAACTTTGGGTTTCTTAATTATTATTAACGATTTACATTTTAAGTTTCAATTTAGTATTTTTGTTAATGTTTGTTCCTGGTTCCTGGTACAAACAAAATTTATCCCAATAAAATTACAGAGAATCATTAGAAATATTTAAATGTAACACAAAAATATAATTTCAAACGTTAATAATTACGATAAACTGTTAACTGTAACGTACTAAATGTTCTAACAAAGCATTCAGCAAATTATTAAATATCTGATGGAAATATTTCATTCATCATAATTCATGGAATTGTTTAAAAAAAACCCTTTTTGTAAATTTCTTATGACTTTAATGAAGATGATTTTAAAGATGATTAAACTAATTTGATTCGGTTTTTTTTAAGAGTTTTTTTATAGAAATCTTTTTTAATTGTCCTAAACAAGAATTACATCTGGAATTCAACTTAAAAACGAATATGTATTAATAACGACTGTAGAATTGTTAAAGTGTTTCTTAAATAAAAAGTGTCCGTCCAGGGTAGAGAAACTTTAAGCTCATACTATGTGAATTTCATAGTTTACAAAATAATAGTCAATTTATTTTCATTGAATTATTTCTGTGGTTATACTTACTGATTTTTTTTTTCAATTTAAATTTTTCAGAAATGCCAAATTAAAAATCTGCATTCAGAGAAGCAATAAGTAGATTTTATAGGTTGCTTTATGTAGAATTAAATCAATTTAATAAACAGGCAGCACTGTTACATATTGAATAGGTTTAAATCTACTGAAATTAATTTATTTTTAGAATTGGAGAATTCTCATGGTCATCATAACTCGCATTCTATCGTACAAGACATTCGCGATTGATCGTAAAAATAATTTAATATTTGATTTTAATAATAAATACCAATTCAATATAAAATAAAATTTCTTGTACACACATGCAACATGCTTGACAAGTCCGATTGAACTTTAATTAAAAAAAATTAAAACTAAATTTTTAAAATCGTATTAAGTCACATTGGTAAAAATAGTTTCTTTGGGACTTAAATATTAAAAGGAAATTTGAATGTGTCGTGTGAACTTACCTCATACTATGCGCATATTTGACCGTCTAAATCTCTAAATTAATCTTCAAATATTTAAACAGTTTTATTTGTTGTTTAAAGAATACAATTTATTATTTTCATTTTTGTTTCATTAATAAATCTTTCTGTATACCTGTTAATGATTTTCCTTTAGTCTCTGGTACAATAAAGTACATAAAGAATATACCAGTAAAAGAAATTAGTGAAAATATGAATAAGTTATCGTACATAGGTGTGTTTTCTCTTATAATATCAAATGATATGAATACAATAATGGTTAAGAACCAATTAAATGTTCCAACCAAAGAAACTGCAAATCCTTTTATTTGAGGTGAAAACATTTCACCGATCATAATCCATGGTACTGGTCCTAATCCCATTGCAAATGCTGTATTAAAAGTAACTACTGCACAAAGTGGAAGCCAGCCAAATGTAGAAATATCAACACCACTATCTCTAAAGAACCAATAGCCAGCCATAATACATGTACTAATAGCCATAACTGTCTGTGACATTACAACAAGTACATTACGTCCAACTTTATCAACTAAAAATGATGCAACAAGTGTTGATATTGCTTGTATTATAACTGGTATTAATTGTATATTTTGTGCACTTATATCTGGATACTTTTCCTGTAAATACAAAATTAATTTTATTAAAGAATTTTACTGATTTTAAAATGTATGTACGTATACCGAAAAGTATTAAACGTATTTCTTTAATGTCCATTTCAATTATCATTAACCAATAATGAAACATGAAAATTGAATTATTGAACTGAAGTTATAATATGTAATGTAATGAATTTTCTTTAGAATAAGATTTGTTATTATTTCAAATAAAATTGTCTTTTTTGTATAAAAGATATTTTCAATTATCAAAATATTTAAGTTATGTGATTGGTAAAGAAAATTTGAAAATATAGAAAAAAATCGTACATCGATCTCTGTTAAATTGTATAAATAATAAAAGATTATTATGCAACTATACCACAAATATATCGGGAGTATAAAAACTAATTGCTTGTGTTCCTGACATTTGCTGGAAAAACATTAAACCCAGAACAATGGCAAAACACTTCATAGTTTCAGGTTTTTTTAAAGCTGCACAACATGTTGATGTATGGGCTTTTACTTCCTCGTATTCTAATTCTAATAAAGCCAAATGAGCTTCAGAATCATAATTTTTACCACGAAGCCATTTGATAGATTTTAATGCTGCTTCTGAACGTCCCTTGCTTACCTTTAAATTTATAAGCATATTAATTAAACGTATAAATAATTCTAATTATGCTTACTAAAAACAATGGAGTTTCTGGTATAAATAATAAAACAATAACAAATATAAGCGGTATTGTTCCACAAATAATATTAAGTATATGGAGTTCATTAATAAATTGCCCTAAGCAATGCACAAACATAACACCAAAATTATTCATTAGAAGATAATATGTTCCAAGGTTACCGCGAACTTCTTTTTGTGCTATTTCACCAATATAAATTGGAATAATAATACAGAACGCACCACAAGCAATACCCAGAAAAAATTGTCCCAGTATTACAGATTCTATCAATATTATTAAAATCCAACCAACTGTAAACGGAATAACTAACAGTATCAATGTTAATTTTCTTCCAATTTTATTAATTAAAATTCCCATTGGTATGCATCCTAAGATTGCACCAAATATTCTAACCAGAATTATAATATATATATTTTCTTCTTCAACCACGGGTCCCAGAAATTGATACAAAGTTGACCAACCCCAAATAGTACCGGTTGCAAAAGCTCCACCACTGGCTTAATTGTAAAATAAATTTTAATTTAATAATTTACTCATAATGATTTTATGTTCAAAAAATTACCTGCGAATGTTGCCAAATATTGTGGCCATTTTACTGAGTTGTCACTTGATATTTTATCTAAACTAATTTTCAAAGACGGAAAGAATAAAAAAAAACAGTTTATTAACTACGAAAATCAATTCACTTTATACAATTAATTAGCTAAAATTAATTGTGAACATTTATTCAATTTATCAAAGCAAATAATCCCGGTAATTAATTGATGATGTCTTGCTTTGTCTTTATCACAAAGTTAATCTTTGTGATAAAGACAAAGCATTAAAAATTAAAAATTAAAAATATCGATTGAGTATAATTTTATAAAATGAATTAAATTTAAATAAAAAAATGTGTAATTTGTCTGTAAATCTTGAAAAAATTAATTAGAAAAAATAAATTCTTTTGATTTTATTTTAATAGATAGAAAAAAAAAAGTTAAAATTTGAAAATTAAAAATTAATTTTAAAGAAAATAAGAGAAAAAAAAATACCTCATCTTTCTGTGGGTCGCAATTCTTTAATAAAAAAAATATGAAAATTTCTCCGTTTCTCACTACAAATTTTGATTTTAAAATGAAAATAAGAATAGAAAATTTATTTTTAGTTATAAAATAAAAAAAATTTTAATTGGACAAATGCAAAATTACTTTACTAATTTCGTTATTTTTACCTTTCAAATTTTTAATTAACATAAATGTAAAAATATGTTAAGAGAAAAATTATAGAAATAATAACAATAAGAATAAATATCGATTTTTCCACAAGACACGGAAAATTTTGTCTTTAACGATAATTTAAAAAATAACAAAAATGAATATTTTTTTTTTTTGGTTATTCAAAACTTCAACTATAAACTAAATGAACCATGATAAAACTGATCTAAATTAAACATTTTTTATGTTTACACCCAGTTTTTTTTTTTTTGTTTCTTCTTTCAATTTATTCCTATCACATCTGTGTGTGTGTGTTTGTGTTTGTGTGTGTGTTTGTGTGTGTGTTTGTGTGTGTGTTGAAACACTAATTATTACATAGATTTCAGAGAAGGGAAACTCTTACACATTAATTTTAATAATTTGAAAAATTATTATCTAAAAAATTCATTGACGAGAAAATATCGAGGATATAATCTTGTATTAAGTTTAAAGGAAGAGCCAACCTCATTCATTCTTAATCCTGATCAGACTCTAACATCTCCTTGCTTTTATTAAATTTATACGTAGGTACAATTTTTATTTGTAAAACCGACTAAAAATACAACTGAAAAAATATAAACTGTAACATCCTGAAAATTTAAAATTCAGAAGAAAGGTTTCGCTTTACTGAATTTTATTTATTTTTGCACATGAGTCATTCCCATTCTGATGTCCAACATATATTCGGGTTGGTCTACATATAAAATTATTTTCGCATTTATTCGTTTATCAAAAATAAAACATTTTCAATTATAAAAAAAAAAAACAGATGGACTGGTAGAAAATTCATTTCGCAAGTAAAGTTTCAGTAGAAGGAAAGTGTGTCAACTTTAAAGATTAAATTATTTAATTGAAGGTTAAAGATAAATTTTATCTAATAAGAATAAATGTAACTGTTGTTATTTGGAAAAGTACTTTTTTATTGAAAGAAAAATTGGAGAACCTTCAATATGCTTCCACACCTTAACTTTCACATAATTTTCCTTCACATAAATTTCATGTTGAACTCTAATAAAATGTAAAAATCAATACTTTTTTTTTCGTTTTAAATTGAAAATTATAACTAAGGATTTAGAATTTTCTCTCTGTTTAATTTGTTCTATTAATTTCCTGATTCTTGATGTCATTTGACAACCATAAAATATGTTTTTAGTATGTGAATAATAATAGTTGAATTTACATAAAAATCCGGTTAACCAAACCTTGGCGTTTAATTCCTTTTGTTTCATTAATTTTGTTACCAAAATGTACAAATATTTTGTTAAAAATTAAAAATATAAACTTTATTTGTTCTGACTTTATTTTATAAATTGTTTCTTTGTTACAATTAATTTGATAATATTTTCTGTATATCAGATAATGATTTTTCTTTAGTCTCAGGTACAAAAAAGTACACAAAAAATATACCAAGAAATGTTATAAAAGAATATACAAAAAATGTTTCAATTAAATTTACTAAAGGTATTAAAATATGAAATACTTTTATCACACCAAATGTTAATATCCAATAAAATAAACATGTAAATGCTACAGCTAATCCTTTAATATCTGGTGCAAATAATTCACCAATCATAATCCATGGTACTGGTCCAAAACCAAATGAAAATACAACATTAAAAAAACATATTGCAGTAACTGGAATCCAACCGAAATTATAAACATCAGCACCGTCATTCATCAAATAAAAATATAGAGCAAAAAATAAAGTACAAATTGTCATAATAATCTCAGAAATTAATAGAAGAAGACGTCGTCCAATTTTATCAACTAAATATACAGAACAAAGTGTTGATACAAGTTGCATTAAAATAATTATGACTGTTGCAGTTTCTACATTAATTCCGACATTATAACTCTGAAATATAAATTTTGTTTTAGTTAATCGTTTTAAGTCCAAAACTATTTGATTTAATAAAAGGTTCGAAATAAGAACAAAATTCTATAAACATAACAAACCTTAAGTATATAGGCTGAAAACTGTGTAATTGCATAAGATCCTGACATTAACTGGAAAAACATTAAACCCAATATAATAAATAAGCCCATCAAAGTATCACGTCTTTTTAAAGCTCTCCACGGTGTTGATGGATTTGCTTTTGCTTCACGATATTCTAATTTTAGTGATGCCAATTCGGTATTAGGATCATAATTTTTACCACGAAGCCATAGAATTGATTTCTTTGCCTGTTCTGGACGTACTTTGGTTACCTGAAAATAAATTAGAATAAATTAAAATAAATTAGAGTGGATAAATAAAATTCTAATTACCAAATGCAAAGGTGTTTCCGGAATTAAGTACAAAAATGGTAGAAATACAAGTGGAATAAGAGCACAAACAATAGTAAGAGCAATAAGATTAAGAAATATTCCTAGAAAGTGTACAAACAGCGCACCAAGAGTTAACATGAATTGATAATATGTACCAAGTGAACCCCGTATTTCTTTTTGTGCGATTTCACCAATATAAATTGGTGTGATAATACAGAATGCACCACCTGCTATACCCAGAATGAAATGTCCAATAAAAATCATCTCTACATTTTGTGCAAAAAGTAGTAAAAACCAACCAATTGTAAATGGTATCGTCATACATATCATTGTTAATTTTCTTCCAATATAATTAATTAAAATTCCAGTTGGTATCGAACCTAATGCCGCACTCAATATTGTTGTTAAAGTAAACCATGAAAATTGTTCCATTGAAATGTCAAAATCATATATTTTCTCTTTATAAACTTTTAAGTGAAATATTATTGGTGATGTCCAACCAATAATTGTACCAGCAGATAAGGCGCCTCCACTTGCTAGCTTAAAAAATTCATTGAAACTTAAATATTATTATTAAATTTTGATTGTTTTTGTCAAGATTATACCTGCCAATGCCGCCAAATATTGTGGCAATTTTATTGAGTTGTCAATAGACATGATTTTATCTAATCTATTGGAAAATCAAGAACAGGAAAATGTAATTTGTTAGAAATAAAAGTGAAGACGTTACAATAAATTATAGTTTTGAACAAAACTAAAATTGAATAAAGTAAAAATTTCCATTTATTTTTATTCTCTATGAATATTTTTCAAAACTTATTCAATTGTTTTAAACAAGAAAACTCATTAAAAAATAAAGAAAATTTACTTTAAAATGAATAAGCGGCATTCAACCGAGACGATTCTCAAAAAAAACTCAAAATGTTTCTTGTCGCGCGTCTTGTGTTTTCTTCATCAAAAATCAAGTTAAAGAAAAAAACTTTGTTTAAATATTAAATTTTAATCAAATAAATATGTTGCTATTCTAATGTCGTAATATTATATTTTGTCTCTATTTTTATTTACGTAGAAAAAAAAAATTACTAAATGTTACGTCACAAAAAAATTTAAAAGACTCGTTTTTGATGATCAAAAGTGAAACATATGTTTTCGTCATACAACCAGATAAAGTAAAAAATTCTTATTTAGAATTAGATTTGGAATAAAAATTAAAAAATAATATTTCTTGGATATTTATGAAAAAACAAAAAAAAATTAAATTAACAATTTTGAATTTAAAAGATTTTTCTTTAAATTCTGTTTTGATTTCGATCCAATATGAAAATTAAAGAAAATAATTTTTAAGTAAATAATTATTTTAATGTCTCATTAAAGTATCAATTACATTTACTAGAATAAAATATTAAATAATAAGGTAAAATTAAATAATTGTGTAGAAACGTGAAAAAGAATAGAAATTATTTTAACGCACAGTTACCAAACCCAAAGTGATATAAAATCTTTTGTTTTTAATTAATTTATGTAAAAAAAATAAATAAACAAAAAAAAAAACCGTCTAAATAATTTGTTGTTAATTAAAGTTCATTACGTTATAAAGGAATAATTAAACCTTGATGATCCACGTCGTTTACATTTTAATAATTCTTTCAAGAAAAAAAATACTTTTCTTTTGTCACGTGAATTAATCACACAATATATATAAAAAAAAAACACTTTTCTTTTTTTTATCGGTTGTAATTTAATAAGTAAAGTTCATTATTAAAAATACACAAAATTAAAATGTTGTTGTTTAAAAAAATTTTTAAATAATTTTATTTATTTAACGTAAAAAATTTGTAATGTGATTGTGTTCATGACTGTCCAAAAGTCAGACTGATAAAGTCAGTCAACAGTTTTATTTTATTAAAATTGACCTCAATTATTTTTTTTCTTTCTTTCATATGTGTGTGTGTGTGTGTGTGTTTATTTTTTTTTTACTTTTCAGAGTGGGGAAACTCTAAGTCTATGATAATCTTTGGTATTCTCTCTTATAGAAGAGAATAAGAAAAGTCATCTGTATAAAGTTCTTTGCCGATTTATAATCATTAATTGAACATTCTTGTCAATAGTTCAGATATTTAGTACCGACAAAGAATATTTAAGGTCAAATTTGTCTATGGTACAGATAAGAAGTAAGAATTTTATTTCTAAGTACAATTGCATACAAACTGAGGAAAATTATTTGTAAATTGTAACTTTAACTTTAGTGAATCTAAAATATTGGCCAACTGTTGAACATTACTGACTTTTATTTATTTAAAGAGGTGCGTCATTTGCATCACCATATTTCCAATAATTATTCGATCTATTCGTTCACAAAGATGTTTTATTTCGTATTCGCTCGTTCAACCAAAACGAAATTGTTTTTTGAAGTTCAATATTATGTAAAAAATTGAGTTTTGTTTTGTTTTTTTTTTTTTTTAATTCACTTTCAGTAACGTCACTGCTGTTTACAATTAGTCTTCATCTTCAGTATGTTTTCAACGCTCCTAAGAAGAGGAACGTTCTCGTCTTACGTCTACTAATGACTTTGTCAGTTCATAATATGACAATTTTAATTTTATTGAAATATGGGTGATAAATATTTTGAATTGTGTTAATTTATTTGATTTTTGTTGCAAAATAAAAATACTACAGCAATTATCCCGCTTTTTATTATATCGTGATTTTTATGCAGGTACCAACCTGCATGACGTAAAATTATGATTTATAAACGATCAATTCAATCTAAACTAAAAATAATCACAAAGAAGCGTTGCGTTTATATAATTTTTTCCTAATTATATTTAAATTTAAAGTAACAACAACCGTTAGTCGTAATTATTTAATGGCCAATCAGTCAAAAGATAATAATTAAAATAACAATTTTTAATTTTTCAATAACAAATTACGATAATCACACAACAGTCATCATTATTGCATTATTCAACTGTTATTGGTTGTACTTTAAATTAAAAATATTATTTTCAAGAATATAATTTTAATCTTGATTCTTGTTTAAATCTTCTCAATTCATCCGATGTTTTCTATATGAAGCTGATTATTTTGTCTATTTCAGCTGAATGTATTTTGAAAGCATTCTTATAGAATATTTTTATTCAAATAAAGTAAAACCAAATATAAATACTGTGATATGTTTTTGTTTATTTTATCTAATTAAATAATATTTATTTTTATTGTATTTTTATTTTAAAAAAAAAAACACAATAATTTACATGCTTTTAATTGTTTATAGTTATATTTTATATACAAACTTTATTTATATTCTTAAATAATAATAATAATTACTATATATAAATATAATAATATTAATAATACAAACCAATGGAAATCACACACACACACACTCGCAATAATAAAAAAGAAATTTTAAATAAGAACATAAAAAAAATAATTGAAAATTTACAAAAAAAAAACTTGAAATAAAATTACAAAAAATTCCAGAATTTGTCGGAATGAATAATTTCATTCATAGACGTTGTTTTAATACAAATTATGCTATTTGTTTGTAAATTGTTTAAGACAAAATAATAATAATACCGAATTTTTAACAGAAAAAAAATAATAATAATAAAATAACAACAATTCACACATTTACACTTTGATCTTATTAAATAAAATAATAATTAATTAATAACAAATAAAAATTTCTCTATGTTTAATTGACTTAAAAATATGCAATAATTACTTTCATTTTTATCATTCTCTTTCTAACACTTTTTCCTCCTTATATGAATAAATAAAATTGTAAAAATTTAGCTAATTAATTTTTGACAAAAATTTGTTTAAAAGAAAGAGAAATTTTTGTAAATTTTTCATCAAAATAAAATATTAGTCAGTTGTTTTAAAACTTTTCTGAAATTGTCTCAGTACTGGCTGGTTCTAATGGTCTATCAATTGACTTTTCATTTCCTAATATTTCTTGAATTTCTTTTAATGTTTTACCTTTTGTTTCTATTACAACGAAATATACAAAAAATGTACCAAGTATTGACATCGCAGAGAATAACCAAAATGTTCCAGCTGTTCCAAGTCCTTCTTTTAAATTTACAAAAGTTTTTGTCACAACAAATGCAAGTGTCCAATTCAATGTACCAGCAAGTGAACTGGCAAGTCCTTTAATATCTGGTGCAAATATTTCACTAACCATAACCCAAGGAACGGGTCCAAAACCAAGTGAAAATACAACAATAAACAAACATAAGGATAAAATAGGTAACCATCCTAAATTAGATACATCAGTTCCATCAGTTTTAAGATAAAAGAAAACACCAAGAAGTATTGTGCAAACTGCCATTATTGAATCGGAAATTAATAAAAGTTTTCTACGTCCAAGTTTATCAACAATCAATGTTGAAGCAAATGTAGCAATTACTTGCATAACACCTACTATAATTGTAGCTATGTCAGAACCAATTCCGGTATTTGCATCCTGTAAAAATAATAAAATATAATGTAAATAAATTGTTTCTTTGAGAAAATAATGATTTAAAACAAACATTAAATATATCTTGTGTATAAAAAATAACAGCATTGATTCCAGACATTTGTTGGAAAAACATTAAACCCATTGCAATAAGAAGACCTTTTTTAGTTGCACGTCTTTTTAAAGCTTCCATCGGTGATGCAGGATTGGCTTTTGCTTCTTGTTCAGCTAGCTGTAAATCAGCTAATTCAGAATGGTAATCATATTTTTTTCCACGAAGCCATTGAAGTGATTTTCCTGCTTCTTCCGGACGATTTTTAATGACCTTTAAATTCAATTAAAATAAATAAATTATTTCCAATAAAAATTAAATATTGAACATACCAAATACAAAGGAGTTTCAGGCATAAAGAAGAATATTACACCAAATACAAGTGGAATTATACCACAAATAATACTGAGAGTAAAAACATCAACGCCACTTCCAACAGCATACACAAACAGAATACCAACTGTAACCATCAATTGAAAGTAACTTCCTAGAGAACCACGAATTTCTTTTTGAGCTATTTCTCCCGTATAAACAGGAGCTGTTATACAGAAGGCACCGCCAGCGATACCCAGTAACACACGGCCTACGATCATCATCTCTAGATTTTGTGCCCAAATTACGAGAGCCCAACCAATTGTAAATGGAATAATCAAAAGTAACATTGTTAATTTTCGTCCAAGCAAATTAATTAAAATCCCAATTGGAATGCAAGCAAATGCACCACCCAAAGTCATAGATGATGATACCCATGAAAATTCTTCCTCTGTAACATTAAAGTCGTATTTTCCTTGTTCGGTTATTTGAATACCAGCTGGAGATGTCCAGCCTAATATAGTACCAGCTGCTAAAGCTCCACCAGTAGCTATAAATAATAACGTAAGAGCTTAGTTAAATTTGTTTCAACAATACTACAACAGTAGTAATTACCTGATAATGCTGCTACATATTGTGGCCACTTTACTGAATTATCATCAGACATCGTTTCGCTTTCGTCTTCCTGTAAAAAAGAAAAACAGGAAAAATTACGGAATTGAATTTAAACAGTTTGATATTTAAACGGGTTAAAAAAAAAGGAATACCACCAAAGGATCTGAATGAGTTCCATATCCAATATTACTTGAAGATGGAATTGCCACCAATAAACCAGTGCTTTCATTTATAAAAGCCATTTTTTAAATTAAAAATTTAACTAAGTATGTACACTAAATTTAAGTACAATCAACTAAACAAAGACATTCTCTAGTTTACTATGAAATACGTCACATTGACTATTGCGTTGTTGTCATTGTCATGTAATATTTGAATTTTTTTTATATTTTTTCATAAAATGACAATCAAATCTCGTTCATAACAAACACACAGAGAGAGAAAATTAACTAAGAGATTTGATTGAGAGAGATAAAAAAACAGCTGATTTATGGAAATATTCATAACGGTTCTATTATTTTGGTTTGTGTATCTGATAAGCGGTTTAAACATAAACTTTTTCTGTGAAATTTTAAAAATTAAAAAAATACGATCAAAGGTTAAAAAATCAACATTTTCCATTTTTATTTTATAACGACTTTCTGAACAATTGATCTTCTTTTCTTTTAAAAAAAAAATAAAGAAAAAAATATGATCTAATAAGTGATTGTTGTGTTAATAACAGTCATCAGTCATCACTCATTATATTTCTATAAAATACAATAAACAAAGAAATAAATTCCAATAAATATTTTAAGTATACAATAATTTATTTATTCTTTATCACAAAGGATCTTTGATCAATATTTAACTAAAAATATTTCACTAAAAAGCTTCTTTAAAAAAAAATACTTATCAATAAAAAGTAATAAAAATATTTCACTTATCACGATCGAATTATTTATCGTTTTGTATTAAAATATAATTTATGAAAAAATTTCTTTAATTTTTTTTTTATCAAAAATATCAAATGAGGAAAATAAAAAAGTTTTATCGCATTTTTTTTTCTTTTTTTATTTTGTCCAAAAATACAAAAAACAAAAAAAAAAGCAAATGGCAAATTAATCAAAATCAAATATGGGGGCTCGACTTAACTATTTTTTTTTTTGCTTCACTTCATTATTTTTTTCTTCTTCTTCTTCTTCCATTATGATTAAATAGATAAAAAAAATGTAATTTAATTTAATAAAAACAACAACAACTGGAACCATTTTTTCTGTGTGACATAAAAATTGTTTTTTGAAATATTTAAGGTCACAAAAATTACTAAATTTCAAAAACGGAAATAAGAATAAATTTTATATAATTTTTTCCTTCTTCTTCTTCTTCTTTTTTAATGACGAACAGAAAATTAGAAAAAATAAAAAATACAATAATCTGTTAAATTTTAATTGAAATTATATTTAATTATGGTCAACGCCTTTGATACTTTTTTGTTTTTTTTTTTTTTAATTCTCTTGATAGACTAAAAATTTATTGTTTTTAATTTTGTGTGTGTGTGTCTGTGTGTGTGTGTGTAAGTATTCAGTTGTGAAGTTATTAATGAACATTAGAATTTTTTTTTTAAACTGATATTTTTTTGTTTTTTAGAAAAAAAAAATGAAACTCTTCCAAAATAATAACCAAAAAATTATGAAATTTCATTATTTCGTAATTATCCTGTTTTTTGTTTTTTGTTTTTATTTCAACGAATATTTAAATATAAATTTCACGGTCGCATCAATTCAGTTCTAATTCTGTGATCATTTTTTTTAGAGATTTTGTAACAATTTATAGAATAAATTTAAAAAAGAAAAATAAATAAATGAAAGTCAAGGTTTTGTGGGAAATTGTTCAAAAATGATAAAACTCTCGTTTTTTGTTAATTATTAATCGCTTCCTTTCATTTGTTTGTTTTTATTGAATTTTAGTGACGGTAATTTATATTGGAATAAAAAACCATTTTTTATATCATCTTGAAAGAATCTTGCAAATAGGAAAGAGTTGAAACAATCTAAGACATCGAACATTAGTTCCCATTCTATAAATTTGTATGGATATTTTTTTTGGTGCAGACAACTTTTCTAAGATTAAGAAATATTTATCCTTTATGGAATGTCTATTTTACCTAAACTAAAAAATATCATTTTTCGGTTTGTACTTGTCTTGAAAATTAAGTTTACGATTTTGAGCATTGCCTGCAAATTTCCTAAGAAAAATCGTTTGATTAGTTCTGCACACACGACGACCAAGGGTCATCACCAAAACAACAAAAACAAATTAATAATTATCGTAATTTGATTTGATTTCTTTGATTAAAAATTAAAGAAAAAAAAAACAAAAAAAAAAGATTACAAACAAAAATAAATAAAGGAAAAACAAATAAAACGTACAAAATAGAAAAGTGTTTATAGAAAAATCTATAAATGCAAAGGTTATTCTCTGATGTAAATGAAAACAAGTGAATGTAATGTAATAGATTAAATATAAAAGATTTAATCAACACGAGCGGCACAAGGTTTTAACCGAACGATTTTTCTTAGGAAATTTGCTTGTGTTTCTGCACCGAATTGAAATAAGAAATTGCATATGCAGATGCTAAGTGGTTCAGAACCCGATCTCAAAAATAGTAGGTCTCAAGCAAGCAACGAAAGGTTGCTTGCCCTTATAAAATAAATAAAACTAACTAACTAACTAACTAACTAAGTAACTAACTAACTAATCAACACGACATTATTAAATAAATTCAAAGTATACAAATATAGAAAATTGTAACAAATTATTAATTTTGTTAATTTTTACTTTACTTAAATATCGTTTTTTTTTTCTTGTATTTTGATTTTGATTGATTTATATAATTTTTGTGTTTTATATTCAAAGGAAAATTTTTCGTGAAAATATAAAATAATAAATTAATTGATAAGATTTCTAAATATACGGTACGATTTTTTTGTTTTTATTTCTATTTAATTAATATGATTTAACTCAGTTTGACATTGACATTCGTATTAATGTTACAATTATTTGTTTGTTTGTTTTGTTTTTTTTTTTTTGATTTTTCTTCTTCTTCTTTTTTTTTTCTTTAGAAAATACAATTTTTTATTTATGTTGTTGTTGTTTGTTTTTGTTTTTTGTTTTTTCTTGTGATTACTTTATCATTTTTATCATTTATCCATTCACAATCACATAAATATTCTCTTTTAATCTTTGCTATCTTTGTTGTTGTTGTTGTAGTTGTTTTTATTTTGGAGCCAAAATTCAATTTTTCTTTTTTTTTTTCGGTTTTTGTTTTTATCGAGATATAAAAAACAAAAAAAAACAAAAAAAAAACAGAATAAATAATATTTTGAACACATTGCATAGAGTGAAAAAAAAAAATATAAGTATTATGATAAGTAGAATTAGGAGGAGGTGGTGGGTAAATAAATAATAAATAAATAATAATAGAATAATCGAGTGGCATTTTGGATCAATTAAATTTATAATCAAAAAACGATGATTACAACAAACAAAAGAAAAAAAGAAAAAAAGAAAATATAAAAAACAAAATGTGATGACGTTTGTTTCTGCCTTTATTTTGTGGTTGTTATTGTTGTTGTTGTTGTTGTTGTTTCTGTTATCAAATTTATTATAATTTTTCTTTTTTCACATTTTGAAGTGGGTTGAATTGAATCATTTTCTAATTTGAATTGGAAATGACGAAATTTTCATTTAAGCTGACAAAGAAATTTTTAATTTCATTTAAAAACTTTTTATTAAATTTAAAAAATTGTTATGTCGACTTTAATGCTTAAAGTTGAAAATGAAAACAGAATGTAAGGCAACATACGAAACGTTTATTAAACTTTAAGTTTCTTATTACACTGGAAAAGATTTGTACACAATATTAGGGTAACGAGCATCGTATTAGGGATTATGGAGCACACTGGAGTCTGCTTCTTCTTAAGCATAAAATTTAGGCAAATTCAAAGGGAAATTCAAGGAAAAATCTTAAAAATAGAATCCATGTAAAATATTTGAAAAATATTGCATAAATAAATAAATCAAGTTACGTTCGGACACAGACTAAAAATGTAAAAAAATATAGCTACAGGCATAAAGTGAAACAGGTTCCATTTTAAGGTTTAAAAGAATTCTAAGAATTGGCACCATCAAACGATGATAAGAAAACATGAAATTTTCATCTTGTTGGTAATAATAAATTTTAAGGACTGAAAAGTCACGTAGACTTTTTTTTTTTGTTCTCCTCTTTTACATTTTATTCGTTCAAAATATGAACATTCGATAAAAGTTGAATGACTTTTGGGTAATTTTACCTTTTTTTTCTTCTTTTTATAAACAAGTTTTTTAAGTGGAAAGATGTAAGAAGTTTTTTGTGTCGATTTTCTAACATTAAGAAATATATCTTAGCAAAAAAAAAAATAAGAGAATCTTCTAATTATATAGACGAAAAATTGAATCAAGAAATTGAAAAAAAAAATCACAAAATTCTACAAGAGCAAAAATTTAGTTTCACTGAAACATAAATTTTCTTTCTCTTTTCTCTGCTTTAATTTGACTTTATTTTGGAAAAGAAACGCAATTTTGTTTGATTTAAAAACAAAAAAAAAACCCCACTCGCTGTTTTATAATTTCAAATTGCTTCTTTTTTTTTTGGGTTGATTCTAATTTGACCAGCGATGTCCATATAACGATGTCCATAATTCTAATTGTAAATATTTTGTTGTTGTTGTTATTATTTCATATACACAAATTATTCTCAATCTCAATTTAAATTATTCTGATTAATCATAAATTAAGTTGAATAAAATTATGAATAAGATTTTTGTTTATGACTTCATTAAATTTTCTGTTTAAAAGATTAACTTTTAAAGGTTCAATTCAAATAAATTGTGTGTGTGTGTGAGTTCAAACGTAGGGTGGCTGGGTCAACGTATGATGAAAATATTGGTTTGAATTTCATCAGAAAAGTAGATTCCGTGTTTTAAATGATCCAGACAATTGATTCAAGACTTTATAATAAGCCAAAATTATTTAGAAATTCAAAATTAGAAAAGATTGAATTTTCCATAATAAAAAATTAATTTTAAGTTTACTTAAATTTAATAAGAAAATAAAAATACGATAACCACTGGCACATCCTCATAACAGCCACCAAAGTGGGGTTATGTATAAGCTTCAATTCAATTGAACAATTCTGGAAAAATTGTAAAAAAACAAACGAAATTTAATCATCGTTTAATTTCTATTCTAAAATTATTGTTAGCTGATATTTTTTAATTACGAATAAACATAATTTATTACACTTTTCTACTATAAATTAATTAAATTTACAAGCAACAACAATAACAACAACAAAAATGTTAATGAAAAAAAAAAAAATCAATCAAATTTTACCGCATTTATTATCAATCAAAAATTTCATAATTTCCAACATGATATTATTAAACGGTATCTTGTTTGTCTTACAAAAACTTAAACGAAAATCTTACAAAATTAAATAATAGAAAATTATTATTATTAAAGATTGTAATAAATTCATACAACTCATTCTGTTCTGTTTCTATTTCTTTAAACAAATAAAATAAAAAAAAAATGTCAAGGCTAAAATGAAAATTCATTTTTTAATTAGATATCTGATAACTAAATTTATGTAATTTTATTTCTTTGTAGATTGTAAAGTATGTGTCTAATCAGACCATCCATTTAACCGGAAAAAAAATAATGAAATCTAATCGGATTATTGAAAATTCTTTTAAAAAATGAAAAATGGTCAATAATATGGATGGGGTTCAATTTAAGAGTTTCGTGATTCAATTAGACAGACGTTTTACTTTTTCTAACTTTAATTTTAAATAAAATAATAAATATTCAAATGGCATAGATAAGATAACAATGACAATAAATATTCATACTAATTACAATGCATTAATTTTATTTTTTTTCTATCATACAATGTGAGATTTTATTGTTTATTTTTTATCCTATTTTTTTCTATATTTGCACATTCTGATATTTCAAACAATTTATTTTTATTTTGATTAAAAAACAATTGTGGGGTTGTATATAATATGACTTGTATATGACAGAGACAAAACTATATTAAAACAATAAAAAGACAAATATAATTAATTATCTATAAGTGTTGATTATAATAATTCAAAATGTAATTAGTAACATTTATTAATTTATGTACATTTTGAATTCCATTTAATAACAATGAGAGAAACATTCTATGGATTGTTTTCTATAAGTTAGTTGCAGTGTTTTTTTTTTCGCATAGCAAAAAATCAATTCAACAGCATGTTTTTTTTTTTTAGTTTAAATTTAAAAGATTGACCCTGATTTAAATGACGTTGCGTTACTTTCACCCAAAATAAATTATGCGCACAAATAAATCGTTAGATTCATTCAATGGATTTCATAATTTTTTGTTTTTCTTAATTCAAAAATATACTTTTCCTTATTGTAACCTTCACCTTAATAGGATCAGATCAATCCAAATAAAATCAATTTAAGATTAACGATAAAGTCAAAATAAATAAAATCAGAAAAAAAATAATAAATTAATGAAAAAAAAACTCTCCAAAATTTAAACAATTTTTTAATCGATTAATCGATTATTTGATGGAAACGGTTAAAGAAAAATTTAGAATGTCATTTTTAGTCTAGTTAAGATGACATTAAGTTAATCTGTTCTTCTTCTTATTAATCAGTCATGATCATGAAAATAGAAATAATTAATTATTTATATTCTGCTGTTTTTTAAAGGTTATGATCCGATTTGTATAAATAAATAAAATGAAGCAATAATTGTATCCACATCCACAGATTCATTTCATTTTACATTTCATTTTCAATGTTTAAATTTTGTTCTTCTGTTATAATTTTTTCTCTCTTGAGTTTTACATTTTACATTTTTTATTTTGTTTTTTTTTTTTTTGTTTTCTATTAAAACAACAATAAATTTATACTTAAACGTCCTCATTATTATTTACCGTGTGTCTGCCATCAAAACAAAAAAAAAATGTATACATGTAAACTTGTTTTCTTTTTTTGTTATTTGTTGTGGTTGTTATTTTTGTTGTTGTTGGTTTAGTTGTTATTTTTGTTGTTTTAGTTGGAAAAAATCGACAAATAATAAACGAAATCCAGAGTCGAGCCTCTTTTGTTTTTCGACACGATTATTATTATTTTGGAGATTTCATATAAGAAATAATTATAGAAAATTATATTCATTGTTTTTGTATATTTTTATTTTATGGTTAATGGCGGCGTGTTTATTTTGTTTTCATCGTTTTAAGTTGCATTGACACGTTTCTTTTTTCATTTATTTATTTATTTCTCGATCGAATTGCAATTGTATAGAAATATTAATTTATTCTAAACACAATTTCATAATAAACACAAATGCGAGATTTTTTTATACATATGTACATATGTATGTATGTATGTACATATGTATGCATGTGTGAGAATCTATACTTAAAATGTTGAAATTAATATTTAGCAAATAGATTTTGTTAATAAGTATTAAATTTATTACATAAAAAAAATGACAAAATGACAAAATTTATTAAACTCTTGAAGTAAATAAATAAATCTTTGAAGTAATTAATTGTTTTTTATATTCTTTAGAAGTTTAGATCTGTTTGAATTTGAATTTTAATGTTAGTATTTATTTATTTATCGATATGAACTGAATATAAATAAATGTATGTACTGTGTACCAACATACTATGTACAATCGTACTCGTATTATACGACCTTCCCAATTATAATTTTATTTTACTTTTTAGTTTAATTTATAATAAAAAATACAACAACAAAAAAATTATTATACAATAATTATTTATTCATAATTTCAAATTATTTGAAGGTACATATAAAAATTTACATTATTTATTTTATTTATTCAAATAAGGTCGATGAACAAATACATGTGAATTGATCTAATTAATTTGATTAAAATTGAAAAAAAAAAAAAAATTTGAATAAAATAAAAAAATATGATGAGTACTTAAAAGTTGTACAAGAACAACAACAACAACAACAACAACAACAACAACAACAACAACAACAACAACAACAACAACAACAACAACAACAACAACAACAACAACAACAACAACAACAACAACAACAACAACAACAACAACAACAACAACAACAACAACAACAACAACAACAACAACAACAACAACAACAACAACAACAACAACAACAACAACAACAACAACAATAACAACAAAATTGTTACTTTTCCGGTCTAATTATGAAACAATTGAATATTATTTTGTAATCGATTTATTTTTTAAAAATTCAAAAAAATTTATATTCGATTTCGATTTATTTTTATAATTTAATTTTCGATTAAATTTCTTTCAACCAATCACCGATGATCATTTATTTATTATCGATTATTTTCAATAAACTTATGAATTTTTTTGGATAATCGAATTCCGTTGCACATAAATATTTTTTATTAAATAAATTTTTGATCAACTTTGACGTGACATCTGTCATGAGCATTTTATTTACAAAGAAAATGCTTCTTTTTTTTTCTGAGAAAAGTTTGATAAGAAATTTTAAAAATAAAATTATTTTCACGGTCAAAAAAATATTGTTTCTTTTTTATCAATATTTATTAGAAATTAATGTGATATTTATTTATCTGTAATTAATGAGTTTTTCTTCGAATTTAATGAATTGCGATTTATAATGCGATTTAATATAAAAGTAAAAAAAAAAAATTGGTATGAAGAAACAAATGAATTGAAAATGCATTAATGCAGATGCCACAGTTAAAGTTCAGAGCTCGTACATTATAAAAATCAGGTCTTGTCCCCCTGTTGGCTTAACTGTGGAAAAGTGGGGACTTTAAAGAAAAAGTTAAAATATAAATAAAAAAGAAGAAGAAGAAGAAGAACAAATGAATTGTGTGTCCAATAAAAATCTTTCGAAATAATTAAAAAAAAAAATATATTATCGTGTCCTGTCATTTAAACTTTTCTTTCTTCTTATCCATATTCAGCAGGGAGTCCATTGAATTTAAAAAGTTAATCAAATAGTTAAAACAAAATTTAGCGCATCTTCTTTTCATATATACAAATATTTATATTTATAAATGCACGGCTTAATTAATCTTACCGAAATCTTACCGAAACCAACTTAATAAAAATATGATTCGTTTCGTGCGCGCACATAAAAAATATGCATAGAATATAAATCTTTGATGTTGCATTAATTCATGTTTTTTGTTTTTGTTGTATTTTTATTTATTTTTGTTAAGAAAAAAGAAAAAAAAGTTAAGAAATAAGAAAACCAAATTTATGTTCATGTTCAATTTTTTCTTTTTGTTGTTGTTGTTGTTGTTGTTGTTTATTTGAATTTAATCAAAACTTTTTAAGCCGATTATATTGAACCAAAAAAAAAATAATAAAAGAATTTATATAATGATCTGTGAGTGTGTATATGTGTGTGTGAGTGTGTATATGTGTGTGTGTGTGTATCTGCATGCAATAAATTTTGTACGAAGAATTTAATTTATTGGATTCTGATTAAAAAAAAGAGAAAGAGTTAAATAAAAAGTACAACAACAACAACAACAACAGCAGTAGCAGCAGTAAAAAAAAAAATATGGCAGCCAAAAAACAGAAACAGAAAAAAAACACCAAAATAATTTTATTTTATTCTTAGAAATCCTGATATCGTTCAATTGTTTATCAAAATGAATTGTTGTAACTTTTTTTTTATTTTTATTTAATTTTTTAATTGTAAATGTCAACATTAGATTATAGCGCGGGTTATCCACACACTTCATCATTTATTGTCGTAATCATAATTAATTAATTTATTTATTTAGTTTTTTTTGTTTTTTACTTTATGCCTTTATACCGAATTTCAGTAGGTAATTAATTAATAAATATAAAAAAATTAAATATTATAAAGAAAAGACAAAAAAAAAAAAAATTGTAATGAATTCATTCAAACAAAACAAAATCAACATAAAACAAAAACAACAACAAAAACAACAACAACAAAAACAACAACAACATCAAACGGTTGCATTATGAAAATTGATAATTGTTATAATTTTATTGTTTCTGTTCGTTTTTGATTTTTGTTTTGTTTTATTTTGTTTTATTTTGTTTTTTTGGTAAGAAATATTTTGAAATAATTTTTTTGTAAATTAATTAATTTAATTGTTTAATTATTATTCATTTATTATATGCAAATATAAAACTTATATATGGTTCAATGTAAGAGTGGTGGGGAGGTGGGGTTGGTGTTTTAAATTAACAAATTTACAATTGGAAAATTGTATTTACAATTTACAAATTGTTTTGCGTCTGAGTATTTTTGTTTTGTTTGTTTGTTTTGTTTTTAAAGAAAGCGTATTTTTATTGTTGTTGTTGCTGTTGTTGTTGTTGTACATTTTTTTTTTTATTACTTTGCGTATTTCTTTATTTACTTTTAGCGAGTAAAAAAAAAGTATTGTTGCATGTACCTATTTTATTTTTTTATTTTTAAGAAAGTTGTTTTATTTTCATTAAACCAAAAACAAAAATAAAATAAAAGAAGGTAAATACAAGATTATTGGTTTTTCCCCCCGATTTTAAATAAAGTGAGACGGTGAATGTGAAATTACACACGTAACTACTTAATATGTGATGTAGATGATGATGGCTGATCATGATGGCTAACGATCATGGCTACTGACGATCAGACATCTTTTTTTTTTTAATGGTTGATAATAATGATGATTGTTGATGATGATTGTTGATGATGATGGCTACTGATGATGTCTGATGACATTCCATAGAATGTAGATAATTATTTCTTTTATTAGAATTTTAGATTCAAAGATGGAATGCCATGGTAATTTTTAGACCATGAATCTACAATTAAAGTTTTTTTTTTAAACGATCAACGATCAACGATCAACAAGGATTTGAAGTCAAAAGAGAGAGAAAGTCCTCTTGTAAATTTGTAAATATTTATTCATGTCATAATGAAATGTTGTAGTTGTGTTAAATAGTTAAAAAAATTCATTTCATCATCATAATATGGGCACGAAAAAAAAAAGGTTTACTTAAGGTCAAGTATGAAGACAGGTTGGTTCATTTAATTTATTTCTATTTATTTGTTATTTCATGTTACGATATCGGATTAAAAAAACAAAACAAAAAACAAAAATTCTACATACAAAGAAAATATGTTCTAATATTTGTACATTTAAATAATTATAATTTATTAACACACAACAACAACAACAACAACAACAACAACAAAAAGTGTAATAATAAAATTGTTCGTTCTCTCATTTTTGTCTATAATTTTTTTTTTTGTTTTTGGTTTTTTTGTTATCAGTTCATTTAACAGAAAAAAAAAATGATGACATTATTTATGAAGCAATGAAATGAAAATTTATTCATATATATTTTAAGAGGTAATTGCGGGGGGAAACAAGGAAAAAAAACATTTCCTCTTTGAAATAAAAAACAAAAAAAAATATTTATGTGCTTTGAAATTTTTTTTTTATCAATTTTTATTTGTTTTTGTTTCTTGTTGGTGTTGTTATTTTTGTTGTTGTTTTCTTTTGGGGGTATGTAGTATACGTTTACCAATAATATTACGTGGTTTCCGATATAAAATTATTAAATGCGCCTCAATATATAAAAATATGAGGTTAAACGCGTGCGTGTACTTAACATTTTTTGTTGTTGAGACATAACAACAACAATAACAGTCACAACAGTCAGAACAAGGAAACAATTTTATCAAATACAAAAGTTATATACTTTAAGTCATTCTTATAGAAAAAGGTTTAACTTAAATTATTAATGGCGAATTTCTCATCTCCGTTTAGATCTCATCTAGTGACTTTAGATGAGTTTTAAGCTAAAATCTATTTCACAACATTTAGATCTCATCTAACTCTCCATCTGACTTAGATGCGCAATTTTGATTATATTTGATTATTGTAGGTACAACAAAATCGTTAAATATTTTCATTCACTTTAGACGGTAGTGTCTAGTGTGTCTCTTGTTAACTTCATTTTTAAGATCCGTCATTAAAATGTAAAATTCATTTTAATTAATACAAATAAATTAATTGATAATTGATAAGAATAATTTTATTAATTATATAGAAATTAAATTTTCTCGCAAGTAACTTTTATGCGAGATAATGAAAATTGTTACTTTAAAATATTTTTTGATATTAAAATTTTTTCAAAAACTTCAAAAATCATGTTTTTGTATTATTTATTTTTATCGCAAAAAAACAAAAAAAAAATAATAATAAGTTTGTTGTAAATTATTAATCAATTTGTTGTAAATAAAATGAAACAATTAAATGTTTCTTTATTTTCCATAATTTATTGTTTGTTTGTTTCTTTGTTTCTTTTTTAATGTTTTTTCTGTTAATCAAAATAAGAAACAAAAAAAAAACATTCTGTGTGTACATAAGTGTTGGTTGATTGTTTGTTACAAAGTCACCCTTCGCACATATTTTTCTTTAATTATATTTTTCTTAGACAAATTCCTTCTAATGTGTAATCGAATTTAAAACATTGAAATTGTCTGAAATTACTTTTAATAAAGAAAATCAACACACTTTTAATTTCCTAAATTCCTTCTATCAATAAATATTTTTTTTCTCTTAATTAACTTTAAAAATTTTTTTTTCTTTGTTAGTTTTTAATTCAAAATTCCTCTACAAGTTCATTTATTGAATCATCGTAATTTATTTATCTTCTTAACTTCATTTGATCCGCATTTGTTGATTACAAATTAATCTTATTATTTTTGTTAATTATTTAATATTCAACTATTCTTCTTCTTCTTCCTTCTCCTCTTCTTATTCTTTTTATGATCACATTAATTTATTTCTTGTTTTGTTTTTTGTTTGTTTACATTCTGGTGAATCTATTTTTAAGTAAATTTTTTTATATTATTCTTGTTTTTTTCCTTTGTTGTTGTTGTTATTTTAAATCTTAATCCTAATTTTTGATAATTAAAAATGTTGACAAGTTAATAGAACGTTGAGTAAACAATAATAAATGATTGTGGGGCACGAGGGGAAATTCCATATTTTTGTGTAAAATAATTAAAGTGAAGAATAAAAAAGTATAATTTCTACTGCAAAATATTTCCAATTGTTTTATGAGAGTTCTATGAGTTCTATGAGTTCTATGAGTTCTATGAGTACATCAAGAAGAAGATTTTAATTCCTATATGCACTAATGTCACTAAGCCCAATTCTCTGAATCCTCCCAATATATTTTTAAAAAGAAAAAAGATTTAATCATTCTGAATTCTTTCTAAACAAAAAAAAAACGATGCCTGATGTAATTTGATTAAAAATAAATTTATGATTAACACAAAAAAAAAAAACAAAAAAAAAAAGGAGAAAATAAAGTTAATTATTAATAAATTATTAATTAAATTAAAAAAAATACTTCAAGGTAAATGAGTTAACAATATTTTCTTAATAAAAAGATAATCGTTATAGGAAATCACGCATATAAAATGTATGTGTGTATGTATGTGTGTGTGTGTGTAGATATATAGATTAATTGTATCTATATATGGAGAGTATAGAATATCGATAGATAGAGATAAATCGAATGAATTATTATTATTACTTTTCATTATAAAAATATTTTGATAAAATAGAAAAAAAAAAAAAAAACAAAACATAAAAATAAAAGAATGTATTTAGAACAAAAAAAAAAACAAAAACAGAAACAAAAATTTTGTAAGTGTGCAAAGCGATGAAATAAAAAACAAAAATACAAATTCCCCTTAATTAAGTGGATGAATTCTCGTTTGTTTATTTAATGTGAGTAAGAATATGAGAAATAAAAATTATAAATGAGAAAATTAATGATTTTATTATATAGAAAATATTTACTCAGAAATTTCAATGAACATATTCGAGTACTTTGTACTTAGTTAATCTTTTGTTAAAAATTATGTACCTACAAAAAAAATAAAAATGGCGGCCATGGCAATAATGGAGAAATTTCTTTTTGATCGTATATAAGAAGACAGAAGGCCCGTTATTCTGTATTCCGTATTGATATGAAGTGACAATAAATCACAGTATATTAATCAGGTTTTTTTTTTGTTTATAGACTCTTATAATACCAATACCAACATAAATAATTTCACTTAATTTATTATAAGATGTTTTTTCCCCCGGTAATTTATTAACTATAAAAAATATTATCTGACTGTTTGACATTTTTGTTCTCAATGAATTTTTCTACATTTATTATCGTTGCACTTTCTATATACTGAACTTTTTTTTTATTTAATTATTAATTACATATAATTTTTGTGTGTACCTTACATTATTAACTTTACTGTATTTCCCATTGTACGCAATCATAATCATATAAATTTAGTTTACATTGGAAAATAACATCAACATAATATTCTTTGTTCATTTATAATTTTATATTAATAAATTATTTTATGTTTTGTGAACAAAAAAAAACAACGAAAAGTACAGAGATTCATGAAGAATTCTGTTGACAAACATTTTCATACAAAATGGTGGAATATCCCAACTTTTTTTGTTGGTGTTAAAAAATTTATTTTGCAACTTTTAGAATTTGATGAAATAAAATAAAAATAAGAAAAACGAAAATAAAATTAACCTTTCTGGTGTTTATTTTATAATTTATTGTCAACAAACAAATTTAATTATTTATTTTTTCCATGAAATTAAGAGGCTGGTTTGTTTCTATTCAAATATTAAAAATTCTTGGTACGTAATTTTCATAAATTTTGTATCTGGTTTTTTTTCTTTTTTATATTTTTGTTAGGGTACAATGGTATGCGTTGAAGTGTTTGACGTAAGTCTGTTTGGAGCTGCCATTGGCACAGATCTTGGTAGTAGAAGTTTTTTTTTTTGTTTCTTTTCTTTTTGGGATTTTTTGATAGATTTTTTTTTGTTTTGTGTCTCATACAAAACATGTTAAAAATTTAGGCAAAATTATTGACTTGTCTAGAACCGAATGCAAATGTTGTTGTCTTAATTTCTCTCTTCCAAATTTGTGTTTATTTTTTTTTTCTCTCTCTTGTTTGACTTTTGTGTTATTATTGGTGAATTTTTGTTTAAGAAAAAAAATCTTCAATAGAGAAAAAAAAACAACAACAATAATAATAAAGTCACTTTATATTTTGACTTTAGGTCATACCAGTTGATTTTTTAATGTTTGTTCTTCATTTTATTTTGTTTTGTGTTTAAAAAAACATTTTAATTCTCATAATAAAATTTTTTTGGATTTGATTTTTAGTTTTTGTTTTTGTTTATCTCGTTGCAAGAAGCGTGAAAATGAATGAACTGCAGTATAAAAAACACACAATTAATTAATCGTTTGTTGTTTTTTTTCTTCTACGATACACGAGAGATAAATAATAAATGTGACATTCTAAAATAAAAATAGGAAAAAGAGACGAAGAAGAAGAAGAAAATGAAGTGAAGAAAAAATTAAAATTTTAAGATAAGAAAATTATTATTGTGAAATTATCTTTTTTCTTATTTAATAAATTTTTGAATGAAATTACCGGTAATTGAATAATTAAATGTTTAGATATTTGTTTATAAATTTATTTTCATTATTCCACGTTTTCATATTTTATTCATAATTTCCGTTCATTTTATTTTTGTTCTCTTTTAACGCTAATCAAAGATTCAGTTTGATCTGTAAGGGTAGAGTGGGGTACATTTGGCGTTTTATTTTTTTATTATCAACCAATTAATTAGCTCAAAATAAAGCTTTATATTTTACACTGTGTGGATTCCTCTTAATGATTGAAATCAAGTGGACCCATTTTTAATTAAACTTTCAATTAAAAGCGGAAATTAACGAGATAATTTCAACAATATGCGGATCATGAGGAATTAATCCGTAGACGACAGAATGAAAAACACTTGATGATGTCTGTCTGTCTGATTATCAACCTACGTGCAAAAATTTTGTAACATGATAACATTACACGAATTACTTTTAATGCGAAAGAAAAGTTAGAAAAATTTATTGGGAAAAAAATGAAAGTTCAAAAAAAATTGTTGAACTTTTTGTTTTTTTTTTTTTCTTTTCTTTTGATTCCAGTTTAGAGAGGAAAATTGGAAAAAGGAAAGTTATTTGGTGATGATGAAAACATCGAAAATTAAAAAATGTCACAAATTCTGAAGCTGGAATAATGGAATTTAAATTAAAAATGGAAAATTTGTCTAAAAGTAAAATAAAAATATGAAGAAAATTGAGAAAATCCATTACCCAAATTATCCAATAAAAAAAACCCCCACTGCCAGTAATGAGAAAGAAAAGAAAAAAAAAGAATAAATTTGACTTAAATTGAATCTTAACAAAAAAAAAAAATAATTCACATTTAGCATCCAATCCTCAAAGCGTCACTTTAAAATTTAATTAGCATCATCAAATAATTCTTTTATTGTTGATTTTGTTTTAATTTTTTTTTTCTCTTTTTAACACTTTCCAGTTGAACAACAGAAACAAGAAGAAGAAGAAGAAGAAGAAGAAGAACCAATCTCACATTTTTATAAATTTTGTTTTTTTTTTAAATTTTGCCAGAACAACAGAACAAATCAGACATACCAAGTGACAAATAAATTATAGATTTTTGTCAAGATTCACAAACATTTTAGAAGTCTGCTTAAAAAGAGTGACGAGGGAAGAATGGAAGAATGGAAGAATGGAAGAATGGAAGAATGGAAGAATGGAAGAATGGAAGAATGGAAGAATGGAAGAATGGAAGAATGGAAGAATGGAAGAATGGAAGAATGGAAGAATGGAAGAATGGAAGAATGGAAGAATGGAAGAATGGAAGAATGGAAGAATGGAAGAATGGAAGAATGGAAGAATGGAAGAATGGAAGAATGGAAGAATGGAAGAATGGAAGAATGGAAGAATGGAACTAATACGAAAAGACTTTAAATAACCGACAAAACTTCGTGAAACTGGACATTTATTTAATAAATTCAAAAAAGTTTTTCCATAATGAAAATTTTGTGAATAATTTAAATTTTTATTTTCCCTAAAAAATTTTATAGTCAAATTTTTATTTGGTAAGATTACAAATTTTTATTTTCAATTTTAATTTTAATCATTTATTTTTGTTGTTGGCAAAAAAAATTTATAATCACAACAACAACAACAAATATTAAAGAACAGAAAAAAAAAAAAAAACGACAAGGTGAAAAAAGTTGGTAAATTATAAAGTAGTTTAATTTTGTTCATTTGTTTTTTGTGTTGTTTTTTTTTTTTCTGTTTATCTGCGGAGAATATCATTTTTTTTTTTTTTATTATTATTTTTTTTTTATTCATTTACAATCGTTTCATATTGTCACACAAACACACACACATACACACATACACACACACACATATATAATAACAATTAAAAATAAAACGCAAAGTTTTATTAAAAATAAATAAAATTAAAATTAAAAAAATTAAAAGAATAAAATGACAATAAAAAAAATGGAACAAAAATAGAGACAAAAAAAAAGAGGAAAATTTAGAAAATAAAAAATAACAAAAAACTCACTTTTATTTTCCTTTAAAAATTAAAACTTTTCTTTTATTAAAAAAAGAAAATAAAAAATTATCCAAAAAATAAAACAAAAGTCACTTTTTAGAAAGAAAAAAAAAAAAAAGTCACTTTTAAATTTTTATTTTTAAAAAATTAAAAATAAATTTTTTTTTAATTATTTTGCATCAGAAGCACACAAATTAAAAAACAAACTAAAAACAAAAAAAAAGAGAATGAACCAAATGAATACACAACTAACGTACGACTGACTGAATATTTTTGTATAATTTATTTTTTATAAAGAAATGTTGAATAAAAAACAACAACAACAACAACAACAACAACAACAACAACAACAACAACAACAACAACAACAACGACAAGAAACAAATATTTCTGGATGAAAAATAAATATATTTTGAAATTTCAAAAAAAAAAAAAAACAGAAAACAGAAAAGAAAAAAAGTTCAACGTTACAATAAAATTGTGTATTCTTGTCTCGTTTCTATATTCACATATGTACACACATGGACAGTGTTCAACAACTACATACAAATAATAGCAACAATAATATAGCAACAACAATACATATAAATTAAAGTTCAATAAATACAACAAATACAACAACAACAACAAAATATTGAATATATTGGAGGATGGATGGATAAAGAAGAAGAGAGAGAAATATATGATTTTTTCTTGTTTTGTGATTGTTCATTTTGCGATTAGTAAAAATAATCAAAAACAACAACAACAACAAAAAATTATACTAAAATGAATGGTTTTGTACTATTGTGTGTGTGTGTGTGTGTGTATTTATTTTTTTTTGTTTTTCAATTTTTCATTTTGTTTTTCTTTGATAAGATTTTTATGTTTTATTTTTTTTTTTTTTTTATTTTTGTAATGATGAATTTTTTCTTTGATTTTGTTATTAATAATTTATTTCTATGCAATTGATTGGATAATATATTGACATTGTTGTTATTGTTGTTATTGTTATTTTTGTTCTAAATAATTCTGATGATAAACGAAGACTTAATAATGTGAGAAATTATATCGAGTGTAAATATTTGTGTTAGAATAAAAATAATCCAATATTTATTTGATAACGACAAATTTTTAATTGCATAAGTTAAATGATATTTCATACAATAATATTAAATCTAAACTTTAGAAATGTTTTTCTATACTTTTCCTCTTACTTTGTAGAATTTTCTTTCGGTCCTAAAATCCTTAAAGTTTCGTTACATTTCTAAGTTTCGCGTATAGGAATATTTAACGCATTTTCTATTGTCTAGTCACATCGTGCCATAATATTTAATTAATGCATTTGGGAAAAAAACATGATGAAATTATAGAGCGTTAAATATATAAATTTGGGAAACCCAAGAATATAGTTTAGTTGAATATAATTCGAAGAAATTCTTCAAGATCTCTCACTTCACTGGTATTTTTTAAACTTTGATTTTTTTATTGCATGTTCATAGATAGAAAACAAGAAATAAAAATGCACACATTTAAAGAAACACATTATCGGTTATCGATATTGAAAGAACAAATAATAATTATATACTTCACATAATATCGTGATTGTGTTTTTGTTTTTGTTTTTGTTTTTTACACAATTACAAAATAGTTTAAAAGATTATAAAATTGTAATACTTAACTTTTTGTAATCGATAAAATGATGATAAGTGAAAAAAAAACAACAAGATTTAGAGAATGTTCCCGGAATTGAGGTCAGCCGAAGAATTTTATTCTTTGATTTGTTGGTTATATATTCCACAATCGTTCATTATCATTGATACGAGAGCACTATAGAGAAACGTATTTTAATTGGATCCGTTTTTATATTCTAATTACAAAATATAATCACAATATTTTTTTTTTTTATCATTTTATACAATTTTCTACTCAATGTTGTCAACAGAATTAAAATAATAATTATAACTTGAATTGTATATTATTGGTATTGAGATTATGGAAAGATGTGTGAAATTTCTTCTAAGAAATTTTTAGATTGAATCAATGAATAGAAATTATTTTGTTTCTAAAAGTAATTGATAGTTTATTTTCAATTGTTTTATTTTATATTATTTGATAATAAGTTGAACAAATTGTTGAACTAATAACATAACTTATTATAAATATTCATTTTTTATAGAACTATTTTACTTAAACTTCTTTCATTTGCTCTATTGAAATATTTAATACATATAGATTAACCTCATTATAAATAATATGATCATAAAAATTCATTTTGAATTTTCTTCTCAAAAGAAAATGTGGCGCTTATTAAATTTCCATTTATAGTTGAGTACTCAACTTTTTCTAAGCTTCAAACCAATAATCAATAGTAAAAATTCCAGTTGAAATTTTTATATTTGGAAAATGGAAGAAGTATTTATTATTGTTTTTCAGTTCAGTGTTAGTTTTCAGTTCAATGTTAAAAGTTGGTCTGTAGATTTTCTGACATTCATTAAAATTTTTAGGAAAAATTAATTTATTGTATAAATGTGTTATTAATTTATTTGTATTTAAAAAATAACTAAAAACAAACTAATCAAAATGAGTGATGTTACAATATCCCCACGTGCATACATTAAAATGATTTTTCATGCAGCTAAATATCCTCATTTAGCTGTAAATGGACTACTATTGGCTTCCCGTGAAAAAACTAAAAATTTAACTATAATTGATGCTATTCCATTATTCCATCAATGTCTCCACGTTACCCCAATGGCTGAAATAGCTCTTCTACAAGTGTGTTAATTTCTATATGTGCTGTTTTCTTTCACTAATTAATTTTTCTTTTAATTAATTTTTCTAACCTCAATTTTTTTTATGTTTCCCGTATTGTTGTTAATAGATTGAGACTATGGCCTCACAACAAGATCTTCAAATAGTTGGTTACTATGCAGCTGCGGAAAATTTTTATGATAATACACTTGAGAAAGCACCGGGTGCAAAAATTGCTGATAAAATTGCAGAAAATATTGGTTCAGCATGTTTTGTTGTGGTAAATTATAATGAAAATTACATAAATTTCTATTTCAATTAATTTTATTTTATTTTTAGATTGATAACAAATCTGTTTGTCTTAATATGGACCGGCCAGCTATTAAAATTTGGCAAAATATTGATAATCATTGGGCAAAAGGTAATTTTAATTTATCAGAATTGAAATCAACATTAACTGCAACATCAGCATTATTACAACGGGGTGCAATGAAAGATCTAAATGATTTTGATAATTATTTAGATAATACAGAAAATGATTGGACCAATTCACATTTAAATATTGATTTTAACAAAATACTTTCAATGTATTAATACTATTATTTATTTAATAATTTAAAAAGAAAACCATTCTTATTATTATATTAAGGGAAAGCAAATATAACACAGAAAAAAATATTTAAAAATAAACGAGGATTAATTTTATATGATTATGTTTTTATTTTTCTCTTTTTACTTAATCCAATCAGACAGCTTTTCAATTTTTATCCTTATATATCTAAAAATTCTCATGCTTTCGTTTTAACGTGTAATCCAATCAAATATTTATATGTCTTGTCATGTTACACGTCATTATAAATAAAAAAATAAATTTAATATAAATTCTATTGAAGGTCATTGACTTTTGAGTCATATGATAACGAAAATTTAGTAGCTACATGTGGCAATCATTTTTGTGGACAAATTGAAAAAGATTATCATATTTGACATACATTGGGATTAGTTTTGACGTTCTTTTTTCTTTTTCTCTCGTTGCCAGAATAAAGTAAAAGATTATTTAAAAAGGTTTCTTTACCATCAATATTATTAAATTATCTGACATATGAAATTTATTACTGACAATTTGAAACAAGAAATGAAACATTCGAATTTCAATTTAAATTTGGTATGACGTAGATCACTGTCGTTTGTTCACAGATACTCAAATCATACCAGGCGACTCCACATACGGTTTTTTTCTTATATTTTGTAGGTTCGTTTTTTAATACATTTTAATTGGGACAAAATAAATGAATTCATTAGAATTGTTTTAATAAAACAGGATAGCACTTAATAAGGAAAAGACTAATAAATAAATATGCAGAGTTAAAAATTTTTTTGGGTTAACGAATAAAAAATTTATGAGATTTTCTAATAAAAAAAAAATTTTGGTGTAATATTTGAAACAATTTTGTTTTTATTTATATTGTTTTTTTTTTTTGTTTTATTTTTAAAAAAATTACATGTAAGTATATTTTATTTATACCTATTACTTTAATATTTGGAGTGTCATTTTTTTTTTTATTACCTTCAAATTTTCATCTTTCAATTTTTTTTTTTGTTTTCATTTTTTATGTTTTAGTTTTTTCATTCTTCTTCTTGTTTGTTTTTTTTTTTTTTTGTTTAAATTTATTATTATTATTATTATTATTATTAATTTATTCATCATTTTCTTTATAATTTTATTTATATAATTTTCATAATTATGTTTTTCTTTTTCAATAATATACAAGTATGAATTATTATTATATAGATTTTTTTTTTGTTTTGTTTTTGTTTTTTTTTTATTTAATTTAATAATAAATAAATAATAATTATATATTTTACATACAATTTATATTTTTCTTTTTTCCTTTTCTTTTTTTTTTTTTTTTTCTTCCTTCATAATTTTGTATTTTTTAACTAATTTTTTTTTTTGTTTAGTTTTTGTGTAAAAAACAAAAAACATTTTCCATATTTTTTTTTATTTCTTCTTCTTTTGTTTTTGTGTTTGTGTTTGTTTGTTGTTGTTAATTTTTCTTAATCATGTTTGAATTGTTAAAAGTGGAGAGTTTTTTTTTTTTGTTTCTAATTGAATTTGCATTAGGCAATAGAATGATTATTATTAGATAAAGAAGGAGAGGAAAGCGTTTTTCTTTCTTTTATATTATTTATTAATTTTTTTAATTTAAAAAGCATTTGAAAATGAAGCGAAAAGTAAGATTTATTTTTATTATTTATTTAATTGTTCATTTTTTTTTCTAATTTTGTTGTTGTTGTGGTTTATGTTTGTGTTGCATTTTTTCCTTAAAATGTGTTCTCCCTTTTTTTTTTTTTTTGTTTTTTTTAATTTAATAAAAAAAATGTTTGTTTGTAAATATTAATAAAAAAATATATTTTTATTAATAATGTTTTATTAGCGCGTTTTGTTATTTTTTGTTTGTATGTAATTTTGTATTTATTTTTAATTTTTAAGGTTTTTATTTTTTTAGTTATTGTTAATTTTATGTTTTAAATTAATTAAGCTCATGCTGGGCGTTTTTTTTTTTTTATTTAATTTAATTTATTTATTTCAAATATTTTAATAATGATTTTTATTAATATTTACACACACAAGAGAAAAAAACTCGTTCAGCTACATTTTTTTTTTCATTTTATTTCGTGTTTTGTTTATTTTTTCTTTTCACTTTGGAGACTTTTTCTTTTGTAAAGTTAAAGTTTACAAAATTTAATTGTTAATTTTTGTCGTTTGGAAAAAAAAAACGTTCTACTGTTTTGTATGAAAATTGTGTTTTTGACTTTAGATTTTAATTTTTAACTTTATTTTCTAAATGAAAAATCGTTTAAATTACATGTTTTTCTTGTTTATTTTTTTCATCTTTATTTTGTTTATTCATTCACCGGATGTTTTGTTGTATTAAAAGGAAATTGAAGGTTAGTGCGTAGGTATAGTTAAATATTTTGTTGTTGTTGTTGGATGTTCTTGTATTTATATATTTATATGTGTCGGATTTCCCTGTTATTTAGAAGTTTAGAACCATTAAAACATATATTTGGATATACATAATTATTGTTTGAAAAAGTTTTTACCGAGGAAAAGAAAATGAAAATAACAAATTATGTGTATCCTTTTTATTTTTGGTTGTTTGTATTTTTAATTTATAAAGTTGAGTGAGGGATAACGATTTAAGTAGAACGAAAATGTAGAAGGTGTGAGATGAAATTTGTTTATCCAACTTGTCAAAAAATGGGTAATTAAAGATATCCGGTTGTTTTTTCTTTCTTGAGTTATTTAATTGAAGGGTTAAAAATGACAGCACAATTTTATTTAATTGAATCCATACTTGAAATTATGTTAAACACACACTCGGAAATATTATTAAAAAAAAAAAAGGGTGAATATTTTGAACCACTCTCTCACTCTCTCTCACTCACTTTCTCACACACATACAAATTGTGTAAAATAAAACTAAAAAAAAAAAATCAATTTGAATTAATTTTGACAGATTTTATCCATTTTTTTTTTGTTTAGTTTTTCGTTAATTTGTTTTCCATTTTTAATGTTTAAATTTACATAATTTTTTTTTTTTATAAAATATTATTGCATGCATTTAGTATGAGTGTATGTAGTTTTAATAATTCTTACGTTTCTCTTATTTGTTTTTTTTTTAACAATAATTTTTTAAGTTCATTAAAAAATAATAATTCATTGTTTTGCCAGTTTTTACTTAATTTTTTAATTTTCTTCTGTTTATATATTATTTTTTTTTTTAATTAATTATTAGTTGTTTTTTTTTTCTTTACTTTGAATATTGATTGATTATTATTTTTGTGGTAGTTATTTATTTTTTTAGTTGTTTTTTTAAGCGATTTTATTTCTTTTTTTTTTCACCATTTTTTTTTCTTCTAATTTTTTTGATTTTTGTTTTTTTTTTCTTCATTTTTTAAATATTTTACTAAAAAAATTGATTAACTAACATTAATTAACATTAATAATAATAATAATTTTTATTGTAATTTTTTTCTTTTAGTAAAAATTTATTCCAAAATTTTATAAAACAAATTTGAAAGTTTTCATTTGTTTTCTTTACTTTGTTTTTCTTTTGAGTATTTTTCTTACTAATTTATTTTTGTTATTCAGATTTTCTTACTAATTTTCAACTTTATTAAACGTTTTTTTTTGTCTATTCCAAAAATGATATATTTCTTGTTCTTGTTAATTTTTTATATCGTAAATTTAATTTATTAAAAAAGAAAATATATTTTACAAAAAAAATTTTTTCAAATTAAAACCATAAAAAAGAAACAAAAAGAAAAATTTATGAAAAATGTCTTCTTCTTGATAATTTTTTTTTTGCTGATTATCTGATGGATTCGACTAAAAATTGTTAGTGCATTTTCTTTTGTCTGTTTCCATTTTTTTTTGATTATTATATTTGTCTCTCTCTCTCTTTTTTTTTTTTTTTGCTGCTTATTTATTATCACCGTCATTTTAGGCGTTTTTTTTTTCTTCATAATTTGTGATATTTTTTTTAAATTAATTTCCTTCCATTTTCTACATTTTCTTTTTTTTTTCTTTTAATTTTGTAATAAAATATGTACAGGCTCGGATTTCTTGTGTTTTTTTTTTAATTTTTAGTTAAAAGTAATCGTCTTGACCATTTGTTTTTGTTCTCTCACAACCACCATTTTTTTTTTTTTGTTTAGGTTTATTTTCAATTAATTTAGGGCTGCCATTTTTGTATTAAATTTTTTTTTTTTCCTAATTTATTTTTTTTTTTTCCAAATTAACGATTTTGTTCGAAAATATAAAAATCGTTAAATTAGTCAAGACACAAACCGAATTTAGGTAATCAAAAATACAAAAATAAAAGTAAAATTTATGTCAAAAATGGAAAACAAAAAAAAAAAAAAAACAAAACAATTTACAAGAAATTCCGGATATGGAACTAAAAAAAAAAAAAAAAACAAAAAATTAATTAAATAAATTCTATAAAGTGTGTGTGACATATTATTTTTCTCCTCTTATTAATTTTAATTATTTTTCATCTTCTATTTTTTATTTTTTTTTTATTTTTTTTTTGTTTACCATTTTTATTATTTTATGTTCAAATTTAATTTAATTACGCAGGTATTTTTGTGACGCAAAATACTATAATATGCAAAATATGAGTTTTTTTTTTTTATTATTATTATTATTATTTTTTTAATTTAAATTAATTAATTAATTAATTATTATTACTATTATTATTTTCTTCATCAATCTTCTTTCTTATTTATTTCTTTTTTTTTTTTTCTTTTAATTTTATTTATTTAATAATGATTATTACTTTCTTCTTCTTCTTCTTGTTCTTCTTTTTTGTTTTTGTTTTTTTTTTTCTTATTAAAAAATATTTATTTTTTTTTGTTTGTTTAAGTCTATCCGTACAATGGTTGTGTTTATTTTTTACTTTTATTTTTTTTTTTTAAATTTAATTTTAATGATAATTAATTTTTAAATTATTAATTTTTGTTCATCATCATTTTTCATTGTGTCTCTCAACAAAAATATAAAAATGTGTGTGTGTGTGTTTGTGTGGATGTATGTATTTGTGGATTGTGTATAGAGGGTGTGTATTTATTGCATTTGATTTAATAGGGACACACTAAAACCAGAAAAATAAGCATTTGCATTTTTTTGTTTTGCTTCTTTTTTTTTTTTTTTTTTTGAAAATTCAAATTTTAAGATAAAAAACGACACCATTTTATTTTCTTTGCTTTTCTCTATTTTTCTTATTTTCTTTTTTACTGCTTTATGATTAAATAACGAAAATACAGAATAATTAAATATTTTCACTTAATTTAAAGATTTAAGAGAATTTTTCTAGGCAATAATTTAGCCAATTTATCGTTTAGAAAAAAAAAAAACACACGATGTGTCTTGGTAGCAAATATTCGAATTACAAATATACAATATTTCTTTGACTGTACACATATTTGAAAATGGGAAAAATTGACTAAATACAGTAAACAGAAGACGGTACTAACTTATACAACGCGATTAACAACTCTCTTACTTTGGGTATGTAGTTTGTAGTCTTTGTCTTTGTATAATGAATCGCGAATTTCTATGTAGCCTAACCACTGTAGTCTACAAGAGGCTTACTGAATGTCCAATACATAAATCTGTATAGAGTAAAAGTAATTAGCTTCATATAAAATAAAAAGAAAAAAAATTGATTTCCTACTGGTTGCTACTGCAAATTTATTAGCGTCGTTCTAATAACGTGTTTACCCTGTACTTCGTTATTTTCTCAAAAAAAAAAAAGAAAAAAAAAAAAAACAAAAATAAATGAACGACAGGATTTTCATTATTTCACGTTAATTATATTATTTTTTTTTTTTTTGTTTTCTGTTTAATGTGAATTTAATGGAAATTTGAAAGTAAAATTTTTTCTTCTTCTTCTTTTTTATTTTATAATTGTTTTGTATTTTTTTTTTTTTTTTTTTATTTTTTTTTTTTAGGTAAATTGTTTTAATAGAAAGAACTAACAATGTTCTTAATTAATTTTAAGTCAATTTGATAATTAAAGCCTAGAAAACAGTTGACTACGTAATTACAAATTTAAGTTTAAATTTTTTACTTATTATTTTTTTTTTTTTTTAATTTTTAATTTTTAATTTTTTTTTTTTTACTTTATAAGTTTTTTTTTTTCTTTTATTTTTATTTTCTCTTATTTTTCATTAATTTATCCCCAAAAATTTGTTATTAATTAATTATTAATTCTTCTTTTCTCTCTTTATTATTATTTTTTTATTTTTTTTTTATTAATTTTTCTTTTGTTTTGTTTTTTTTTTTTTTTTATATATTTAAATTTCCCCCACCCTCGTTTTATTTAATAGTATTTTTTTTTTCTTTTGTTTTGTTTAAGTTTTTTTTTTTTTTTTTCTTTATTTTATTTTATCTACTTTTTTTTTTCGCATTTATTTATTTCTCTCTGATTTAGTTTTAAATTTTAGTTTTAGTTTTTCTTCTTCTTCTTCTTCTTCTTCTTCTTTTTGTTTATAATTTTAGCGCGATTATAAAAAAAAAGAAAATTATTTAATTTTATATTTTTGTTTTTGTTGTTTAATAAATGATTGTTGTTGTTATAGTTGTTTCATTTGTTTCTATTGTTTTGGTTTTGTATAGTTAAAAACATTTTAACAATTTAACAATTTAACAATGGAAAATTAATAATGAAATTTAAATAAAAAAAATAAAAAAGGTGAAAAAAAAAAACAAACACACAATAAAAACAAAAAATAAACACAAAAAAAAAAATAAAGTTTTAACAAAAAATAGAAACAAAACAAAACAAAAACAAAACAAATAAATTATAAATCAGCTGTATTAACACGCTTGCAAAAAATAACAGCAGCTATTGCAGATATTGGTATAAAAACACAAAATGTATAACCTATTAGACTTCCAGTACATTTACTAGTATTATTATTATTAATACTTTTACTATTATTATTATTATTATTATTATTATTAATAATTGTCGTTGATGTCGTTGATGTCGTTGATGTTAATAATAAATTACTTTTTTTTAATAATAATAATTTTGATGGTGATTGTACAATAACAGTTTTTGCAGTTGTTGTTGCTGTTGTTGTTGTTGTTGTTGTTGTTGTTATTGTTTTTGTACATTTACCAAAAGTCTTATTTTTAGCCCAAAAATATAATGAATTTAATCGACAACTAAATCAGAGAAATAATTCTCATGCTATTGCACTGCCCGACATAGTTGTTGGACGATCACCATTACGATCACGTGTTCTTTCGTGATCTGTTGATTCTGAGCTGAAATTATATAAATAAGAAAACTAAAATAAATAAATAATAAATAAAAATTAAATAAATAAAATAAAAAAAAACTTAAAATTCATCGAGAAAATTAAAAAAAATATAAATCCTTTTTTAAATATCGGGAAGAAAGTGATCGAAAAAAAAAGAAGAGAAATACGTCTCCTTGTAAAATGGTCCATTGGTCAAAGGTCGTCAAAATGATATTGTTTCGATTTAAGGAAATACGACACATAAATAAACTAAAACGATAAAGAAATCAAATCTGATACGCAACAAAAACAAACACGTCACACAATCAGTATCGAGTCGTTTTTTTTTTTTGAGAATTTCTCTATTTATGTAAAAAAAATTAAAATAAAACAAAAAAAAAATGGAATCGAAAAGAAAAAAATTAACAAAACTAATGCTTTTAGCTGAAAGAAAGCTTACCAGCTGCTGACAAACAAACAAAATAAAGAAAAATTAAAAAAAAAAAAAAAACACAAAACAGAATACAGAAAAACAAAAGAAAATGGTAAAAAAAAAAAAAATAATAAAAACAAAAAAAATATTTTCAAAAATAGCATCATTATTAAAACAACAAAACATAATAATCTCACTTTGATCTAACAGTTTTAGGACTTCCAGGCTCATTATTTGTTGTATTATTATTATTCGTACTTGCTGATAAACGTCTACCACTAACATTTGATTTACAATCAAACATTGTTTCCATTTCTGGTTCTGCTTCAACCTAATAATAAATTTTAATTAAATTAATTTAATAATTTATTAATAAAATTTAATAAGAAATAATTAAAACAACAACAATAATATAGAAACAATTGTTAAGAATCTAATAAAACTAAATTCCAAATCATTACCGTTTATAGACTTAATATTTATTGGATTAATCTTAAGACAATTTGTAATGACTAATTAAATTTATTATACGTTTTTGACTCTTTATAAAATTCCATTGAAAATTATCGTGGTATAGAAACAACAACAAAAAAAAAACAGCTTTTGATATTTTATTTTAACGATTCAAAAAGCTTTTTGAAATTAAATTAAAACTTTTGTTTTGTTTTTTTTTTTCTTTTTCGTTCAATCTTAAACAATGTTCAACTAATAATTTACTATATAAATTATTTTCTTTTTGGTAAATAATTTTCCCGTTTAAGAAATAAAATGAGTCAATAAAAAATATCGTAATTAATTTTTAATTTGATTTTTAATCTTTTATAATTAGAGAAAATATATAATTAATGAATAATTTATGTGGTTGTTGTTGTTTGGTTTTGAATAAAAATTTCAAAGAAAGATTAATTTTTCAATTTATAAAAGAAAGAATGAAAAAAATAAACAAACCTGACGATTAAAACATAAACGTTCACTTGAATCAGAACCACATGATGAACTTTCTGAAACGGCTGTTGTTGGTTTGGCAATATTTGGTGGACTACTTGGACCAGGAAATCGTTTAGAACATACTAACGATTGTATATGTTCACATATTCTTCTAAAACGTCTTATATTACCAGATAATAATGTAAATGTTATTGCAAATAACATTTCAGCAACGTCACCCTGTTTACATATAGCACTTATATCAACTTGAAATCTCACATGACGTTGAAACATTGCTGGTCCTGTACCATTACGTTTATATTCAACACGAAATGACATTGGTGAGATAACACTATGTGATAATTCTGCCATCTGGATTATTAAGGAAAAATAGAAAGAAAGAAAAAAAAAAGAAGATAAAATATGTATGTCAAGAAAATGTAAAATGGAAAATTGAATTGAAAAGAAGGAAAAGAAAAACAATTAAAAACAAGGTGATTTATTACATTTTCTAAATTTAGGTTTGATTATATTTTTTTGTTGGCACCAAAAAGAAAACAGAAATATTTTTTCTAGTATTGCAATGACAACTGGCAGCATGGCATATTGCAGTAGATTAATGCGTATTATTTATTATGAAAAAACGAAAGAAAATTTTATATTTAGAAATATTTAATAATTCATAATATTATTCATAACATCTTTCTCACTCTCTCTCTTTATCTGTCTCTCTCTATCTCTTACACAAATCTCTAGCATGTTTTCATAATTTTTTTCCACAAAAAGAAGAAAAAAAAACTGGTCAGCTTTTTGAGTATTCATGAGAATATATTTTGTCTTCTTCATCTATTTTTTTTTCTGTTTATGCACAGATATATTTATATACATACATACAAACATACATACATACATACATTTACTCTTCTCTTGGGTTTTTGCTTGAAGATTATATTTTTTTATAAAATGACATCACCCAATCTTATATTATTTTCCCGTTTCTTCATCAACAATTCCATTTAGATTCCACAATGATATTGATATTGAGTGATTTTTTTTTTCTTTTCTCCTTCTTTTCATTTCTTTTCTTCTCTTTTCTTTTCTTTTGCTATTTTGTCTGTTTATTAGTTAAAAGGTTCTTTCAAATCTATATAAAAATATTTTTACTTTCATAAATGATTTAAGGGAAGGTATAATAATCACAATGAAAAGAAGGGGGAGTTTTGTGTTAACTTTTTTACCGACAAAATCTTATTAATAAAATATTGTTGGTTTTATTAGTCTAAATTGTATCCAATTATGATACTTGTAGCCTTAGTGTTACAACACAAAAAATAAAAATTTTCAGTAGAAGCAAAAAAATCCCTAAATTCTAGAATTATTTTACAAAGTAAAAAAAAAAACATTGAAAGATAAAAATCTTACCGATAAAAATGCATGAATTAAATGTGCTTTAACTGTTGCTAATGGTTTTCCTTTCACTAAAACTGTAAATGTTTCATCTTTCTCTGTTGTCATAAGATTACCAAACCAGGAACGTTTTGTTAATTCTGGTGATGAATCTGGTGTTAAATGAACTTCATCAGATGATGCTACAGAAAAGAAAAGGAAAAAATTATGAATTTAAAGAAAAACAAAAAGTTTTAATTAGATTCAACGAGAATAAAGGAGAACACAAAAGGATGGATATTGTCCTAATTAATTTTTAAATAAATCGATTACTTTTTCAAAGTTTCAATTTAATTTAATTAAATTTCGTTCATTTACAAAAAAAAGGGAATAAAAAAAACCAAACATAATGAATTGAATGAATTTTAAATTTTCAAAGTTTTTGTCGGTTTTTTTAGGGAAAATAAAACTAAAAAAAATATAAAAAGTTAACTAGAATTAAATATTAAAATCATTGAACTAGATTTTCATTCTATTATCGAAGTAATTTGAGGTACGTGACGTATATAAAGCATACACTTTGTGTCATAATTTGACAGAATAAATGTGACCCATCTTGAATATTAAACAATTTTTTATTTAACGATCATCTAAATTTTAATTAGAAATTATTTCAGTTCAGTTTGTAGATTTTATTCTTAGTAAACATAATCCTTCAGATCAAGCTTGTTATTGAGCTTCAAATTACTTCTAGTTGTTGGATCGTAAATTTAATGACAAAAACAATTACTGGAATTTATTGATAGATTTATAATTGAAACACGCACTTGAAAATTCTATTTTTATATTTAAAGTGGGCATCAAAGTTAAAAAAATATTGACTTAAAAAAAACTTTCTATAAAAAAGTTTACCTTGAAGCTTTCGCCTATGAAATCTTGGACTACCTAAAAAGCTGTTTTTAATATTTGTTAATCTAGTTTTCCATAATTGTCCTCCAGCTGTACTGCATGTTGATGCTGTCATTGCTGCTGGTGGTGCATTTAAATGTGGTGATCCAGGAGGTGTCATGACGGATAAGGGCACTAAAATTAATTATACAAAATAAATCAATTATTTATTACAATAAATTAGTTGAAAATTTGTGGTTAACACTTTTACAGTATAGCAGCCCACAGGCGTTATAGGGTAAAATCTGAGCACCTGTTTGTTACCAACAGTTCGTAAAACCCATTTTTTATGAATTCCATTATGAAGTCACAGATTCAATAACCTCAAAAATGAAAAACTCATATAATTTATAATTATCCGATTACGTTAACAATTTCCGTCTGACTTAAACGCAAATTTATATTGATTCATTTTTATATTTTTTTTTTTTTTTTTTTCAAAAGCTAATCAACCAAACCTATCTAGACAGCTATAAAATGACATGAAATTTTTAGGGTTGAAAAATAACATAAATCCTTTTTGGTTTGAAAAATCAATTTAACGTAAAAAAAAAAATAAAAAAAAAACAAAAATCTCTCGTTAAAATAAAATTACTTTGTTGAAACAATAAATTTTTGACAGTACATATTTATTTTTCGTGTTTAATTTTGAAATTATAAATTAGAAAACTTTTTCTAAATTGCAATAATTTTAATCTGTTGAAAATGATCTTCTTTTTTTTTTTTATTTTGAAAATAATGAAAAAAAAACAACAAACAAACAAACACAGAAAGAGAAGAAAACGGAAAGACAAAGAGGAAAAAAAACGAAAAAAAAAATGTTAATAGCACGAAGAAATTTCTTTTTTTTTTTTTGTTTAAATTAGCATGTTTAACGTTGTGACTAAAGACAAATTTAACAAATCAGTTGAACCATCTTTCAAAAATACAAAAAAAAAATACAATGCCAAAAAAGAGGCGGAACAATATTCTCTCTCTCTCTCTCTTTCGTTTAACTTTCAAAGCAGAAAAAAAATTCTGTATACTGACGTCACCATTTCTGAAGGATAAATAAAAGTTCAAATGGCAAAGAAAGTCAATGACTCAGTAGAATATTTATTTTTATTTACTAACATGGATTTGAAAGGGTTAAGAAATAAAAGTTTTTCTTTTACCACTTTTTCTCTTATGCTCCGAAAAAAAAAAAAATCTTCCAACCACCCATTACTTCACTCTTATTCTATTTTGTTGTATCGCACCCCAAAAAAGTTTTTTTTTTGTCGAAATGGAATGGAACTTTAAGGGTTAATAAATAATCTACTTTCTATTCTTACGATTTCTTCTTTACTTGTTTTTCTCCTTTTTTTCTTTTTGCCACACGCTGGATTTTCCCATTTTTTTCAAAATAAACATTCTCTTTCTTGTTCCTAAATTTTTCTCAAATCCATTTATTCTTCTTCTTTGTTTGCTTCTTTTTTGATCCCCAACGGGAATCAAAATGTACGTGTGAAAGATTTAAATTTTTGAGCGAGCGGAGGTTTTTCTTTTTTCCATTTTTAAGGCAATGTGACGCGATGACGTCAGCAAAGCGAAAAAAAAACTCTGACCTTGAGAATAATATTTTTTAAACATTTATATGGATTCCTCATTAAAAATAAAATCTACACATACATACCAGCTTCTCTCTTTTGTCTTTTTGTTTTTTGTTCTTGTTTTTAAGTTTTTTTTTTTTGGTTTCTTTGGTTTGAGTTGACAAGACATTGAAAAGAGGAAGAAAAAAGTAACCTTCTGTTCTTTATTTAATTTATTAGTTCCGTATCAAGTTAATCAATTAAAGTGCTGAAAAGTGTTTATGTTTTTTTTTTTAGTTAGTAGTTGTTGTTATTGTAGGTGACTTTAAGTTTTAAGAAAACTTTCCTTCTCATTTTTTTCCCTCATCATCATTTCCTTTTTCATTATTTAACAGAAAGTTTCATTTTCCCTTTAAAAATTTAGAAAGAAAAAAAAGACGAAAAAACAAACCCAAAAAATAAATTGCGAATTGGAACAATTGAAGCGAATGTTAGAAGAATGTTAATTTTCTATTTTGAGCCAATTTTTAGAAAATGAACAAAAGAAAGTTTCATTTTTAAAAAGATTTTCTCATCTTTATTTATAGTCACAAAGAAAAAATCATTTTTATCACGAAATTTGAAAATGTTCCCATTTTCGCTTTCAAACACAACAATCATTTAATAAAAGAGTTCTAAGCTTTTTTGAGTCCATGTAAAGAAAAATCGTTGTTACCAGAATCGAAAACACGTCCGACTATTAACTACAACGGTTATGAATACAAACCCCGTGGAGATCTTACACATTACATGTTTACATAATCCAGTATTAATTGATACAGACGCCAACAACAACAATTACAAAAACAACTAAAACAAATAAAGGAAGCACCTCCTTATTAATCATGAATTTTATTTCGAAACTAAAATCAAAAGACGCATAAATAAAAAGGGGTTACTTTTTTTTAACGCAGATAATCGGGTGGATTTTTTATACCGCAAATAAAATGTAGCGTTAATGGAGGACTTTTGTCACATTTATATACTCTTGGGACTTATTTCTTGATCTTGACCCTTAAACATTTGTGCGTCCTAATTGAATAAAATTCAAATATTAATTTACAATTTCGGCAAAAAAAAAGAAGAGGAGTTTCGTTTATTCATTAATTTTATAATTGGAAAAAGGGGCATAGACAAAATAAACGAGAAGCCCTCATCAGCTGTGAATCTTAATTATCAGCAATAGAATTAAGTGTAATGAAATGGAAGAAATAAAAAAAAAGACTTACAATTATTTGTCTCTGTTTCTGGAAATAAACTAATGGCTATCGTTGGTCCAGAATTAGTTCTATGATGTGCTGGTGATGATTGTTCTGTTGTCAAACCAATTGTTGTTTGTTGTGGTTGTGGACGATTTGATGATGTTGTATGTGTTGAATGTCTTATTGATGTAACACTCGTTGCTGGTGATGATGGTCGAGGTACAGATGATTGTGATGAATTTAATGTTGAACCTCTGGTCGGACTATGATATGATGATGAACGTGTTGTTGGTGCTGATGATGGTGATCGTCTTGTATGACTTCTACCATTACTATATGATCGGAAACTATTTTAAAGAAAATAAAATCAATTATTAGTTATTTTATTTTAGTATTCAGTTAAAGGTAATTTTTGAAAGTATTTCCTTTGAGAGACTCAATTGTAGAACTTTTACAATGAAACTGAACTTTCATTCAATGAAGATCACAAATTTGATTCTAAATTTTTTTTCTGTTTTTAATAAAAATTACAAAAAATCATTAGAACTTACTTAAAAGCTTGTCTTCTTGGTGTTACGGGTGAACCTTCACTAATTTGCCCAAATTGGAATGAACTTTGTCCATTAAGACGACATGTATCTAGTCGTTTTCTAGGTGGATCAGTTGGTTCTGGCACAGGTGTTTCAGGACGAGGACGCATTATTTCTTCATCATCCTCTAATGCTGGACGTCTTCTTTTACGATCCAATAATAAAAAGTAAATTACTTTTTCTGTATTATGACTGAAAAATTTGGTTAAAGAAAAATATAAATTTAGCAAATTCCTTAGATGCAATTGTGATATTTTTTGTTTACTTTGAGCTTAAAAGTTCCTGTATAAGCTTTTCGCGTTCTTTAAAACATCCAAGTGAACAAATTGCATTTAATACATCAGGATCAACAGCTGATGCTGTTGGTATTATATGTGTTTGTACTACTTCCATCATTGGTAATTCAAGTTCTAATTCACCTTTACCACCCGCAGTCACCCATGGATGTCTATTTATTTCTGAAAGCTATATTTTTACATTAATTAAAATAAACAATAATTATTTATAATAAAAATTTATTTATCAACATACAGTCATTCGTTTTTCAGGATTAACCTCAATCATTCCTCTGAGTAAACTTTGACAATCAGGTGGTACAAAATGTGGTATATGAAAAACACCTCGTTTAACCTTTTCTAACAATTGTCTTAAATTATCATCATCAAATGGTAAAGCACCAACAAGAAGGGCATAAAGTATAACACCACATGACCAAACATCAGCTCTTCGGCCATCATATTTTTCACCCTGCCAAAATAACAACAGCAATAGAGATAAAAAAAAAAACAAAAAGAAAGAAGAAGAAAAACAAGAGATTTTAATTTACTTTTTCCATTAAACTTTTTTCCCTTTTTGTTTTTTTATGGAAAAAAATTAAACGTGCGTTTTATAGAATAAGAAAAAGAAAAAGAAAATAAATGACTTACTCGTATCACTTCAGGGCAAGCATAATGTGGTGAACCACAAGATGTTTCTAACATTGAACCAGCCGGCTGTAAAGATGCCATACCAAAATCTGCTATTTTTATATTATTCTTTTCATCCAATAAAAGATTTTCCGGTTTTAAATCTCTATGACTGGAAAAAATTAAAGAATAAAAATTGAAAAATTAGAAAAAAAGAGAAATTAGTTTTTATGACAACACAACAAAAAATAAAATCAAATCAAATTATGTTTGCAGATTAAATAGTTTGAAGAAAAATAAAAACGTTCACATGAAAAAGTTACGCCATGAGAGAATGAAGAAAAAAAAATGTAATTTTCCAACAGAAAATTGAATATAAATCCAATTTTAGATAATTTTATCTAAAGTTCTAATAGTCTGATAGTTAATCTGAACTAAAAGATTAAGAATAAGAATAATTAAAAGGATGTCACGAACGTTCTTATCAGATAATACAAAAATCCCACTTTTTATAAAACGGAAAGTTATTCTTTCACTTATTATTTCATATATACGATTACAAAAGTATATACGTTAAAATATAATTTTAACAATGACATTGTTGTTGATATGTTAAATATCTCGTCAAATTTTTAATGAAAATGGTCCCTAGACTTTTCAACAAATGAATATATTTTCATCTTATTTTAATTAGTGACTCTGACTCAATGTTAAAATTCTAAAATTGACTTGATATAATAATACCTAATATGTTTTGACAACAGTATTGTTATTATGAAGCTTAATTTATTTAAACATTTTGAAAATTTACTCAAGTGCCCCCTCATTCTACAACGTTCGTATTGTTCAGCAATTAAGTTTTTTTTTTTTTTTCTTCGAAATTTTTTCAATTGACAAAAAAAAAGGTGAATTGTTTTATTGAATTGCATTCGAAAATTTATTGCGACTCTTGTAAGTTGAAAGGATCGATTGGTGCAACTACGTAGTTGTGAGTTCGAAAGTTCAGCAATTGACAGAGGCTTAGAAGTTACGTTTCAGTTGATCATAAAAGTACGCTAATTACAAAAAAAGTCAAAACACAAAAATCATTTTAATGCAATTTCTTCAAATGTGTTTCTACGTTTTACGGCATGCATAAGAAGACAAGATTATAAACAACCATTTAGTAAATTAGTTTCTTCAATTTTTCCAATGGCAAAATTATAAATAGTCATATCAGTTTACATTTAGCAAATATTGCGCTCACATCAATTTATTTCAGTAGCGTTAATTACACCAAAGTAAAAAAAAAAAATACTTGAATATAATTTTTACAAAATTTTTACGTTTACTGATGAAATTAAGATTACGTTTCGAAAGTTATCGTGTAACGTTAATGTCTTTTGATTTTCAAAGTTTTTCTTTTTTTTTCTGTTGCTGTTGTTGTTGTTGTTGTTATTTTTACACCAAAAAAAAAAAGAAATATTTAAAAATATTTTTTGAGAAAAAGAAAGAAAAAAAAAATACTTATAAATAAATTGAAAATAAATTGGGACGATTACCGGTTGACGGAATTTTTCTTTTTTTTTTCTTGTAATGCAGGCACGTATCACGTAAATATGTGTTACAGAGATTTTTACACTTTTCTTTCTTTTTCTTTTCATTTCAATTCATTTCGTTTCGTTTAAAGAATATGAAAAAATTTTATGGGCGCCTCCATCGAATTGAAATTTTTTCTCTCTAAAATAAAGAAATATTTTTTCATTTCCACAAAAAAAATCTTTGAAAATTTTGATTTTGATTTAAATCAAATAAAGTTTTGTAAGAAATTGATAGTAAAAGGGTGGAAGGGGGAGGTTTATGCGGAGAGTAAGTGAAATTGAAGGAATGAGTTGTATAAATAGAAAAAGACAGCAAATGAGAAGAAGATAGAGAAAGTGAAAGAAAGGAAGATAGAGAGAGAGAGAGAGAGAGAAATTGAGGTTTTGCGGTTATATATAATTTCCGCGTTTAAAGACATTTAATGATTAGAAAACCCCATTGAATATTGATAAGAATTTTTGAAAGAATAAACGGAAAAGTTTCGTAAATCTTATTTATTTATTTTTTCTCTATTTTACTTTGTGTGTGTGTATGTCATCATACTGTCTCATTTCTTTCAATATAGAAAAGAATTGAAGCAGTAAATTTTTTCTTATTTAATAAACTCTCATCATAGAAAAATATCAGAACAAAACTTTGAATTCATGAACTTTTATTTTTTTTGTACTTCTTCTTCTTCTTCTTATGCCATGATTTTTCTTTTTCAAAAGAAAAATCTGTTTTCTTTTTTTTTTTTTTTTTGAAAAAAAAAATGACAATTTCTGTTGTTTATTTTATTTTTGCCAAGGATAAATTTTCAAATACAAAAAAAAAAAAAAGAATATCATAAATCAATGACGACAACAAGATCGAGAGAAAAAAGAAAAAGAAAGTTTAATGGAAAAATATTGTGTGAAAAAAAAAATGAAAATGAAAGAAAGGACGAGAGGAAAAAGATAAGTTTCGGACAAAAATGAAAATATAAAATTAATGCCAAAGTGGACACATTTTTGTTGCTGTTGCTGTTATTGTTATTTTTGGTAAATAATAATATTTGTGTTAAAGCATTTTGTTCTCTTTCATTCTTTATTTTCCCTCCTTTGAGTAGGTCAAAGTTTAAGTTCACCTCTATAACTGATTTCTCTCCTTCTCTCTCTCTCTCTCTCTCTCTCTCTTTCTCTGTTTCATATAAATGATCCATCTTTTTAGCCCCACTTTGGAATCTTTCCACGAGTACAAAAATAAGAATTAATTTAATTAATATTTTCTTTAACTTGAAGAACAAAAATGTTTTATTTTACTCCTTTTATCATCTATTTGTTGAAATTTCCTTTTTTTAGTTAGTTTTGTTTCTCTTTCATTATCATTAAATTTTAAATTAATTTAATCGTAGACTTTTATTATTTGATTTTGTTCCCTTGAAACTTTCAATAAATTCATATTTTTCTAATCAATTATTTTCTCTAAATAAAATCGATAAATTTTTATGCCAATTTCATAACTTATTTTCTATTTTCTTTCCTACTTTTCATTTCTTCTTTTTCTTTTTCTTCTTAGAGAAAGTTTAAAATTTGTTTTTAGAATTTTCTAAAATTGTTTTTTAGATTATTTGTGACTATCTTGATTTAATATTTGACCATTTTCAAAAAGGGGAGGATCAAAAAGATGAAATTTTTGTAAATGATTAACATAAAATAATAAATCAACAAAAATAAAATAATTAATTAATGTAAGAATTATGATTCGCTCAATTCAGTGATATCACTGATATATTTGGTTCTATATTGGCCAGAATCAAACCGACACAAATATGTTGATGTTGGATTTGTATTCTAACATTTCCTTTAAAGCAAAAATAATTAGAAATTATGAGCCCTGTGTTGTAGAAATTCTACATAGTGTCAAGTTTTTTCTAAACATGACAAACTTTTATCATACAATTGTTGAAAGGTTGATAGATTTTCTAACAGTTTTCTAACGTATTACCTAGTACCGAATTTTTGTGTTTCAAAGAAAAACAAAAGGAATTCACTGTGCCCATTTATTAATTGTTATTTAAAGGAAGTATAATTCACTATTATATGCTGTAACTTTATAAGCGTCAAATTCCAAATTAAAATAGTCAATTATTTGAATTGAATAAAAAAATTTAGTGTTAGTTAGATTACGGAAAAATAAATTTTCCATTTGCAAATAAAAAATAAGAGTAAAGCCAAAAACACAAAAAAAAAACGAGAAATGAAAGAAAATTTCAAATATTTAAGAACATTAGTTCCTCGATAATAAATGACTATAAGTTAGACACAATAAATCCCTATGTTAGAGATAATAAATCTCTAAAGAAGGTATCCACTAGTGAAAAGTAAAAAGCACAAAGTTTGCTTTAACTAAATTTTGTAAAAGACAAAAGAAAAAACATAATTTTTACTTTCATTTGTTTTTCTTAGTTTTTTGCTAAGTTAATTACTCTCATTGTTGTACCTCTTATTTTTTTTTTGTTTAATTATTCTAATTGGGTTAGTTTGGAAATTTAAATAAAATCAAAAATGTGAAAATATTAATTAATGTTAAAATAAAAATTACAAATGGAACAAAAAGAAAATTAGAAAATGTGTAGATTTATTGTGCTCGTGTCGTTTTTTTGATTTGATATATTTTTATAATTTGTCGTTGTTGAGTTTTAACTGTGGTTGAATCATTGTAATCGGTATGAACTCAACCAAAACCTAACTCAAAGAATCTTGTTTCTGTATGTTGATCAGAGAACAAAATTTCAAAACAAAATTCGATGAGTAATTTTTTTTTTAAACAATTATTAATTATTAAAATTATCTTACCATATTGAATGTGAATGACAAAAATCTAATGCCGATATTATTTGTCTAAAAAATTTTCTTGCCTCTTTTGGTGTTAGTCTACCCTTTTTTACCAAATAATCAAATAGTTCACCACCAGACACATGTTCCAACACTAAATATCTAAAAATACAAAGTAAAAGAAAAGGAAATAAGAAAATTGTATAAAATATAGAGACAAATTAAATCTTAATTAATGTTCTAATGAATGATAATGAGGTAACTAAAAATGTTCATTCTTTAAAATTGTATTCACGTCTCTTCTATTCTTTGTCTTTTGTCTTTCGCAGAAAAGTTATTAAATTAAAAAGACTTAAAGTGAAAATTATTTAGGAAATTTAAAAAGAACATTTCCACTCTGTCTTTTTATCCCTCCACTGAATATGGTGACTGACCCCAAAACTCATTAAACATAGAATAGAAATAAAATGTTGTTGTTTTATTTTTATTTTTTACTTACAAATATTTTTTATTTTCATAAACATCAGATAATCCTAGAACATGTGGATGGTCGATTAATTTCATAATTGCTATTTCACGTTCAACCTACAAGCAAAATAAAAAGAATGCGTGTCATTACGGTCAATAACATTTTTGCACAAGTAAAGACACATAGAGGGGGATAGAAAAGAAATATCGGGAAAAAGATGGAAACAAAAGTGAATGAAAGAGAGATAAGATTTTCCTTCGTCTAGAAAGTTTTAATATTAAGTTTTTTTTTTTTTCAACCCCAAAGAATATTTAGAAACGCGTGCTTGGGACTTTAATATTTTTATATAGATTATTTATGGAAGCTTCCATATGAATCTTACCGGCGTGTAAAAACAATTTATAATAAAATATAGAAATGTGCGTGTATCTGTGTTTGTGTCTTATGACGATTTTATCTATAAAATAATGACGTTAATCCTAACTTAATAGAGTAATCACTTTACACGTCAATTCTATCCTATTCTTTTTCTTCTTCTTCTTTTTTTTCTTTATGTGTGGGTTTGTGTTTAGGCATGAAAACTTTCAAAAAGCAAATAAAAAAAGAAAGGAAGAAGAGGAAACAATCAAGTTCTTAAAAGCTTAACTACAATATGGATTATAGTCAATTTTTCTTTAAGCATATGTATTTTTGTCTCTTTCTAACACAGAAAAAAAAGAAACAACCGATTTTCAAATATTTAAAAATGAATCAAAGTCGACCATTTGTTTATGGTAGCTGTCATAAAATAAAGACATTTTTGTCACAGAAAAAAAAAAACAAAACAAAAGACATTCTGATCAATGTTGGGAAAAATTCGTTCCTTTTTTTTTTATTCGTTCCTTTTTCTTTTTTGTTCAAGGAAGAACAGAAGGTAAATGGATCATCAAAAAATAAAACTTTGTGATTGGTCAGAATAATGTAACACAGTGGTTGAACCCTGTTTCATAATTTAAACATATGTTATATGATTGATTACAGAAAATTTATCTGTACCTATTTTCTATTTTGGAAATTCAGGTGATTTTTTATTTAACACTGCTTATAGATTTTCAATATTCTGTCCGTTGTTTTTTTTTTTTCTTCCAAGAATCTAAAAATAATTTATTTTCATAAAAATTCCATCATATTTTTTGCCTTTTTTTTTTCTTTTTTCTTTAGGAAAATCCAATTTTTCTTCTTTGATTTTTTTTTTGTATGAAAATTGAACTGGATCAAATTTCATCATTAAATACAAGAAAAAAAAAACATAAAGAAAATGGAATTTCTCTATAATCGAAGAAAATCTTATCTTTACAATCAATAATATTTTGTATAGATTTTCTTATTATTTTCTATAAAAACAAAAAATCAAGGTAAAACAATCATTTCCTTTGTCTGTTTTTATTCTTAGAATTCAAAACATAACAAAAGAAGGTATACAACTAAAGAAAAATAAAAACTAATAATAATAATTTTATTAAATAAAACGAACAAAAATTAATATGTAGGATATACACACACATACATACACATACATACACACACACATACACACATGTATAAATATATATTTTTATTTTACCTTCATTAATACTGATTCACTTAATTTTTCTCTATTGATTATTTTAATTGCAACTTTTTTTCCAAGTACACAATGCACTCCAAGTTTAACCAAACCTGAAAATAAAATACAAAAAAAAAAAACATGAAAAGAAGAAAATATGAATTTATTTAATTATATAATTTATTTCACTTTAGTTATTATTTTTTTTATTAAATTATGTTTGATTTGAACGTGACATGTTCATCATCATCAACACAAGACTTCTTTTTTTTTCCTTTTCTATCGTCTTCCTTTTATATAGTTTCCTTCATATATATATATATATTTTTTATTATGCTGTTGACGTCATCATATTTATATTATGTATGTCATTATTATTTTAACAAGATAAGATTCAAAATCAAATAAAATGAAAGAAGTGAAAAATAAATAAATGACAATAATCAACAACAACAACAATAACAACAACAACAACAACAATGATAATAATAATAAAAAATTGAACATTTTTGTGTTGACTGTAGTGACGTAGATAAGTCAGATTGTTTTTTTTGCTCTAATAATTGAAATTTTTATGAAATTTTCCTAATTTTCTTGTTGATTACTTTGTTTAATTACAACAACAAATAATTTTTTACAAAGATATTGAATTATTAAAGACTGGATTTTTTTTTTGTTTAATACTTTGCTTAAGGATTGACAGTTTTCTTTTCAAATTTTCTTGAATTTTTTGAAAAATTGTCAAAGAAATTCTAACCAAGTGAGAATAAAATTTCTGAAATATGTTCATTTTGATTTTTGTTAAGATGTCTGGTCATCTTACACTTTCATCCATATCAACACAATTTTTACGTGTTCTCACTAAGAACTGGAAGTCTGTAGGTTTGATCCCTTAGATCTTTCATAAATCTTAGTAGTCTGGACCTTTTAGAATGAAACTAATTTCCTTAGAGTAACGTATTGGTTCAAGTGAATAATTCAATAAAATATGAATAACACAAATAGTTCAGGAATTTCAGAAAAAAATATTATTCAACTTAATTATTTAAGAAAATATAGTGACATTAATATGTTCACAAGCCAAACGTATAAATATTCGAAGCAGTTATTGAATAAATTTTTGATTTCAATTGAAATTTGTTTAATGTCCCAATTGTCCTATTCTGAATTTAGTACATAGTATTGAGGTATGTTCTATCGACCACATGTCATATTGTTAGTCGGATTAGTCGGATTAACTACATATTTATTATATTTGTGTATTGAAGAAAGTTTGTTACTGGTGAACATCAAATATGTCTTGCGAGTGCGTAACTAATTTTATTTACTAATTACAATAAAACTATAATTAACAATAAAGTCTGAACAATGATTTTATAAATTATAAAAAGAATGAAATATTATACGCGATTATTGTTCTTATTATACCTTATTTTTCTACCGCACAAAATGATTTCCGTATTTAAATAAATTTTGTTTATATTCATAACGTAAATTTGATTTCAAATTTAGCATTTTAAAAAAATTTGAATCCAAAACTTTAATCAAACTTTAAAACTTTAAAAATTTACCAAAAGCAAACAAACAACCAAAAATTCTTACGACTCCGCACCATAAATTGTCTATAATAATAATGTAATACGTCACTGGTATAGTTACCGAATTTAGGTATGAAAGGAAATAGGTTAATGATAATAATTATGAGATGAGTTAAATGAGATTAAAGGAATGTACCCAAAATAAAGATAGATAGAAAAAGACATACAGACAATACTTATTATTAATACATTAAAATAAACCAAAAATAAACAAAGAACAAAAATAAAATAAAATACAAACAAAAATATATAGAACAACGAAACATCATCATCATCATTTTATATGGCTTTTAAACAACTTTTCTTAAATAAACACAAATATATAGAAACGGTAAGAAAAGAAAGGAAATCAAAATGAGAAGGTCAAGGATTGTTTTATTTATTTATTTCTTTTTTTTTTTTGTATAATAATATTGAGCCTTTATTTTCATTCTTCTTCTGTATTTTATATATTTTTCTCTTCTTCTTATTATTATTATTATTATTATTATTATTATTGTTGTTGTTGTTGTTGTTACTTCATCTTTTTTTCATCCTTTTATATTCTTTTCTCCTTTTCTCTTAATAATACCTTTTCACCTTAAATATTCTGTTATCTAATTAAAATAACAAAAGATTATACGATACAATAAGAAATGATAGAAAGAGACAAGACAATGAAAGATAGAGAGAGAGAGAGAGAGAAAGAGAGAACTTTTAAATATACTTGTAATAATGTCTTAAAAGTCACGAATAAATAAAGGACGACGTGATGACAATATCATTGTCTAAAGTCTAAATCTATTCAAAAGGAACAAACAAAAAAAGAAGACAAAAAAAAAATGCAAAGAAAAAGGGAAAAGAAAAAGACGACTAAAGTAGATAAGTATAGGAAATATTTAATAAAAATAATTGTCGTAATTTTGATGGATGAAAAAAGGCTCAAGTGAATTAAGCGTGAGGCTAAAGATAAAAGAAAAAAAAAAACAAAAGCAAAAAAATACATTACACAAGTTGTTAGGGTAGGGTATAAAGATGGGAGGATGATCTGATGAAAATGCACACACAGTCTCAAAGTGCAAAAAATAAGGAAAAAACAGAAAATTACAAATGAGAAATTTTCTCTATCACTTCTTGTAAGTGAGAAAACGTGACATATCATTTAAAAAAGTTTGACACATTTTTTTCACCCTCCCACCCTCTCTTCTCTTCCTCATCTTTATCATTTGCCTTATTTAAAGTAAATTTGTTTGTTTTTTCTTTCCACACACACACATAAAAGATTGATTTCTTTTCCTTTTTTTTTGTTATTTGTTCTCTTTCGACGCTTTTTACTTTCACTGGTTTTATTTGTTTCCCACATAAAAGTTAATAATAATAACAATAAAAGAGATATTTGCCCAAAAGTTAAAGTTGAAATGATAAAAAGTATAAAAAGAATTTTGTTCCGCATATGACGTTAATTGACTCAACCAAAAAAAAAACAAAAAAATTGATCACATTTTGTTTGGCCTCCCTGAGCTTAATAAAAGATATTTTACAGTAAAAAATAAAAATGAAAGAAAGAAAATTCCTAGAAATGAAAAAAAAAAAAAGAAAAACATTTCAAAGAATTACCAAGAAGAAAAATAAAAACAAGACGATAAAGTTAAAAGAAAAGTAAAAAAAACGCGTCAAAAGTTCAGACACATTTAATTATAATAATTTATTTGATTTTTTTTTTATTTTTCCTTTTTCTTCTTCTTCTTCTTTTCTTTTTCTGTTTGTATTATTTCACTGAATAATTTTCAAATAATTATAATCAATTTATTTATTATCAAAAAAAAAAAAAAGCTAAAAAATAAATAAATATAAATTAACTTAAAGGAAAAATAAAGGAAAACTTTTTTTCGTCGTTGGGTGTTTGTGTTTCATTTGTATGTGTGTGTGTGTGTACATTTTAGTATTTTTTCTTCTTTTCCTTTTTTTTTTGTATTTTACCGTTTTTAATATAAATACAATCACGATGACGACCGTCTTTCTTTTTCTTCTTCTTCTTCTTCGTTTTTCTATATTTTTATTTATTTTTACCTTTTTTCTTTGGTTTCACAACATTGTCTATTACTTCGTCAAAACATTTCATATTAACCTAACATCATGAGAGGAAGAAAAAAAAACACCCAATAATAACAACACACACCAACAGCAATAATAATAACAACTACAAAAATTGTAGCAAACAACTCAAAACAGAAAAGTAAAAAAAAAAAAAATAAAATAAAAATATTAACATAATAATCGGGCGTTATTATTTATTGTTGTTGTTTTTGTTTTCTGTTTTTGTTGTTTTTTTGTTTTTTGTATTTTTATCCGTTTTATCCGTTCTCTCCCCCGCTTATGACATTTTTCTCACATTACTTAAAATAATAATAAATGAATGACAATAAAATAATAAAATTAAATTAAATTGTATAAGAAAATGAAAATGGAAAAAGAAAAAAAAAAAACAGAAAAAGTTTTATTCAAGCTTTAATTTTATAACTTTCTTTATTTTTTGTTTTAACTTTTTCTGAAATATACAATAAAAAAAGAATTCTATTTTTTTTTTGTTTGTGCGTTAAACCTTACATGAAAACAAAAGGCAGTATACGAAGAACATTAAGGGTACATTCAAAAGATTGAGACAGTAATTTGTTATTAACTGAATGACAGAAAATATGAAAATATACAAAGGACCTTCGCCAAATATTTTCACCTTTTAAAAAATTGTATTCCACGAATCCGGCATTGGGATTGCCCATTTGATCCTCACTATTGATCAGTAAGCAAGTACAAGTACGGATTCTTCATCAATTTTATTATCAAAATTATGGAAAAAAGTTTAGAAAACGTAAAATAGAAAATTTTGTAATACTTTTGGGAAATAAATAAAAAAACAAATTTGACTGAACTTATTTCTCGTGGTATAAGATGACTAAAATTTTTCTTCTATACAAAAATTTATCATCATAATAATTAACCCCCTTTTAATAAAAATGTTGACATTTGTACGTTCGTTCGCTTATTAAAAAGGTGCACATAGTAAAAAAAAAAGGAGAAAAAAAAGGATAGAGACAAAACCCAAGAATAATAAATAAATAAATTAAGAAAATATGGGCATTTATTTTACTCGCGTTAAAATTCTTACAAAAAAAAAAAAATGTCACCCATTATTATTTAAATTAGACATTTTCATTTCTTCCTTCTTTATTGTTGCCTTTTTCTTTCACTTGTGGTGACAATTTTCCCTTTTTTTTTTTAATGTCTTTATTTGATAGATTTTCATAAAACCCTTGTTGCCTTTATATAAAATTTATGCTAAACAAACAAACATCCTCTTTAATATAAATATGTGGACACAACTTTAGTATTTAATCGTGTTAATTTTAAACAATCCTTCTTTATTGCTTCAATATATTTTCTTTTAATTTCGAATAATCTTTAAAGTTCCTTAAAGTATGAATTTGTGAATTTACTAAATTTTATATTTTTTGATTATTGGATGGACCATTGGATGGACTATTGGATGGACGATTGGAATATTAGAGTTGTTCCTTTGAATTTAATTCTGGGGAAGGTGATAAGCCATTGTTGAAGCGTTGATAAAACTGTTTTCGGTTATCATAAATTGTTATTTTCGGACAATAATCATTAAATACGAATTATCCCATTTTTAAGAACAAAAACAATTTATTTTAACAATTGAGGAAAATTAAGAGAAAATTGAAGTAAGTTAGAATTATTCTGATTTAAAATTAGTAAAGTAGAATTCATGGTAAAATGTATTGTGAAAAAAAAACTTAACAAATATTGGTAGAATCTGGTAGAATTTGATTCTTGTACGCTTTATGTATTATTAGATTCAACGTTGACTGTTGACACAACAAAACAAAAGAAAAATTTTAATTAATTGTACAAAAGAAAAATTTTAATTAATTGTTGTGTTGGAAAATAAATTCTCCATATTTTTCAATACAAACAAAAAAGTTACGCCTTTCATTTATAATGAATTTGTTCTCATCGAATCTGTTCCTCTAGAGTCTAAAGGTTCCAGGATGAATTTAATTTTGAAATATTTCTGTTTACATTGTTGCAAAATTTAATTGATTTTCCTTTTAACTCTTAAGCCAATACCCTCTGCTTTAGAGAATGAGACAGAAAAACTGTTCAGACGTCAAACAAAATTAAGTGGAGGCTCCAATAACAGATGGTTTTTTTTTTTGTTCTTCTCAAATAAATTTCTAAGAATATTAAATCCAAAAAAAAAAACAAGAAAAAATGCTAAATCGAAAATAATTTTCTTTCCAGACTTTATCAACTTTTCTTTTTTTTTTTTGTTTTTTCAAAATTCCGATTTTATTGATCCGAGGAATTGTTTAAACATTGAGTTTTTCCACATAAATTAATCTTTCCATTTTTCCAAATAAAGTAAACAAAAAAATTCCAATAATTAACAACAATTTCCAGTTAACGTTACATTTTTTGTTCTATACTTTTGATAAAGTAAAAATCGTTTAGAAAAAAACGTTTAATAATTAATTTCTCGTTTATTAGCTAAAAAAAAAATCATATTTTGGATTTGAAATGAGAAAAATTAAAATCACGATTATCTAAAATTGATTGGATGGACCAAAAATCATTAAGTTTCATTCGTCTTGATACAAAATTCATAAACAAATTTTTTTTTGTGTATATTTTTTTTTGTTTTTGTTGTTTTTCTTCACAAAAATAAATTGACGATATTTAATCTGACAAAAGTAACATTTTTAATTAAATTTTCTGTATTTTTCTTTATTATATTTATATTTGTATTTATTTAAGAAAATTAATAAACAGGGGTCGTATGGTTATCATAACTCTTAATACGAACAAAAATAATTGAGAGTTTCTAAAAGGCTTTATGAATTCCTTGCATTTTTGGATTGTGGTTCCTTTACTGTGAGAATCGCTTGAAGATTTATTTATAAGCTCTACAGATCAAAATTAGTTTAGAAATGTTGATTCAAATGAAGAAGAAAATAATGTAAATAATTTTAGTAAAGTCTAATCTATGGTCTGACTTTTAAGGGAGTGGTCTGACCCTCCAGGATCGTAATTAGGTTGACTTTAAAATGTTCCAGTTTCATTGTATATATACGACAAGTACTGTAGATTTTTCTAATGTAGTTTCAAGTAATTCATTCTACCAAAATTAATTTCAATTTTCCAGAATTAATTAATTTTTAATTGGAAAAAATAAAAATTAATTGGAAAGCAACTTTTGTTCCTCTTGTTTTGCTGTCTTTTCAAAATAGAAATGAAAAAGACAGAGATGACGACGCGTACTTACGTATTCCAATTGTTTTAATAATTATAGAAAAATAATTAGAATTAAAATTAAAATGAATTTTCTTAAATTAAAATTAAAATTAAAGAAAGAGCAAAAAAAAATAATCAACTTACCAGTTTGTCCTTTTCCAAGTGTTTTCTCCAGTCGATATGGTCCAACATACTGATAACTTTCTGCTGGTGCATTATTTTCTTTCTGCATGATTTAAATTTTCTTCTCTCCTCCCTTCTTTTTATTTATTATTATTTTATTCCTTTCTTCGTTCTTCTTTCCTTAATTTTTCTGTTTTTCTATTTTTCTTCTATACAAAACGAATAAACAAAACAACAACAACAAAAACAAAAAGAAACTTTTTTTTCGCGATTTTTATTTTTCTGTTGTTGTTGTTGTTTTTTTTTTGTTGTATTAATTTTTGTGTTTGTGAAAAATAAACAGCAATAAGAGAAAATCTATTTTTCCGTTTTTCTCGTGGTTTTTTTTTTGTTGTATTCTGGCTACTTGTGATTTGGTTGTTGTTGTTGTTTTTGTTGCTGGTTTCGTTTTTTAGTTTTGTTATTTTTTTTGTTTTTTTTTTTGTTTGGTTATTTTATTTCACACTTTTTTAAATTCATTTTCCATGTAAATGGAATTTATTTAATAGACCCCACCCTGTAAAAGAAAAAAGGAAAAAAAAAAGTAACAGAATAAAAATGAAATATTATAAAAGAAAAAAACATGAAAGAAACAAAAAAAAAAAGACCGAGATAGATGAAAAAAGAAAAAATATAAAGTACACAACAACAACAACAACAATAAGAAAAACAACAATAAGAAAAGATGGGTTGAAAAACAAAAATAATTCACGAAATTAATTAAATTTTCACTGGATTTTCAAATGGGTTTTGTTTGTTGGCTTTTTTTTTTGTTTTTTTTTATTAAAAAATACTTTTAAACACTTTTTATTTTCTTTAAAAAAAAAAAAAAAAACAAATTCCAATTGTTATGTTCCTCCTGTTTTTTTCCCCATTCGGAATGTGTGTGTTTTTTTTTTGTCATCTTAATATTATTTGTTTCATTACAACTTATAAAAGTCAAACATTAAATATTTAAACTTTTTTTTTTATTCTTTTTTTTTTTCTTTTAAGAAATTTTATTTTTGTTTTTTTGTTTTTTCATTTAATTTTCCAAGAATTTTTCTTATTTTCTCGTAACAAAATAAAATAAAAAAACTGAATTTTTCCATTTTGCGCACATGTTCAAAATTTCTTCTATAAAATATTGTGAAAAGAAGAAAAAAAAAAAAAAGCGAAAGAAAATATTTACGACTTCACCCCTGCGCTTACTTAATAACCACCCTCTCTCTTTTTTTTCACACGACACATATATAGACACACACACACACATACATATGCACATCAAATGTATCTCTACAATTCTCTTTCTTTGTCACACTCACTCTTTTACTCTCTCTTTCACGCACACTAGTTTATTTTGTCTCTCTTTCTCACTTTATTCTAAAATAAAAATTTTCTATATTAAACTTTATATTTTCGTGACCTGATCAAAATAATGTAATATGGTTTTTTTTTTTGTTGATGGTCAATAATATTTCGATTCCGAATAATAATTGATTTGGTAGAATAAATAAATAAATAAAGAACAACAACAACAACAACAACAACACAGCAACAACAACACAAAATACACACATAAAAAAAAATATTGTTAAAAATAGAGAAACAGAAAATAATCCAGAAACCAAAAAATCCCTGTCGATAAAAAACAAGAAGAAGAAAAAGAAAAAAAAAACAGTTATGGGGGTTAGTGAAGGGAAGGGTAAGAGACAAATGTGGAGGTCACCACTTGAAAGAGAAATATTAATGAGTGAAAGAGAGAGACAAATTTTTGTGTTCCCTTGACTGACGTGACGTTTTTTTTTTCTATTATTTATATTTTTTTAAGGGATTTCACAATCCAAAAAAAAAAAAAACGCCGATACACACACAGACACACCTAAACACACACAACCGCACACACACACGTTACAAAAAAAAACCGCACAATAAAAAATGTAACTTTTGAACTTTAGATTTTTAAAAAGAGAAGAAAATAAAAAATTCCACCACCACCACCTCCTCGCCCCTCAAGAAACATATGTGTGGTGGGCAGTGTCACTCACAAACTAAAATTCCATTTAATTGTTTTTCTGATTTTATTTTTGGAACAATTAATTTAATCGAACGCACCCAATTCTCGATTTTTTTTTTCTCTCTCCCCCATATAAATTTTCTTCTTCAACTTTATTCTTGTTACACAATTTTTCTTTTGTTTTTATTTATTTCATTATTAATTACTTTTCATTTATTTTACATTTCACATTTTACTTCTTTCTGTTTCTATTTTCCTTCCCTTATTTTTTTCCTGTTTCAGTGAAAAACTTCGTAAAAATTCGTATAAAATAGAAGAAGGAAAAAGTAAAAGAAAGAAAAAAAATGTTCAACAAATCACACCGCCATCTTTGACAGGAAAATCGATAGACTCTAAATATTTTCCTTTTTGGGGTCGTCGTCTAAGAACATTTTCACATTTGATTGTATGTACATAATATGTGATTGTATAATATTCTCTCATATACATACATATATGATCGTGTCTGTGTCTGTATGTATTACATTTATTTTCTATGTATTTGTGACAATACATTCGTTTCATTTTGTTTCTGTTTCTGTTTTATTTTTTTTTTAATTATATTTTTTTTGTGTTCACCCTTATTTAATGAAAAAAACAAAAACAAAAAAATAAAAAAGGTGAAGAAATAAACGAAAGAAAGAAAAAATGGTTAACTAAAAAAAAATATAAAGAATGAAAGAAAAAACACAATTTATTAAAGAGAACTTACGTCTATTAATTATAATTTTATTTTTATTCTTATTTTTCACTTGAGATTTTTGAGTAAACATAATAACACTTTTAGTAAAAAATGTACACGAGCTTAATGTACAAAAAAAAAACAAAAACAAAAAAACAAATACAAAACGTTGGAAATACCAAACGATATAAAAAAAAAAAAAACAACACGATAAAATCGGGAAAAACTATTCGCTATTTTCGGTTCTTTTTTTTGTTTTTTTGTTTTTTTTTTTTTGTTTCTTATGTCAGAATTTTTATTTATTTATTTTTTTTTGTTTTAAGGGGAAAAAACTTAACTAAACTTTTGTTGTTGTTTTAATTTTTGTTTTTTTTTTCTTCCTTTTCATATGCGGTGGTAATAATTTATCCAATAGTCAATTATAATAAACTGTATTTTATATTTATTAGGAAAAAGGAAAATCCATTTTCTTTATTAATTATTGTTTGATCAAAAATCAAACATTTATTTCTTTTCCATTAGATTTGTGTGTGTGTGTGTGTATGTATTGTTATTTCTATTTTTTTCTTATCTTTTGATTTTCATTAATGGAAAAAAAAATTAAATTATAACAATAGGAATGTTACGTGAAAATTGACAGATAATGACTAACTGAAGTTAGTTAGACGGAACCGAAAATATACAGAATTTTTTTACGAAAATAAATTAAAGCAAGAAAAAAAAAAAAAAACAAGAACAAATACAAAATTTGTAGAAAAAGGGAAGAAATTGAGGGTGTGGTGGTGGTGAAATCATAAAAATAATACATATGAAAAATAATAACGCATGCGCCTAGTATCTTGGGGTTATACAAATATCCTAGTTAATGTTTGTGTTTTAGAAAACATGTCACTTTTATTATTTCAACGATATGAAGTTAGCGCTAATAAAATGAGGGGTAAACGGATGAAATAACGAATAACGTAATATTCTGTTCGTTTTATTTGTTGTTATTTAATTTTTTGAATTTTGACTTTTTCTTTAGTAGCGCCATCTTTATCCATTTTTTAAATTTTATACAAAATTATTAGGATTATTCTCCAATTCCAACCATTTCGTTTGTTTTTTTGTTTCTTTATTTCTTTGATAAAAATTTATTCATATAAATTGGACAATCAAAATTGATATTTAATTGTTTGTCGGAAAACGTTAAATCATAATTTAGTATTGGTATAAAATATCTCTATTCATTTGTAGAGGTCTATGTTGTAAATACATTCAAATGTATTAATTACGTTAACAAACTAATTGTTGCTTTATCTTTCGAACAAAAATAAATATGTTGATGTTAAATATTGTCATAAATTACATTGGATATCGAACAAATTAATTTGATTTAAACAAAAATATTTCCTTGTAAAATTTCATATTAATTCATCAATCAAAAAATCTATTCTTTGGAATATGTTGGTAACCATAAATAATTGTTTTGAAAAAAAAAAATATGTAATTGAAACAATAATTCAGTTTTTCAAAAAGTTTCAACGTGAAAAGAGTCGAATGTCCCTAACAGTTATTATGTTTTCATTTATGATTCATATTACATAATTTATTTCAAAAATATTTGAACTGTTGTCGACGTCATAATATTTCAGAAGAAAAAAAGTGAAAGTAATTTAATTAATGAGGGAAGGTGTAAAAAGAAGAAGACAAATTTATTGTAAGAATAATTTTTTTTGTCAATTTTATTTGATTGTTGTCCATTATTTGTGTTACATTAAAATTCCCATATGTTCAATTTATTTAGTTTTTTTTTTTCCTATATGTCTTTATCACAAACCATTTTATATGATGATCACCTTTGAGAATAATTCATATAAGTGTGTCTGTGTGTGTATGTGTATTGGTATTAATTTATGAACTTATGGGTTATGGTTATGGGGGAAACGTCACAAAGTTTATTAAAAGCCGCCAGACAATTCAAATAACGTTAAGTATATAGAAATGTTGACCTCAGCATATTTTGTTTTTTTGTTTTCTTTTTAAACATTTGGCAATTTACTATTCACTTTATATAGAGAAAAGAAAAGTTCTATAGTTTTATTGAACAATTTTTTATATATATTTCTGATAAATTTCTAGTGAAGGTAAAATGCTATGGGTACCATTCACGAAATAAAAACATGAAAATGTTAAAGAATAAAAACTTTTGTTTAGTAAAACAGCAATAACAGCAACAACAACAATAATAATAATAACATTGTGAATAAGGGAGAGTATTTACACTGGAATTTTTATAGCATGAATAATGTGAATATTTTTTTTTTTTCTTTCCATTTTTTTATTATCAATAAATGGAATCAAGGACAGATTAAATAATGACAGGGCTGTTTTGACATCAATATATAAAAAAAAAAAAATGGCAACGAAATAGAAAATTATACAATAATATATTATTGGGTCATTTAATTAAAATCAATAAAGAAAAAATAATGGGGGGGACGGGGAAAGTAAAAAAAATACAATTTTTCTCTTTTTAAAATATTCTTTCTTTCTTTTTTTTTCACAAAAATTTTCTCTTTTTTTTTTGCTTATTTTAGCAACTAACAATTTTTTTTTTATTTTGTTTCTTGGAAAAACAAATTTTCCTTATTTTTCTTTCTTTTTGTTCTTTTGGTTTAAAAAAATTACATTTAATATTACACGTTTTTTTTTTATTTTGTTTTTCTCTCTAATTTTTCTATTTTTGTTTTCTTTTGTTTTTTTTTTTTTTTGGTTGAAATTTTCCAATTAAAAATATTACAATTTTTTTGTTTTTCATTTGTTGTTGTTATTGTTTCTCATTTCCAAAGCATCATCTCACAAAAATAAAAATAAAACAACAACAACCACAACAACCACAACAACAAGGACGACAACAATTACAACAATTAATAAAAAGTAAAATGTTTGCAATAAAAAGCAATCATTTTTCTCTGATTTTTTTGATATAAATTTTTTTTATTCAGTTGCTTTAAGCGTCTTTTTCTTCTTCTTCTTCTTCTTCTTCTTCTTCTTCTTCTTCTTCTTCTTCTTCTTCTTACATTTTATTTCATTTATTAAATATTCTTTGATTGTAGTAAACATTCCAATTAATTTTTTTTGTTGTTCACTTTTCTTCTTTTTTTTTTTGTTTGTTTGTAACAATTTTCAATATTTTTTTCATCTTATATTTTTTTTTTTTTTTACAATTTTTCTTCTTTGTTTTTGTTTTTTTTTTCTTTTTTTTTTGATAACAATTTTATAAATCTCTGTTTCCAAATTTAATTCTCACATAATTAATATATTCATTTATTTATAATTTAATTATTATATAATTTAATAGTAACTACAAACTGTCTTTTTTTTTTCATTCTTTCTTATTTTAAATCTGCCCACCCCCCAACAGCCCCCCCAATTCAAATCCCAATTTTTATTTCCCATTATTAAATATAATTTAGTTTTCATTTTATTAAATTTTTTATCTTTTTCTTTTGTTTTTTCCCTTAATATTTAATAATGTTTAAATTTTTAATATTAAATTTTCTTTTATTTATTTTTATATTTATTTATTTAGCACAAAAAATTTAAATTACCAAATTTACGTTTATTTATTAATTAATTTATTTGTTCTCATTTGTTCTCATTTGTTCATTTATTCCATTTATTCCATTTGTTTTTTTTTTTTTTTGTTTCATTTTTTAAAAAAAAAAAAAATTTGATTGCTTTTTTGTTTCAAAAAATTTGATTTGAGTTTTTTATTCAGTTGTTTTTGTTTTTTTGTTTTTTTTTTTTGTTTTTTTTTTTTATTTTAATTAATAATAAATTAATTCTATTTTACTTAGATTTTTATTTAAATATAAATAAATTTTTATTAACCGCATAACAAATATGTTTTTTTTTTTTATTATTTATTTATTTATTTATTTCTCCAGCTGGCTCTGAAACAAAAGAGAGAGAGGGGAAAAAAAATGACAATTTATTTAATAAAAAAAAAATATAAATGAAATGAAAATAAAGAAAAAAAATTATACGTCATTCGTTGTTCCCAAATGATTTCCACAATGTAAAAATTAATAACATATTTTTTCTTCATTGTTTTCATTTTTATTTATTCTTTGAAAATATTTTTTAGCAAACAATTGTTTTTTTTTTTGTATATATATTTGCCATTAATTCATTATGACAAAATCTATAACAAGACTGACGTAAATAATAAAAACATTTATATTCCCTAAAGTATTATTAGTTAGTTAGTGTGACTTATTGGGTCACCACAAAAAAAAAATTTAAAAAAAAAACACAACTCCCACCAACAATCTAAAGTCTAAAAAGTGAAGCGTGACTTATCACAACGATCATAATAATAATAATATTATGACCGCAAACTATAGAAAACCAGAAACATTCGTGATTTTACAAATATTATCGAATATATGGAAGTATTTAGTAAATTAACTCTTTTTGTTATGGGATGGACAGGATAATGTACATAGGATACAATTTTCTATCTGTTTATCTCATTATGGTCGAAAGATGATTGCATCTTTTTTTTTTTCTTAATTAATAAAAAAAATTTTGAGAAACAAACAAATGTGTGAGATAGGACAAAGATTAAACAATAGAGTCTAATAACCGCATCATTCCTCTTTCAATTATTAATTTTTAATTTATTTAATAATTACGGTGACGTAAAAACCCAAATCACTAAACTTCCAGTCAACGGATAATCCAGAATTGTCACAGACAATAATTTATATTGTTTGCGTGTTGATTTTTATAGCATTACAAATATTTATCGCAAGTTTACAATTGACGTTATTTGTTGTACTTACTTTAAAGTTTTTTTATTTAATAATGCAGACATTCCACAGTCAAGGTTAAATTTATTTCTTTTGTTATGTGATCTTACGGAATATATTTAATTAAACTCGTTGCAAATATATACAAATTTTTAATGTAAGATAAAATAAAAATATTTAATTGTAATTGGGTAATTGTACATTTTAACTTGAATACAAACCTTTTAGGTAAATGTTTTGGACTAACTGGTGGTGTATTTATAGGTGTTGGTGGACCAGAACCAGATGATGATATTTTTGATACAGACCATGTAGAACCAATATATGTACTACGTCCAGGAGGGGTAAAACCTAAATAAATAGCTGAGCCGCCCGTATTATTTCCTGATAATTCTATACGAGATCCATGGACGGATGGTGGAGCTGATCCTACATTTAATTAATAATTATTTATTTTTTTCTTTAAATAACTTTATTCGAACATACAAAAATTAAAAAGACAAAACCTCAATAATTCCGTGACACAAAAATCGTTGAGGTTATATACTTTTAATTTCTTTGAGAAAAGTAAATTCAGTTTACCCGTATAAGAATATAATCCACTGGGACTATTTCCCGCTCTGTAGTTACTAACTGAACTCGTACTTCTATGTAAACCAGGACTTTTGTATGCATCACCTCCTCTTCCATTATCACTGGATCTTCCAACATTTCCACTAGTTCCCACGCCTATAACTCTATCACCACTTCCACTTCCTCCTACATTACCTCCCCCACTTCCTCCCCCACTACCTCCTCCGCCACCTACACCACCAACCGAACAGGGAATATTTGAAAGTCGTGCAGTAACTTCACTATCACGTCTAGCACTAGCTGATGTACTTGGTTCTAAACGTGATCCACGTTGTGATCTTGATGCGTATCTTGGTGATGTTGGACATGATTGTGTTGTTGTTGCCGGTGCTAAACGTGATTTAATTGATGATGAACTAGCTTTACGACGAAATATTCCTTTTGTTGATTCAGATCGACACATTCCTGACAATTTTTGTATTATATTGTTTTTTTTTTTGATGACAAAACGGATGAAGAAGAGTAAAATAAAAAAAATAGAAAAATTTTAAGTTAATTAAAACCAACAAAATTGTATCACTTTTTTATTGTGTTTTAAGGTGCAATCTTGACTTCACTAGTTTTTTGATAATTGGAATTGGATTATTGTCCATTCAATTTAAGGAAATCATTTTCCTTTTATTTTAAAATTTTCTTTCAAAAATAAGTTCCCGTTTTTTACACAAAACATTTCCTGGGTTTTTTTTATTTTAATTCAAAACTAACAACAGTCAACAAAATATTATTAATTTATATACTAGCAAGAATCACTAGATACTAGTGCATTTACTAGTATGTGAGAATTTCTTTTTTTCTCGATAGGAGAAAATTCTGTAACCATTTCCCATTATCAATTACCAGAGTATTCTGAACACACCTTTTATAATTTTTTTTTTAATGATATTCAGTATTCAATGTTTCTTTTGTCTGAAGCGCAAAATATGATGAAATATGAGGAGCATTCAATTTTTTTTTTGTATGAAAATGCGTGCAATGGCAATTTTTATTTATTATAATTTTTTTTTTTAGTTCCAATTTTAAAAAGGCAGGATTGATGAATGTCAATAAAAGAAAAACAAACCAAAAAAAGAGAAAACAATTCAAATTTGAAACTTAAATCATAAGAAAATGTTGAACGCAAGACAGAACAAAAATAAAGTAAGAGAAAAATTATCACAAAAAAAGAAAAAGAAAAAAACAACCAACAAAAGAATAAATAAAACTAAAAGGCACTGTTTGTTTAATAATGTTTTATTTTTCCCAGTTCTCTCTCTGGAAGTCTATATAAAATGCTATTCCACCTGTAGGACAATCCTGTCCTCTTGAACAATTTCCTTCACAAATATCCTTGTTTGATAAAAGTTCTTCATAACAATTTAATGATATACCGCACTGTTCACGATCTGACATTCTTAGTGCTGCACTTGGAAAACGTTCTTTTAATCGTTTACGTTCCTAGAAAATAGAAAAAGAAAAGGAATTATTAATTTTAATTTAATATGATTTCATTTAATTCCATTTTGAATTTAATCCCATTGATAAAATAGTGACAGTAGATGATTTTTATGATTACAGATTTCAATTTAAAATTGAAGCGATTATTTAATTTTTAACGATTAATTTGAGTTTTGAATCAAAGCAAAGAAAAAAACAATATTCGCTAATTAGCGTCAATCAAGAGAAGAATCCCTTTAAGCATGAAAGAAAAGGGACAAATATTGATCCATTCAAATACAATCAATTTATTGTTTGTTGATTCAATAATCAGACACAGAGATGAATTATGTACAAATTACGTTTTAATTAAAAGGTTTTGTATAATTTGATTATTTTTAGCGTATAAAACTCACACGTTATATAAAAATTAAATTACATGGATTTTACCGAAATAAAAGCCACCCCCTATGAATCAATGCGATTAATTCAATTTTGAAATATTGAAAAAATATGAAATTAAAACCTCTAATAATTTATACGCTTCAAAGTCTTGTAATTGTGTTTGAAAACCTAAATTTGGATTTGCAACTGAACGTCCTGCTCGTACAACTTTTAAAGCTTCCTTCCATGTTAATGGTGTTACTGACATAATATAAGCTACTGCGACAGTTACCGAGCGAGACATTCCGGCAAGGCTATAAATTAAATAAAGAAAAATTATTTAATAAAAAAAAGTGCAATTGATAATTTTTTTTTTCTTTTCATTAGAAAATTTTGAAAATTAAATAAAAAAATTGTATATAAATTTAGTTTTATTTTGTTATCATCACCAATGAATAAGTACATTTCCATCTCTTAATCTTGCTGCATGTATAAAATCATTGCATACTGGAAAATATTGTGATAAATTCTGGTCAGGTGTATCTGCTGCCATAACACATAAATAATGTTTATCCTTGAAAAGAATTAAAAAAAAAGACAATAGTAGACAATAGAAAATATAAATGTAAAAGAAGAAGAAAAAGAAGAGACGAATGAAAAATGAATAAATTATAAAAAAAATAAAATATTATAATTGATTCATCGATAAATCGATGTTTATCAAATTGAACAAATAATCGATTAAATATGACACTGATAAAAATCATCAAAAATGTTGATTAAAATTAATTTACTTTTTTTTCTTTTTTTTTTTTGGGGGGGATTTTTTTAATCGTTAAATTATCAGTAGTTTAGATCTGTTTACATTAACTGTCCCAGTTGATTAATTAGAAATAATCAAAAATTAATTGTTTTTTTTTTTGTGATTATTGTGAGGGAAAAGTTCATTAATTTTTCTACCTATAATTTTCCTAACAATTTTCTTTTGTTCATAAATGTACGACATAAAATTCAAAACCAAAGAGAAATATTCAAATAGTTTATTTAATCAGTTCTTCTGTTTTATTCAAATTTTCACAACTCCTGTTAAGTTGTTTCTTTTATTTTTACAACTGACACGAGGTTTTAATATTTCGTTTTTAATAATTTTATGGAAAATCTATTTAATTTTTAATTTTAATTTTTTTGTTTATTTAAAACATAAAACGCGGACACAAATAATAAATAAAACACGCTTTGACTTTATATGAAAATAAGTCAAAGTCGCTATTGGAAATGATTTTCAGAAAAATTCTAAATGGAAATTTTTATTGTTTTGTAGAAAAAAAAACAGAATAAAAAGTGGAATAATAATCAAAATAAATTTTATTGTATATTGTTGGTTTATTTGTGTCAGAATTATTAATTCCTTAGACGCTTTTCTAAATTAAACAACAAATAAAACTTACCGGCAACAGACGTCTAGGACTATCATGGATGGCAAGAATGTGTGAAATATTATAACGATCCAATTGTTGTGGATCTTTAGAGTCACGATAATTTCCAACATATAAGCCAGGAAGAACCTATTGGGAAATTAAAAATTAGTAATTAAGACAAAACTATTAATTATTAATGTTAATGTGAAAATCCTTTATTCTGTTTAAATAATGGACAATATTTGATTTTATATATTAACAAAAACAAATCATATCATAATCTAACTCACACAATATCACATCATCATATCGTATATAGAATATTAATAAAAACAAAAACAACCCCTAAACAAAACTATAATAAAGGACCTGTGTGACACAGGACCCCCTCCTCTAAATTTATAGTTAATTCGACTCGCCCTCTGTCTACATAATATAACGAAAAATTCAATTCGTGAATCTTTACAAATTCAATTTTAGAGAAAATTTAGTAGGTACATATAAATTTCAAAACATACATCAAATGGTAAACATACAAACGTACACACACACACACACAAAGTGCACAGAAAATTCAAAGAACAAAAAAAAAAAAAATTAGATGTATTATTTTTGTATTCTTATACAATTCTTTTCACTTGTAATAACATACTTTTAGAGTCAATAAAAAACGACAAAATAATACAAAAAAATATAATTTTTTTTTTGTCAAAAAAAAAAAAAGGAAGAAAAAAAAAATACCGAAATTATTTATTATTTTATATTTTCCCAACGGATGATTTTCGTTATTTTGTGTTTTATTTTTTTTTTTTAACCAAACAAAAAAAAAAACACAACAACAACAACCAGAAGAAAAAAGTTGAAGTACGTGTTAGAAGTAAAAAAGTCTCGTTACATTTTCACATTTTCAACTGATTACTGGGTGTGCGTATGAAATGTAGAAAGGTGAACCTTCGTCCGATTCTTATCAATATTCATCAATGTTTTCTTTTTTTTTTTTTTAAGTTTTCCCTTTGATTATCATAATCACAATAATAAAATATATAAAAAATTGATTGATTATTATTTTTTTGTTTTTTTTTTTTGTATGATGAGAATAAGATGTGATTATTTCACGTTTTTATTTGAAAAAAGGAAACGAAACAAATCGTCTCGATGATTTAATGAAATAACGAATATTTATGTGTTTGTAATATTTATGTGTGTGTGGTGTGTGTGTGTGTGTGTGTGTGTTTGATGTGTAAAATTTAATTATACTTTCAAGAAATGAATGAAGTAAAATTTAAACCAATTAAACACGCACTTTTTATTTATTTAAAAAAAAAACAAAGAAAGAAAGAAAATAATTCGGGGGAAAAACCAAAATGAACCAAGAAATAAATAAAGAAAATCACACAGAAATAACAAGCAAAAATAATTTTACCTTACTCATCTGTATATTCAGCATAATTAATATTTTTTTTAAATTTAATATTTTTTTAAAGAAATTTAAATGGAAAAGAATAAAAAAAAAATATATGAAATGATTATTTCCTGTTTAATTTTCAGTGAAGCGTGTTGTGAACAAACACACTTACTAATAACAACTAAACAAACTGAAAATGAAATTGAAACTTTTCGTTGTTATGTTATTATGATTTCAAAAAAAAAAAACAACCTACACGATACAACGAACTTTATTCAACTGACTTCAATTCAAAATAAACTGAACTGACGACACATAAAAAAAATATGTAAACGTTATCCAAGACACAAATCCAAAAAATACAAATATAAAGCAAAAAATATTTGTTTGTGTTCGTTTGTGGTTATTTTTGTATTCTTTTTGTGCGATTATTCTTTGTGTTTTTTTTGATTTGATTTTTGATTTTCTGATTTTGATAATAACGGTATTTGACAACAAAAAAAAAACAAAATTACTTGTGTGTTTGGTAATTTAAATTTTTGATTTTTGTATTTTGTTTTGTATTTATTTCTTTAGTTATGGGATTAGAATAATAGATGGCGTTTCTCTATTATTTGATGAAAATCAAAGCTCAATAAAGAAAGGAAATTAAGGTCGTTATTTTTATAAAAGGAATTTTTTAATGCATTTTTAAATATTTAATTATTTCATAAAATTAATAAAATAATTATACAGGTAACATTGTTTTTTGTGTGTTTTAGAATTTCAATTAATTTTGTTTGTCCCTTTTGTTTTTATTTATTTAGTGCGTGCAACAATATTATGTTTCCAGTAGCGTGTCAGCACCAATATTCAAATAGGGAAAATTTCTTAATTTTTACGAAGAAAAATAATTCGTAACAATAATATTTATTTCTAGAAAACAGTGAAATAATTATACAATATTCAATATTATTGAAATTGTAAGCCTTTGATTTGAAATAACAAAATCATTATTTTATGGTATTATTAATAAAGTTATTGTTAATATTGTTATTCTATCGTGTATGGTTATTATTGTTATACTATTGTTATTCTACAATCCGTCTACATTGAGCCATATCCCAATGTTTATATTGTTGTACCAAGCAAAAAAAAATGGAGTATGAGAATAACAGAAAAAAAAACACATCTTTCTTTCATATTTTTTAATAAATCTAATATAATAATATCGTACAAACACGTTTATATTATTTTCAAATTCATATAAATAATAAAGAGGACACAAGAGTAGATATTGTGGAGAGTGGAGACTTCCAGTTTTATGTTTTCTGTGGAGAAATGAAGGCAACACAATTTGTATTTTCTGTTGTTGTTGTGTTGTTGTTTTGTTGTTGTTTTTTTTTGAATAATACAACAAAACACCACAAGAGAAATAATAATAATAATAATAATGATGTGTATAATAAAAGCAAAAGCAACTTGACCGAGCATTGTATCTATATACATATTGTCTCAAGTGTGACATTTAAACTTTCATAAATAATTAAGTACAGAAATGTAATGATGTATAAAGTTCTATTTTTAAAGTACAATTTAAAATTTACACTATTTAATGTCCAAAACATCATAACATATTTAGGTAAATAGAGGTTTGTGTTTTGTTTTGTTTCATTTTTTTTTTGTTTTTTAATAATTTTAATATAAAATTTAGATTAATCAAATCTAGTACCACCCCAACGACAGTACCTAAATATAATAATAATAATGTAGTGTCTCTCTATAAATAGTTGAGAGATTGGATGAGGATGATGTTGCTGTTTTTATTCTGTTTGTCTTTTATATTAAATGAACGTTATTTTTTTCCCTCTTGCAACCTTTTACATAATTTTTTCAATGTTTTTTTTTTGCTGATTCTTTTTTTTCCATATTTTTTTTTTTTTTTTTGACGTTTCACACAAAAATATTCAATGTGTACACACTTTTTTTTTATTGTGTTTCTATGGTTACCCTTATTTTTCTTTTAAAAAAATTAATGAATGAAATAACATACACGTATACATATTTAAATTCACCCAAAATTTATTAAAAAAAAGGGAGAATTAGATTTTCACACAAAATGGGTGGGTGGTGATATGTAATATGTAATTAGGTATGATTTTCGGTACATCCGTTACAACCGCCACTACCACTTTGAAGGCTACAAAGAAAAAAAAAACCTGTGTTTGTCATGCTATTACTATTTTATATGTATAGCGTGTAGCATGAGTAGATAGGAGTTTAATGTTTAATGTAATAATGCACGAATTATTTATTATTAACCAAAAAAAAAAAAGAAAATGTACTGTTGTTTTAAATAAACACCTGAATTTGCAGAAAAATTATATGGAAGCCTATATATATGTAATGGTTGATGATGGCAAAAATACAACTAAGTGTGGTACATGTACATTGAAAAGAATTTATGTTTTTTTATTAAATTTGCTATTAATTTTAGTCTGACATTCACACATAAAATAAAAAAAAAATATTCAAACAGAGAGAGAGAGAGAGAGAGAGAGAGTGAAATAAAAGCAAAACCAGAAGTAAACAAGATATATTCAGTTTTTATGAACCGCAATTAAAACGAGTTAACATCGTTAAAGCTTTTATTTAATCGCATGTCATAATGTTGAATGAGTGCTTTTTATAATACATATACATAAAAAAAAACCCAGTAACATTGATTCACTGTCATTCAAATGACAGTATAAGAAATTCGTAATTTTTTCTAAAAGTCTTTTTCACAATGAACTTCCAATAAAAAAAAAAAGAAATTCTGTATTTTATTAAATGAAAAATTATTCAAAGAAAATTTTCAGGAAAACTGATATAATCAGTAGAAAATCTTCATTCTTACAATTTTTTACGATTTTATTGCAAGTTTTTGGTTTGTCACTTTCAATATAATTACGAACGTTATTTTTTCCACTACCTAAAATTTATTATTTTATTTATTTTATTAAAGGTACATTTTGTATACCTTTTTCGACACTCTATACACACATAGAATATTCTGTGATTTTAACTGATTAACTTTAATATTAGATTTATTCAAAACATGTATTTTATTTCTTCTTCGTTTTTGTTTTTTTTTTTTCACAATTATATTGATTATAGAAGATTTATCGTCTAAAACTTTACCTATCACTGTTTTATTTTCTTTAAGTTTCTAAAAATAAACTCCCTTATATTTTTATTTTATTCCATAATCAAAATGGATATTCTATTCTCATTCCGTATACTTCCTCTATTATTAACTTTATCTGTCTCTGATTTACTGTAGAATGGAAAAAGCTTTTCATTAAATTAATTTGTGCATATTTTTTTTTTCTTTTTTTTTTCGTTACAATTTGTTTTGTAATTCAGGATTTAAATTCACAAAAGGAAAAAAAAAAACAAGTAACTAAAAATTAAGGAGAAAGTTAATGTACAACATTTTAGTCTGCTTAGAAATTTTTGTTTAAACAATTTTCACACAAAACAGTTACATTTTATATAATCCTATTAACAGACCGCTAAAACTTTCGTGAAATCCGATATTATTTAGTTGTTGTAAAAAAAAAAAGTTCATCAAAAAAAGAATAAAATTTGAAATTTATCTTTATAATTCTTCTTCTTCTTCTCCTTAAATATACAAAAAAAAAAAAAAAGAAGAAGAAGAAAATTTGAGACGCCGGCTGTTTTTGTGACAAACAAATCTGTATAGAACAGTACAACGTCATAAATATCCCTTCTTTTTTTTTGTTACTAACCCATATATACTGTCTCCCATATATTTATGTAATTTAAATCCAAGAACGAGAAACAAAAAAAAAAGGTCTATATGCCATTAGACACACAAGTACTAAACTTTAGGGAATTTATACAACAAATTGGTATATATGTATAACTGTGTGTGTGTGTGTGTATATATTAATCCAACCAAATATATTGACTAGTATTATAAACATCTAATGTTAGTAAATAAGTTTCATTTTCATTATAATTATAGTAAAATTGCACGCGCCAATAATCAAAACTCTTCATACATTTCTATAAATAGATAAAAATTTATAATCAAAGAGATAATAATATAAGGAAGAAGTTGAAATAATAAATTGAAAGTATATTTTCTTTATAAATCATAAGAGATTCTTAAAGCTTAAAATTAAATTGACTGAAAGCACATTTTGTACATAAATCGTAAGAATATCTCTGGTAAGCTATATTCATTTTTTTTAAATTTTATGTTCGGCAAAATAACAATTCAACAATTGGTAAATAAGGGGAGAAAATTTTCTTTATATATTATTATTCATTTTGTACGCATAAGATTTTTCCCCCTCTCTGTCTCTTTCTTGTTTTTAGACAATAACATCTATTCACCAATGAATTACAATTTACTTATATAAAAATTATAAATTTAAGTTGTGAATAAATGTACCAATAGTTTTACGTAAAAATTCAATTGGAAAGTTCACTCGTAAATTGAAGAGAACATTAACGGCTGAAAGTATTGAAATTTAAAGCTATTCTACAACTTTTATTATTTCATAGAAAGCTTTGAAAAACGATTCACAACCTGCAAAGATAGAATATTCCTGAAACTAGTCTTCAGAAAAAATTCCATAATGGATTTCATTTTCTATTCATAAAAAAAAATAAATATAATTTCCTACAATTGACTCCTGAGTCTCACACATAATCCTTTTCAAGAATAACAAGAACGGAAACGGCATAATATTTTTAATACATAATAAAAGGAAAAATCTTTCATAAAAATTTTGTCGTTCATTTCGCCTTTCTATAATTTTCTCTTTGATAAATAAATACATACAAAATTTAACAACTTTTTAAAAGGTACCTTTAACAACAACAACAACAATAACAAGTAATAGCAAACTTTTTCTCACCCTCTCTCTCTCTCTCTCTCTTACCCACTCTACTATATTTCCTTTGTAATTTCTCTCACAAAATAAAATATAAATAAAAAAAAATATAGGATATTTTTGAATTATCACAAAGAGTGAAGAAAGGAAAATCTTTCATATACAAAATATATAAAGAAGAAGAAGAAGAAGAAGTAAAAATGTATGTACCACTCCATGGTGAGGAATCAACAACAACAAAAAAACACTTATTTTCTGTAATACTTTTTTCACCTATCCTTCTCTTTCTCTCTCTCTCTTTTCTCATTCTCATTCCATCTCTTTCGTGTACTATTAAATTTATATTTATGTTGGTTTGTGCTTTTTTTTTCTTCTTCTTCTTCTTTTTTTTTCTTCTTCTTCTTTGCCTCGTACTTCTTTTTTTTTTCTTTTTTCCAAGTAAAATAGAAATCCGTATTAATAAAGAAGGAAGTTTATTTATTTATTTATTTATGTTATTCTTAACACGAGACTACTTTTTTTTATATATATATTTGTTGTTGTTGTTGTTGTTGTTGTTGTTGTTGTTGTTGTAGCATTATATATAGAAATCGAAATGAAAAAAAAAAAAACATAAAAATTATTCTGAATTAAGGTAAATAAATATAATTTTTGTTAACTTACTTAACATCTCTTGTTGTTGTTGTTGTTGTTGTTGTTTTTGTTTAAGTTAAAGCAAAAATGTGAAAGATGAAAAAAAAGGAATTATAGAAAACGGAAATAGATTCAATTTAAATGTTATAAGTGTGAATTGTGGTTACCGATTTTCTTTTTCTAAAGTGAAACGATAAATCCTTCTTTCTTTAAAAATTTTTCTATAAATGATTTTTTATTAAAAATTGTCGACTCTTTAGTTTAGAATCTAAATTTAACGTTAATCTAAATTTTGTATTTGAATTTATAAAAAATCAAAGGTAATTTACGTAGAGATTCCAATAACCAAACATACGTTCAACATAATTTCCCAAAAAACTTACAATTTTTTAAAAAGTTTGAGTTGTGTCCTCTCACTAAACTGAAGATGATATGAATCATTTACATAACATAAAATTTTCGTTTATCAAAATTAAATGTCAGACAAATATTCTTTCAAACCGGACATGAAAGAATATTTTCTTCTTTGTATCAAAGATTTCTGTGTGTCTTTGCCTTCTTCATTATTTTTATGTTGGTTTGATTTTTTTCTTGTTGTTATAATAAATTGGAAAATTTACAAACTAAAATAATAATAAACATTTTACAATGGAAAATGGAAGATAGAAAAATATAATCTAATTTAGTAGACTTATCGATAGAAACAAGAAGAAAAATAAATATTATAAGTATAAAAAAAAAAATGTGTTCGTTACAGAAATACAGAAAGACAATTACAAATTATTTTATTCATAATTTTTTACCAGATGTCCTTTAAACAATGTCCCGTAATAAGATTGTATTTTAATCAGGGGGATAAACTTAATAAACAGGAAGGAAAAGAGAATCAATTCAATTCTAAATGAATTTTGTTTTTTTTTTCTTTTACTTTAAGAAATTAAAAGAATAAAAAGAAAAGTCTAAATAGACTAAAAATAATGGCAGACACTGTGGCAATGTGGCAATGATGTAATCATGGTAAAATTAGGACAATGCAAGAATCTCATTTCTTTCTGCAACAAATACAAATAATGTTTGAATGTCGTTTTTTCAGTCATTGAACAAACTGTTTCAATAAAACACCAGTTTTTTTTCCCCATTGAACAATTAAATGAATTGCATCCCATCCCATCATCCCATCAATTCCAAAATAGGAAAATAAAGTTTTTTTTTTATTACTGACGACAACAACAACAATAATAACATCAATAATAACAACAAAAATAGCAATGAAAAAAAACGTTAAAGATTTTCCGATAAAAAAACTTCAATAAAAAAAAAAGATTATTTCGATTATTAATGTTTTGTCCATTATTCTGTGTTCCATTATTATGTCTCGGACAAATGATTGAAAATAATGGATTTTAAGATAAAGAGAAAAAAAAAATAGAAATAAAACAATTGATTTGTATGAAAGAAAATTAATTATTAGAATAATAAGAACTAATTTGACTTGATAAAAATCATCACAAAAAATACAATATTTGATTTTTCTTTTGATTTTGATTTTTGTCTTTAATATTTTATTGATGAAAAGAAAATTCATAAATTTCTCTATCCTAACAATATCAAATTAGACTTGGAAGACTTGAAGAAAATAGAACAAATATTGGCCGAAAAAACAACAATAACAATATAAAAAGAAATGAAGACAATAAAAAAACTAATTATCCGTAAAAATGTCTATTTATTTTCTAGACTAGACTATATAGAATTGACTAGACAAAAGACTAGAAGGAAGAATATTTTTTTTTTATGATCATCATTACGTTGGGAAAATAAATAAATTAAGTGTAAATATAGAGTAAGCAAATGTACAAGGCAACAACAATTTATAAATATAAAAAGCTTCCATTCGATTCGACAGACCAGAAACACTTCACTGTAATCATTACAATTTTTCTGTTTTTCTATTTTTTCCCATATACAGTCCGTTCATTTTCCTTTCCATTTGTTTATAATTTTACAATGGATTTTTATATGAAAACTATTTAGGAAGAAGAATAATTACATCGATTGATTGTAAATGATAAAATCTCAGATAATATAACGACTGGTATAGAAATATTGTAACAATTTGTATTGTATTTTATAAACTTCATGTGTTGGGGAAGAAATATAGAATTCATTTATTGATTTATTGATTGATGCAACAATACAAAAATCCCCCAATGACAAAAACATTATTATCGAAGAAAATTGTAAATTAATTATTAAATGATTCATCTTTTTTCTTTCCATTGTGTGAAATTTATAAACTTAAACTAAAAGTGAACTTCCAGTTGTTAACTTAAATAACTTGAAGTTAGCTCAAGTTCAAACTGAAATTCATTCCTTTATTAAAGTAAATAAATTATTACATCAATTACATAACGAAAACAGAATAATGAACAACGAGCTACTTATAAAAATCTAACTACAACACTGACCACGTGATTCACTTTACGTTCAGACAATTTACAATCCGTAATTACACAAATTTGACCGTACAATCCTAAAAGAATCAAAATAGTTCCTTTTAATTGATTCAGTTTAAAATTAATATTTGTAAAGATTCTTTCCGTTTTTGAATAAAATTAAATAGAAATTAAAATTACGTTTTTTTTTTCTAAATTTCAACCATTAATTATTGTTAGGAATTTATAAAGTAAAAAATAATTATACATAATTTTCTTTTTCTGTCACGATATGATAAAAAGATTCATTTCAACAATAATTTAAAGTAAAAAACACAAATAATGAAATAGTAAACAACAGAAATTGTTTTAAATCGATTCCAATATTGTACTGTACTCAGACAGAATTGTTTATTGACTTTCCCAATTGTAACATAAAAACATTGAAGATAATTATTGTTATTAAAACCTGCCAAAATTATATAGATTTGAATTCAGCTCATGGCATTTTTATAGAAAAAAATTATAGATAAAGTTTCACCGATATAAGATTTCAGGGATTACCGATGAAAGTCAAACAAATAAAAAATCCGATAAAATCCCGAAAAACTTATTTAAAAATTTTAAACCAAAATCCTTTAAAGGAATTATAACGATTATTGTAAATCGCCAAGTTTAAAGTTGAATTGTATCAGATTATCGATCATTTTTCATTTCATTAAATAAATGCCTTTCGATTTTTATCTTACAAGATTTACACCAGTGTCGGTACCGTTTTATGTTTAGGAAGTTACACAATATGGAATTGTTTTTGGTGACCAAGAAATATTAAACAAAATGTAAAAGTTTACTTCTAAGATATCTAGATAAATAATTGGGGCTTATTAACGTGTCTTGTACCAACTACTAAGAAGAAACAATTTATTGCTCGAAAAAAATCGGATTCAAGTCAAAAATTTCAATGGCCAAAATTCAGAAAATGTATTTTTTGTTTTTGTTTTCTCACAAATATGGAAATTGAAGAAAATATAGAAAAACAAAAGGACAGGAAAAAATAATCAAAATAAAGAATCATAATAAATAGAATTTTAATTTTTAACATTTGTCGGAAAACAATTAAACGATAATTTATTCTATTAAAGGGAAATCAACATTTTTGTAGATTCTCATAAAAATTTACAAAAACAATTAATATTATTTTTTTTTTTTCAAATCAATAGAAATAAAATCACCACAGGAGTTTTCTTTCATTCTTTCCTCTTTCTTTTTTCCTTCTTTTCTCTTTTTTCTTTTTTTATTCAAACTTCCTTTTCAAATATTTTTTTTTTCTTAATGGTTGTGAATCGTGCGATCATTTTTTTTTTACTTCTTCTTCTTCTTCTTCTTATTCTTATGAAAAGGTAAAAATAATTTTGTATTTTTCTATAGAGAGACCTGGGGAAAGGGTGCGAAGTAGACTAAATATAATTTAGTGTTATTATTTTATATTGTTGAAAAGTTGAAAAGTTATAGAGGAAATTTATAATGAGAGGGTTGATTCTAAGAAGAAAAATTTAATTTTTTTTTCCTTTTCAAATACTGAGAACATTCAAACTTAATTCTTCTTCTTCTAGGTATTTTAAGGGATGTGTTCATATGGCATCAAATCTCTTTATATTATTCAAGCCATGTACTGTTGAGATTTTGATACAAGCGTAATAATTTAGGAATGATTTTAAAGGAATGAAAAACCTGATGGTAAATTAATCCAATTCAATCTAATTCAAAGAAAAGGGTTGAATGTGCTGACCTTAACTAAAAATAAATATAAAAGTATTCACGTCTGACATAATATGAAACTTAAGCCAATTTCAGCCAATCAGGAGAAACTAATAGGATACGTACCTTTGGGAGCAAACCTTATGAATAATTAAATTTTTGTCAATGACAGAAAAAAAAATTATAATCAACATGTAATCAAGTGTTTCCACAACAGGAAAATAGGATATTTACCTTCCGTCTATACACTTTGTCTACACACTCTACGTAAGGGTTCGATGATCCTAGAAAGTATATAATTTATTTTCATTTCACTTCCTACAAAAATAACAAAAAAAAAAAATATTTACAACAAAAGTATACATACACACATACACAACCGTCCTCTCATTTTCTTAATAGGAAATGTTGACAAACAGTGAAGTACTTAATAGTTTTTGCATGACAAGAAAAAAAAAAGCAACAAAATCGAACAAAGTAAAACAACAACACCAAGCATCAAAACTAAAAAACAAGAAGAAAAAACTTAACAAGAAAAAAAAAAGAATGTAGAGTTGACTAAAAGAGGATGAGTTTGAATATTAAGTTAATATTTCTTGTATGTCTCAATCAATCATAAAACAAGAATAATTTATCTAGATTTAAAAGTATATGGTAAAAAATTGGTTGTTTATTTTGTATCGATGTAAATACAATGAAACCTGTCAAATGTGTAAAACTGATGACACCACCATTTATAGGAAACAATTATTTATTGTGAAATGATGAACAAATATTTACAGATTTTATTTTCCACAATATTATTTCCCTATGGAAAAGGTAAACTGAAGTACATATTCAAGTTTTTAAATAAATCAAAAATAAAAATGTCAGGTAATTTTATCTTTTCCCATTTTATAATGAAATCTTCTCGTTTACGTGCAGAAAATATGATGCAATTTTCTTATACTGAGAAAATTTATCATAAAAACTGAATTTATCTATACACTACAACTATAACCGATAACGAGGAAAAATAAGTAAATATTTATACAATCTTTGACAATTTTCAAATAAGAAAGGAAATATTTAAGTAAAATTGAAATAAATGAAAAATTATTTACCTTGTTCATTCCATTACCCATTTTTGTTGGATTTTTGATTGGATGGCACCAAAAAAGTGATTACAAAATAAAATGTAAATTATCTCAGATTATAATTCTCTTCTCATTTTAATTTTTGTTAATTATATTCTAGTTTATTTAAAGTCTTCCTTCCTTTGTACGTTCTTCTTCTATCGATGATTTATTTTGTGTTTTTTTTTTTTTGCTTCTTCCTTTCTTCCTTTTTTTTTTGTACTATTTATTTTCCTGTAAATTATAAATTTTAATTAGTCAATTAATAAATTAATTACATTACAATATTCTAAATGATTTTATAAATATTGATTTAGCTTGGTAACAGAACAAATTGAATAAATATTCAATCATAATTCTGAGAATACAATTTTTTTATTAATAATGAATCAATTGGATAAAACGATTTTCTTATGTTAATATTTCTATAAAAATCTGCATAACAATTTTAAAGGTTTAAATTTAATTCGAATAAATTGTTATTTGAAAATCTTTGTAAAACCAGAATCAGAACAAAGAACAAACAAACTAAATATGCTTTGCCGATAAATCGATTTATTCAATTCTGTATTTTTGGTTCTTTGTTTATTTACAAATAAGACGGAAAAGATTTACCAAGAAAAAAATCTTTAAATTTTAACAATAAATTCTTTACACTAAAAACATTTTTAAATTTGTAAAGATAACAGAGCAACTGATCAACTGTGACACAAATCACATTTATACGGTTTCTGGTTAACATTATTTTTTCTTTAATTCTTTTTTTAATGGATTTTATTGGTTTGTTGAAGTTAAATTCTTATAACAATCCAATATTTCTTTAATAAAATAATTTCTTGTACTGAACTTTGATTTTACAAATAATTTAGAAATATTTTAAAATCAAACGAAATATTAATACAATTCCCTTTTAACCTTATTCCAAATGATTGGAAAATTATGAAATTGTTGGAATTGACGAAATTTTCATATAAAGGCAACAAATTTCAACAGAAAGTTTAATTATACAAAAAAAAAGGCTCTCACAAAAGTAATTAAATATTTTTAGACTTTTAACAATCAACAATTTAAATATGAATTTTTTTTTTTAAAATAAAATTAACACAAATTCCTCTTAAATGAAAACAAAAAAAAAAAACATAAAATAAAAGAAAATTTAAACGAAAAACTAAATCTACAAAAATACAAAATACAAAAAGACTTGTTTGTAATTTGTAAGTTGTGTTTTTTTTTCCTTTTTCTTTGTTTTAAGCAAAAAAATAGAAAAAAAACAGTTGAAACACTTTGTAAGCAAAACAGTTTGAATTTTATAAAGTGTGATGTGAATTAGTATAAAAGTTACAACTTAAAGAGGGGGTTTGGGGGGACTTACAAAATTCTCAAGTTTTATTTATTTAATTTTTAATTTAGGGAACGTTTCAACTTTTATGTTTCAAACGAAACATTTTTCTTTGTCTTGTTTAAATTTAAAAGGCAAACACAAATTTTTGTATTGATTAAAAAAAATTATAGAAGGAAATTCTAATTGAATAAAAAATATCCTTATTTTTAATCAGTTTATTTAATGAGAATATCAAATGACATTTTCATAATGAAATTAACTGAAAGTTTCATTCAAAATAATTTTTAATTTGTAAAATTAATGCCATAAAATAATTTGTCCATTCAATAAATGAAATTTGACAGCAAATTACGTGAACTAATCAGAGTTTTTCAATGTGAAAATAAACTTGAAGTAAATTAAAGGTAACCGTTGACATTTTTTTGCCCCCATTTCTTTACAGGACAGGTGAAAAAGTGAATTACCTTTATTGTTGTTGTTTTAGTTTCTTTTCTTTTTGTTTTTTGTTTTGTTGAAATTTTCACATTGGATCTTTCTATACAAAAAAAAATACAAAAACACGTTTAGTTAATTAAAGTCTCAAAGCCTAACTATAATAATTAAATTTAAAACCATTTTTCATTTTTTGTTTTTTGTTTTTTTTGTACAAAAAAGAGACAAACAAAAAAAAAAAGAAGCAGAAGAAGAAGAAGAAGAAGAAGAAAGAAAGAAAACGAAAACGTCAAATTAAATTCAAGAAAACAAATACAATAAAAGGAAGAAAAGGATTAAATGTTGAATATAATTATGAGGTAAGTTACATTAGGACTAATTTTCCTTTTTCTTTTTTTTTCATTTTGTATCATTTGTCGTGTGTTTTGTTATTGTTGTTTTCAAATTCTCTTTCCTTAATTTCTGTGGGGATTCCCACATTTTGTATTGTGTGAAAGGGGTGAAAGTAGAGGGCGTTTAATTTTGATAATTCATGTTTGCGGATATAAATTTTTTTTTTTTTCTTATTTTGTTTTTTTTTTTAGATTTATGTCATGTTATTATTATTAGTGGTTTTTTTTTTGCTTTGTTTCAGTTACGCCGTTAGTCAAATATTTTTAGTTAATCAAATATTTCCTAGAAATAATTCAATTCTGTTGATTTATTTCGATTAATTGTATAAAAATGGGGAAAAAAAAAAGATTCTAGATTAAAGATGATTGAGATTCTGATTGCAAAATGTATTTTATTTCTCTAAAATCCTTTCGGTTAGAATGTAGAAAATTATTATTATATAATTTCGGTGAAATTGTGTTGAAATGTGTTAGGATTAATGTGAAGGTTCAATAATTAAAGTTTTATTCAATTATAAAATATAAAGACATTTGTGGGTTCCCTCCCCACTCCTTACAAACAAAAATATTTCTAATCTATAAATAAATTTGATCAACTTGTTTCTTTTTCGGTTCTTCTTTTCATTGCTGTTGTTGTTGTTCTGAATTTTTAATTGAATTTAATATTTAAGAATTAAATAGCATTAACCACAATTAAAGATTACATACAAAAATACTGAATAGCAGAGAGGGTGAATGGGGCGAGTGGGGGGTGGGGGGTGGGAGAATAAATGAACAGAATGTCTTTATTATTTTTATTCTATTTTTGTAAATTTTATTTGTTTTTAATGAAAATAAAAACAACAACAAACAAACAAACAAACAAACAAAGAAAAAAAAGACAACTCATAAAATAATATGACAATTTTTAACAATAGAATGAAGGTTATTTGAACATATGTATCCTAAATTTCTCTAGAAAGAGAAAATTCAATTGAATTTTTCTGTTTTTTTTTTTTTTTTTGGGTCTCCTCAAAAAACAAAAACATAAACGAAAATGTTGAAGCTTCAAATGTTTTCTTTTCTTATATTTTTTTTTCTTTTTTGTCACTTAAATCATTCAAAACCTAAATAAATAAAATGCCAATTTAAAATCGACAATATTGATGTTTTTTTTTTGTGTTTTTTTGTTTCTTTTAAATTTCAAAATGATTAAATAAAAAAAACACAAAATTCATTGAAAGCTTTCCAATGGACTATAAGTGTGGTGCGTAGAATATTATTGTTTAGGGCCTATAAGTATAGATTAGGTCATTAGCTTAAATCTTAGCTTATTTTTTTTTACACAGATAAATTATTTATTTCCTTTGGCTAAGGTAAAGAATGCAAAATAAGAAAAAGAAGAAGAAGAAGAAGAAGAAGAAGAAGAAGAAGAAGAAGAAGAAGAAGAAGAAGAAGAAAATCTTGTCCTGTAATTTTGTCAAGTAATAATTTTTTCATTCTTTATTTTGTCTTTATCTTCATTTAATGGGAAAATCGGACAAATTTAGATTATGAAAAGCTTTCCAATATATAAATTGAACAACAAAAAAAAAACAATTTTATCTCACCTCCTACCCCCCTCTTACGTATATTTTTCTCTTTTTTCCTTTTTGAAAAAAAAGGACAATTTTTCGTTTTTATTTAGTTTACGTTGATTATTTATTTTTACTTCAATTGAATTATGGCTTCGTTTCTTTACTTTTCTTCTCTTTTTTTGTGTATGTGTGTGTGTGTGTGTTTTGTTTTGGCCAAACACACACACACATATGAAACAGAAAGATTTCAATTATGATCAAAAGAGGATTTGTTAAGGTTGTAGAACAAAATACTTAAATGTGTTCAACTTCAAAATTATTGATTTAATCATAATCAAGATTATTATTGTAAGTTTTAAAATGAATTTATAATTGTCACATTATAGATTCTCGATTGTCCTCTTGTTGTGTGTCGTCTTTATTTTGTTTATTCTTTTATAAATCATTTCTGTTTGTTGTCAGACTCAGAATTGACTCATTAGAATTTAGAGAATCAAATTAAAAATGAAACTAAATTTTGTTTTTGGTTAGAGAGAATAAAAAGATTTATGTGTCTGTGAAGACAGATTGGTGACCCCATTAATAATAAAATAAAATGAAATAGAAAAAAACTTCCTTATTGTGTTTGTCTTGTCCTTGGTTTCTTTGCGTGATGACTATAATTTTTTTTTTGTTTCTGTTTTTTTTTTTTATACAAATTTGTAAAAATGAAAAACTTTTAGTTTTCTTTTTTTTTTCTACAAATTCACCACATCTCACCACACCCTCGTCCCACTGTTCATTTTACGCACATAAAATAAAATCAATAAAATTCACTACGAAAAATAAGAAATGAAAATGAAAAAAAAAAAAAAAATGAAAGGAAAAATAGAAAAATAAAAACATCCGGATGAAAATTAACCGCAACCTTTTTTTTTTTTATATTTTCTTATTTATTTATTTTTTTTTTTGGTTGTTTTCACCGTAAAAGAGAAAATTGTTTTCTAAGTCAAGAGATACAAAAAAAAAAAAAATACCAAACGCAGCCAAAGGTACAATAAAAATGAAATGTTTGAAACGCATTACATTTTATGGTCTTGTTGTTTTTTTTGTTATTTATTTAACCGAAATTTTCTTTTCATGTATATGCGGTTAAATTACCGTTTGTATTGAAATAAAAAAAAAGTTCCGGTTTTAAGCGGGGAAAAATTGGGCAAAAACGAGTTCAGTCCAATTTTGTGAAAGAGTAAAAAGAAAAATGTTGATTGTTTTTTTCTTTTGTTAAAAAGCCAGAAGGTAGAAGAAAGAAAAACTTGAATAATGTCAACAGAATAAAATTTCAAGACTTGATTAATGACCCAGGATTGAATAATAATAAAGAAATTTTTAAAGAGAATTTCACATCAATTTCTGAATTATGCGAGTGCCTAAAATGGTGAGTGCGAGTATGTGTGAGTGAGTGAGTGAGTGCAATTAACTGAGTGCGAGTGCGACTGAGTGAGGTGAGTGGTGACTCGTACTCCCAATATTTATCGTAATCTAGGCACAGATTTTAAACGAATTGTTTGTTCATTCATTAGGGATGGAATAACAAAAAAAAAAGGGTTACTCATCATCATCAGACAACTTGTCTCCATTCACTTACAATCATAAAATGAATAAAAACTAAATATTCACAAAGAATAAGAAGATAAAGGGAAGAAAAGAAAGTTCTTGTGTTTTTTTGGTTGAAAAAAAAATTTCATGCTTCGTTTTTGTTTTTCTTCAGTAAACAAACATTTTTGGCAATTTAGATTTGAACATCTTACGTTCTTCTTTTTCCACCAAAAACAAAAAAGTATGTTTTACACAAATTTTATTTGTCTTACGTGACTTTTTTCCCTTTTTTTTTTTTATTCAGATTTTTCTTCACTCATTTTTGTTTTTTGTTTTCATTTTTATAGAAATTCCACAAAATTATGATTTTCCTTTTTATTTTCATTTTTATATTTTATCATTTTTTTTTTTGGACAAAATTTTCATGTTTTCTTTATAATGAAAATGCGAAGAATTCAACTTTTATTATTTTCTTTTCATTTTATTTCCTTTTTTTGTGGTTTGACGAAACTCATTTGAAGTTAATAATTTATGTTTTTTATAAACAAACAAATAAAAAAATCATACAAGATTCGTGCGGGTGTAGGTGGATTACCATAAAATTTCTTAATTATTTTTCTAGATGAATGAAATGGAAGAATTGAAATGAGCAAAAAAATTCCCTAAAAACCATCCCCAATTTTAACAAGTTCAGTTCCATAATAAATTAGAAAAAAAAATGTCTTCTCATCAAAATTCATCATCTTCATTCTTTAATCCATCTTCGACTTTTTTCTCAATAATCTTCTTATTCCATTTTTTTTTGTTGATGAAAATTGATTTTCCTCTTTTCTTCTTTTTAGTATAGAATTTTGTGTATTTTTGTGGCCTTAAGGGTAAGGTACCAAATAATCAAGACAATTCTAATATAATTATTTATTTACAAAGAGAAAGAATTGGAGAGACAGAGAGAGAGACAGAGAGACAGAGAGAGAATATAAAAGGAAAATCAATCAATCAATCATATGTACATCAAGGTGTGTGTATGAGTGTGTGTGAATGTATGCATTTGTTTGTATGAATGTGTGTGTGTATCGAATGACTAATCCGAATGAATTAGTAATAAAATGGAAATGTAAAATCACACTAAACTTTTATTTATTGTTGAATTTGTGTGAAAATCTTTTTTCTATTCAGGGGTTAACCTTTGCCATTTGTATAAATAACAGTGGGCAGAATCAGTAAATATAATTTTACAGAGACAACTTCATAATTTTTGTGTTGTCGTTTTTTTTTTTATGTCATAATTCTGGAATTAGTGAACACACACGCAACACCAAAATTAAAAAAATCTGCCCCATATAGCGTAACATTTTTTTGAATCAAATTTGGCAGCCATTTATAAATAAGCCCCAGCGACAACACATCCACAATATTTATTAATTCGTTGAACACACAAATGTTAGGTAAATGTTTTGCCCTCATGAAAAGTGGGAAAAGTAGAATAAGTTCAACACAAATGTGAAAAGTGCGTTTTTATTAAATAATTTTCTTACATATAAAGGTCAGAAAGGGTTTCTCCCTACTCTATAGATCAACATAGGTCAGAATTTATTTTACCAACTCTCTCACCTTATCTCTCACTCTCTCTCTATGTTTCTTTTATTACACTCACTCACCCCTACCCCCCCCCCCCCCCTTGATATTTATTTGAATAAATAATAAATGTATTGAAATATGTGGAGAGAAAAAAAATAATAATAATGGATTTTTTTTTGGGGTAAATAAAGAAATTTGAATATTTAGGTAAAAAGAAACAGGTGGAAATGAGAGGAGAGAAAGAAAATGTGAAAATGTGTTAATATTTCTCTAATAAATATTTATAAACAATAAGAATAATTATTGATTGATTAATTTAATTTACCTTTATAATTTATATTTTAATTATCCTGATTATTCACTTTCGGTATTCCTCTTTTCCCTCTCTCTCACCTCTCGTCCTTGTCTTATTCTCTTTTTGTTTATTTATTTTTATTAGACAAAAAAAAAATGAATTTGTGTTTTGTTTTTTTTCAGTATGTGTGTGTGTGTGTGTAGGTGTGTACGTGTGTGTGTGTGTGTGCGTTATTTTAATTTCGTTTTATTGAGATTAGTGTTACGAGTTACGACTTGCGACTGGTTAGTTTTTTTATTTATTTATTTATTTATTTTTGTGTTATTATTTTTTACGCACTTTTTGTTACTTTTAACAAACATGACAAAACATGATGAAACAAACAAATAAACATACAAATAAAACAAAGAAAACAAAGAAATAAATATGACAATTATGGAATGATAAAAAACAAAAATAATACAAAACTGGCCAAACCCTTTATAAAAAAAAATTAAATTCTATTTATTTTTTTTTTGTTTTTCAAAAAATAACGAATGCGAGTTTTGTGTGGTTGTTGTGTTGTTGTTGTTGCTGTTGTTGGATGTATCCCTTTTTTTTTTGTTTTAATTTTTCTCCAAAAAAAAATTTAATTTCCTTTGTAAATTTTTTATTTTCTTTTGCGTTTTTTTTTTTTTTTTGTTCAATTTATTTAATTTTTTTCCCGTTTTCCTTTTGTTTTTTTTTTTTGTTTTTTTGTTTTAAATTAAAAATATTGTCTACCGTCGTTTATTCACATACATTTTTTTTGTTTTCATTTAAATTTTTTTTTGTTGTTTTTAACGAACGACGACAAAAACAAAAATGAACAAACAAAAATTACAAAAAAAAAGAAAAAAAACAACAAAAGAAAAGAAAAGAAAAAGTAAAAAGTAACAAAAAAAAAAAAGGAAATGAAAATGGGAAAAAACAAAACAAGAAAATTTATTAAGACATTTTCTCCACTTTTGTAATTCTTCGTCCTTTTTTTGTTTCTCAACTTCTTTTGTGTTAACTCATCGTATCTTCCTTTTATGTTTTTCTTTTCTTTCTTTCTCTATCTTTTCTTTCGTTCTTCTTCTTATTCTGCTTCTTCTTTAAAGTTTTTCCGTTTTTTTTTTTCAATATTCACACATCCACCGTAAGCGCACACACACAAAAAAATTAAACAACACAATTATTATTAGGTAAATTTTTATTATTCTGTTTCTTCTTCTTCTACTTCTTCTTCTCTCATATGGATACACACACACACACAAAACACAATACACCGGGTACCACCACACAGTCTCTTACACCAACACAAATATATTATTTATTTTCCACCTGGGAAATGTAATTTATTTTTATATTATGAAAAATAACAAATAAAGTGAAACGGGGTAAAATAAAAACAAAGGGCAGTGTGGGGGGTGGAACAGAAAAATATGAGAAAGGTAAACTTTTTCTTCTAAACTAAATAAAAAAGGATACGAATTAAATCCTTGTTTATTTATTTTTTTTTATCTTATATTTGTTGTTGTTGTTGTTGTTGTTGTTGTAAAAGTAAACCCCCGGCACCGGAGAGAAAATATTTCAATTTTTTTTTGACACGCGATTCTTTAAATTAAAAGACAAAAAAAAAGGAAAACTAAAACTAAAAAAATAGAAAACTAATTTTCTTTTAAAGATAAAACGAAAAATTGAATGAATTGAATGAATGAGAACAAAAAATAAACGGGAAATTCTTCTCACACACAACAAAAAAAAAAACAACAAAAATTATTAGGAAAATTGAATGAAAAAAAAAAATTAATCATTTTCACATTTTCACACATTTTCAAGACAATTTACAATTTAAAGATTTTGTTAAGATTTTTGACCAATTAAAAAGAGAAAATAAATGGAGAAAATTCTCTCCATCAATTTTCGTCTTGTCTTTTGCGCTACCGCAAGTGATTAAAAAAAAATATTTGAGGTTATCTTTCGTCTTTGTTTTTTTTTATTCAACACCAAACAACCAAACACACAGAACTAAAAGAATAACAGCAACAACAACAACAACAACAACAACAACAATAACAACAACAACAACTCATAGAAGGTAAAGGGAAAATTATGAAAAATTAATACAAAATAAAAAAGGAGAAGAAGAAACAACAAATCAAAAAGTAACAACAACAACAACAAGAAAAAAAAAACAAAAAAAAAACACACTAAACACACACACACACACACACACACACACACTCACACGTTTTTTTTTATGTTCTTGTATATGGAATAATTGATTTCGTTTCCCTTTTTTTTGTGATTTTCTTTGAATAAATATTTTTTTTTCGTTTTTAATTTTTTTTTGTAAAGGGAAAATTATTTTGAAGGAAAATTATTTTGATATTTTTTTTTTTTTTGGATAGGAGAAAAAAAAAAGGTGCCTACAAAAGAACCACGTGAAAATAAAACTTTTAATTTGCACAGTCAAAAAGGAAAAGGACAGAAAAAATGAAAATCATAAAAAAAAATAAATAAATAAAAAGAAAACAAAAACAACAACAAATAAATAGAAAGAAACAAAAATTAATTTTTGGTAAGAAGGAAAAAATTTAGAGAAACGAAAAAAAAAAAAATTAATAAAAAAAAAAATAAAAGAAATGGAAAAAAAAGGATTTTTTTGTGAAAGAAAATTTATTGGGAAAATTTTGGTATTTTGGCTTTTCTTTTTATTTTTTCTATAAATGTCTGTATGTAATATTTGTGTATAAATATTTTTTTTTTAATTTTTAATTGTTGAAGAATGAAACGAAAAAAAAAACTCTTGTTGTATATGGTTGAAAATGAACTGGACCTGGGACAAGGAAAAAGGAAAATCGGTGAAGTTTATTTCCTTTTTTTTTTTTTTTCTCTTTTTCTCTCTGTTCTGTTCTGTTCTGTGTATTTTGTGTATTTCGTGTTAGACTGAAATGGCAAATTTTGTTCATAGGTTGAAAAAATGTTCGTCAAATAGAAAGGGATAGACGTCTGATCTGTAATAATCATATAGTTGGTTGTGTTTGTTTTTTTTATTTAAGAAAATTGTTGAAAATAATGTTACGGAAAAATATCGATCAGAACAGGGACGGGTAAAATTATTTAAAAATTTATAATGAATGACAGAAGTTAGTAAATGTGAAATTATTGAATTACTTCAAAATTTATCAGAAAAACAGAATTTTCACAATGGGCATAAAGTAAATGAAGTGAAAACGTTTTACGTTAATTAAAGTAATTATTGTTTAACATGAAAATGAAAAATGTCAAACCCTAAAATTGGAGCATGCGCTTAACATAAAAACCTGCCTAAAAAAACAAAAAAAAAAGAACAAGACAACAAAAATCTTTTATCACATTACTTATAATTCTATCTTTTTTCATTTACAATTATGTATAACCATCTCTTTCACACAATTTATTTTTTAATACAACACTAACACAAGAATATTATAATACAGAATCAAGTTAACTTACTTTTGGAATTTTCATGATAAAAAATCAGTTTACTTTCATGGATGATTTCTTTAAAGTAAAAAAAGAAAAAAAAACGAAACGAAACGAATAAAATATTTTCAATTTTTTATTTTTCTACAGGAAATTCAATTATTTTTATTTGTTCTCTACGTTTTTAACAGGAAAAACTTGATTTTCTTTCATAATTTTTGCCATAAAAGGAAAAAACAAAATAATTCAAAATAAACGCACACACGGAATCATGTAGAAAGTTCGAGTCATCAATAAAAAAATAATTCTTAGTAAAAAAAAAAAAAAAAATGGAAAGACTTAAAAATCAAATAAACGCCTCTTCACCTAAAATTATTCAAATCAAAATTGAAACGTCATTAAAAGCAAAGCAAAAATCAAAGAAAGAAACAAAACTAAAAAAACAACAACAACAACAAATATAAACGTGGGAGCCACATATTTATCGTGTTGCTTTAAAAATTTCAAGAAATATACAAAAATTATTATTATTATGTTTTATATAAACAACAACAACAACAACAACCAACAACAACAACAACAACAAACAAATATTACTGAAGAAACAAAAAAAAAACAATCTGTGGAAACAGCAAAATATTTATATCTTATTTTGGAAGTTTTCATTTCTTGACCTTAAATCAAATAGTACAACCAACAAACATTCTGACTGAAATGAGAAATACAAGAACAAGAAGAAGAAGAAAAAAAACGTAACACAACAAAGATTATGTGATGCGGCATTGAATTGAATATAATTACATATACCTATTGTTGTTGTTGTTGTTGTGGAGAGACGCGTAAAAAAAAAATATGATTCATCTGAAATTAAAGAGAAAATAATAAGAAATAAAAAGAAGCCAAAAAATTAATATAGAAAATATTATAAGCAGACAAGAAATGATAAAAATCTTAAGTATGTTGTGAGAATAGACAACAACAACAAAAAAAGTAAGAGAGAGAGAGAGAGACTGAGAGAGAGGTTAGAGTGTGATAAAAATGAAATTAGGACAAGAAAAAAAAAATATGAGATGATGTAGAAGTGGAATGATATGTCTACCATGTACCATGTGATGTGACAACGATTATTAAATTAATTGGTAACCATTAAAGGGATACTTAAAGATCATTTTCGTAATTATGAGGTGGAGGGGGATATCGTTTAACATAATTTCAGTAACATTGGCATGGTGTGTAATTTTATTAATGGACTTCTGTATTTGTCTGTAAATTAAAATCTAAAGAAGAAGAAGAAGAAGAAAAAGAAAATTCCACTTCGCTCAGGTCACAGCATCTTTTCATTTGTACAACATTTACAGACAGTGACGTATCCCTGTCACTATGAATACAAATAATTCTTATTGTTTATTATTATTATTATTAAGAGAGACAGAAGAAAAAAAAATCGGAAGCTCAAGCCAATCCCATTATTCATTTACTGTAATTAGTTTTGACAAGTTAAAAGAAGTTTTGCTGACAAATCACAAATGAAAATAAATTAAATTTTTGGGTCATTTAATTTTGATATCATTTTATATAATCTTATAGTAAAGATTCCAAAGAAATTCGTCAACATCTCTCAATGTTTTTTTTTTTAAAAATAAAATAAAATCAACAATCAAAGTCATTGATGTCACAAATTTATCTCTTTTTTTTTTTTGCCCCTTCAAATTTCATTAAATTTAATGAAAAAACGCTACTGAATTACTCTCTCTCTCTCTTTATTCTACATCTGTCTCTTTGTCTCTCGTCCTACACTCTCTCTCTCTCTCTCAGATTCTCTCGTTAAACTGAAAATACCGGCAATTTTTTTTATACGAACATTTTATTTTATTTCATTGCAATATATTTATTTTTGTTGTTGTTGTTGTTGTTGTTGTTGTTGTTGTTGTAATTTTGAAATTTTGCGGCACAAACCGAGACACAAATCTTATACTTTTTTTTTTTCTTATATACTTAATTTCTTTATAATTCACACATTCACAGACAACAACACTTCAACATTAAGATTTTTTGTTTCTTTCCTTTTTGTTTCTTTCTTTCTTTTTTTTGTTTTTTGTTTTTTGTTTTTGTTTTGTGTTAAACGTCATAATGTAAAACTTTTCTTTCTAATCTTTTTTTTTCTTTATCCTCTTCTTCTTCTTCTTCTACTTCTCTTCTTCGTGTAGAATATATAAAAATGTTTATTTTTGTTATTGGCAATTCACCAAAATCGCAGAAGATACACACATTGAATTTTCCTTTAGTTTTTCTTTTTTCTTTTTTCTTTTTTGTTAAAAATGATGAAGAAAATTATAAACGAAATAAAAGAAAGACAAAAAAAAAAGAATAAAAAAACTAAACTGAAATTAATTCAATTTACTTTCTTTTTTTTTTCCCTTCATTTTCTTCCTTGACAAAAAAAAAATTCTCCACATTTATTCTCTTCATTTAATTAACTTTCCTTTTGTATAATTTTATTTTTCTTTTGCGTGAACCATTTTCTATTTTCTTCTTCTTTATTTAATTTATTTAATTCTTTTTTTTTTCTTTTTGTATATTTTTTGACACGGCAAAATAAAAATTATGACAAATCGGACGAAATGGAAACAAATTTTTTTTTTGTTCTTTCTTTCTTGTCACGTTAATTTTGATAATAAAAAAAAAAAATAATTTCAAATTGAAAATATTTTTTTATTGCGATGAAATAAAATTAAATTTAAATTGTAAAAAAAAAATTTTTTTTGAAATTAAGAAAAAAAATTTTTTCACCTTTAAATAAAAAAAAAAGTTTTCTTTTTCTTTTTCCTCTGTTACTTTTTAAATTCATTCTTACAAAAATTTTTCTATTTTGGAAAATGTACAATAAATTAATTAGAAATTTATTATTAAAATTATATACGAAAAAATCTCCCACGTAGGTACGATCAGTATAAATATTTTTTTTTGTGTAACGATGTTTTCGAATAAACGAGAGAATTCGAGAAATTGCTAGAAATCATATGGGTTAATTTGTACAGTGGCGTAATAATGTTTAGAAATTCAAGGGAAACACACAAAATAAATTTTATTGGACTTAAGTATGAACATTTTGAGGGTCACACCTGTAAATATTAAATTACAATCCATCTGTTAATTATTATATACAATTAGAAATGGTTGTTTCTTGAATGACCCCCACTAATCAGAATAATCATATGTGGCAAATGTAATAAAGTCCCTTAATTTTTATTAAATGTTCAGGGTCATTTCACTTTCGTTTAATTAAAAAAAAAAAAACTTTTTATTCAACCAAGATTTTTTTTTGTTTTTTTGGTACAATTTAATTAAAATATTTTTTTTTATTTGTACCTTGAATAAAATAAATTCACCATCACCTCTGGTCATTAACCGTCCACAAAACAAAAAATATCTCTCAAAAAAAAAAAACTCAATTTTCTTCGTATTTTTTTTTTATTCTGCTTGTTTTTTGTTGTTGTTGTTGTTTTTTGTTTCGGTTTTTTTCTTTTTTTTTTTAAGTTTATTTATAAATCTGATGTGTTTCATGCCATTCGCTTATTCAATCACAGTTTAGTTTTTGACTCTGAATTTAAAACAACTTAAAAAATAATACGCTGAAAGTAAAAAGTGAAAAAAAAATTTCTTACTCTCTTTGTGTGTGTGTCGATTGCGATTAAAAAAAAAGAAAAAATTTAGATGAAAATTATTAAATAATTTTTAAATATAATTTAATTGAACGTGTTTAAAAGTGTAAAAGTTTAAAGTGAAATATTTAAGTGTAGATTTTGATACTTGTACCTTGAAAAAGTTGAAACCAAGAAAAGAAATCTTTTTGTTTTTTTTCTTTCCTTGAAATTCTCTCCATTTTTTATATGATTTTATTTTAAGTGTATTTGGACGTGTTTTTTTTTTTGTTTTTACTTTTGGTGTTCATCATTCGGTGACTTTCAAAAAGAACAAAAAAAAAAAAAAAAAAGTTTGAGAAACAAAAAAAAAAAAAACACAAATTTGATAAAGGAAAAAAAGTGAAAAGTGTTTTTTTTTTGTTTGGAAAAATGAAACCGACTGTGATAAATCCTAATAATAATAATAATAATAGTGGTAGTAGTAATATTGATAATAATAATGATAATAGTAATAATATGAGTGGTAGCAATATACCAAATCCAAATTTGGAACAACAATATCAGCAACATACAGGAAGTCCTGGTAATCAAACATCACCTGGTGGTGGACATTCAAGACGTTTCCCATTTTATGTTAGTATTTATATTTATCATTAATTTCTTTTCTACATCACTTTTAAACTTTTAAAACAAATGAAGAAACACACATCATATATTTGATGTGTGTGTGTGTGAAAAAAAAACGAAACTTTGCTAATCGATTTATTTGATGAAATTTTTGTTGATTAGTCAGCAAAAAATAAAATAAAAAACGATCCAGTTTCTTCTTCTTCATTTTTCTTTCGAAAATAGACTCACTTGGAAAATATTTCGTTATTTTTTGGAGTGTATTTAAGTCACTCTCTCTCTCTCTCTCACACACTCACTTTTTACACTTTTTCTTATTAAGAAACAAAAAAAAAAATACCAACCAACCAAAGTGAATAAAAAAAAACAATGTTAACTCTTTTCCTTTTTTTTTCTTCTTCTTTACCTTGAGAGTGTTTCTTCGTTTTTCTTATAAAAAATTTTAATGACGTTCATTCATCATCACAAAGTTAAATTATGTGAATGTATTTTATTTTTATTTATATAAATATAACATAATAAATAAATATTAGATTAGAATAATCTTCTTCTTCTTCTTCTTCTCACAACAGAAAAACAGAAAAAAAAGGCAAAAAGAAAATTAGTAAAATATTTATATATAAAGAATGATGAAAAAATGGGTGATTCCGAAATTATTCGAAAATTATCCGTTAGAATAAAAATTAGAAGAAAAATATTGTTCGATTTATTCATTGGTCGATCGGCCATTTTTAATTATTCAAAATAAAAACAACAACAACAACAAAATCGATCACATCACAGAATCAATATTGCATTAATATTTTTTCGGCCAGCCGCAACAACAGCAATACAAACAAAAATCTCCCATTTTAATCTTCGAATTGCAATAATGTCATGAGAAGAAATCAAAAACGCAGAAATTATCAAGGTTAAAACATTAAAATATCATGGTGGAGTGACGTCATGCATAAGTTTCATGCACTGCACTGTTTTTATTTATTCTGTTGTTGCCATTGTGTGTTTGTATTAATTTTTTATTTTTCTGCATAAATTATAAAAGTTGTTTTGTTTAATCATAAATTGCGTCATTATTTTGTTGTTGTTGTTTCAGCGACATATTTAATTTTTTTTTTTTTCTAGTTTTAACAAAGTACTGACCTTGAACCCGGACAATAATCAATGTTTGGCACTTTTTTCTCTCTAGTGCTGTCTCTCTCTCTCTGTTTCTTTAAATTCTTATTATTATTTTTCGTTGAACCCTGTTTCTATTTGCTTTTTCAAAAAAAGTCTTACTTACGTCTGTCGTTCAATTCTTCTGAAAAAAAAAAAAAAAAACAGAAAAAAAAATGAAACAAAACAAACAAAAGCGAAAATGTGTGTCCAAGGTTTATATAAATAGGTGGAAAACCCCATTTTAAATCAGTCATCATCATCATTACATTTACCATCATCATCAAGCACATGAAATATTATTCAACTAATTAATTTATCATATTTTTTCTTCTTCTTCTTTCTCTCATTTATTTAAGAAGAATTTTCTATCTTGGTCATTTTTATTTTATGACAAAAAAAAAAAAAAAAACGTTGCCAAATTTTTAATTTTTATAAAATTTTTCATTTTTTTCCTTTTTTTTTCTTTAAAAATAAACTTTCTGGCAAACATGATACGTTCTTTATTTTCTATAAGAAAAATTTAATAATAACAAAAAAAAAAAAAAAAATTGTTTGTGTTGTGTTGAAATTTCAATTGTTTTGCTTCTATTTTTCTACAATTTTTTTTTTTCGTTCTTAAAAAACGAAGAATACAAAGAAAAAAAATGAAGAAAACCAAAAAAATTAAAAATAAATAAATAAAATTATTGTAGCGCCTGTCTAGTCTAGTCAACTTGTCAGATTTTTTTTTATATATTTTCAAATTAAAAAAATCTAAACTGAAAATGTAAGAAAATGTGTAAATTATGAAAAATTGTTCTTTGTTTTTTTTTTTTGTTTTTGTTTTTTCTTAATTTTTTATTGCTGTTAACTTTTTTTGTCATTTTTATCATTTGTTTATTTATTTTAAACAAGAGAACAAAATAAAAGGATGTGTTATAATATTTTGCATTGATACTAAATATACAAAATTATTGAAACAGCCTGAACACAATTTGTTCGTCACGCATTCCAAACAAATTCCATAAGATTTGTTCTAATGAATAACAAAAAAAAAAAACAAAGAAATTCAACCAATTTTTGAATTTTTGTTGAATTCCACGAATGCGTCTTTAAAAATTGTCAAAGAAATAACAACAATTGATTGAGTTTTGATTGAGTTGAGTTTATTGTAATCCCACAACAAGATCTACTTCAATTCACTTCTTATTGTGACAATTTATATCAATTGTTCATCTTTTTTTTTTTAACGTATTTTTTTCTTTTTGATCCAAAATAAATAATTATAACAATTAATTGGCTTTTATTTAAAAATAAGAATAAGAAAAATGTTTCTTATAATAACAAGGAAATAAAAATGTTCATTTAACTTTAAGGAAAAACAAATGAAGAAAAGATGAAAAGAATAAAATGGCAATATGTTGAAATGTGACAACGCCTACTCGATTTTTCGTGAACACAAATAAAAATTATGATTTGATGTTAGCCAGAACAAAAAAAAATACCAACCCGAATGCAATAATTTTATTTTAATAAAAAAGAATTACAAAATTTTAACACAACACCTCCTGTCCCATTTATTTTAGTACGCAAATATTTTATTGTTGCAAAAAAAAAAGAAAGAAAGAAAGAAGAAACTCTTTTAACCTCAAAACGTTACGATGATAATTTCATTAAGTAATTTTTTTTTTTTTTGAACTCATCACAAAATTCTCACACTTTTATTATTCATATAAAATCTCATTCCACTCATTCTGTAACATGATATCGAAAATTCCGTTCAGAAAGCAGAAGAAGAAGAAGAAGAAGAAGAGGGGAAAAAAATGAGTCTCTGTAATAAATTATTTTTGAAACTTTTCCAAAACAGAAAAATGTTTTTTTCTTTTTTCATTTTTTCATTTTTTTTTTAATCTTGTTTTCATAAAGAAAAAATAAATAAATAAAAGAAAGAAAGAAAAAAACATTATTAATCTTAATCCTGCTCATCATGAATTCATCTCATCCTACAATCAATATATACAAGAGAAGAAAAAAAAAACAAAATATTTTCTTATTTCATTTTTTATAAAAAAAAAATCTAATTTTGAACATTTTTATTTATTAAATTTTTTCATCGTTTTTTTTTTTTCATTTTCTTTTTACAGCCTGGTTTTGATTTCTATGATCCAGCTGATGATGAAATCTTTTCAAATAGTGGTTTACGCTCACGTTTAAATCGTATGCGTAATCCATTTAGTACATGGGGTCCGAGAAAACGTCGCAGTTCATTACAAGGTGATCAAGGTATTGAAGATGATACAAATGAAGATTTTAATATGTTTCCAAATATGACAAATCCATGGGATACAACATCATGGAATCGTACAACACCGAGAAAACGTGCACAACAACCACCACAACATCCAGATGATGATTTTGAAGATGATGATCATAGTGCATTTTTTCGTTCAATACCAGATGAATTTAGAAAATATATACCAGCTGATTTTGATTTTCCAATTATGCGATCACATTTGAATAGACAACAACATCAACCACAACAACATACACCTACACCACCTCCACCACCCCATAGATCTGAAGCGAATATTAGATTTGAAGCACCACCACAATTACAAAAACAACAACAACAACCACAACAACATCAGCCGCAGCAACATCAGCCACAACAGCAGCAACAACAATTTGAAAGAAAACCGAAATTTTGTGATGCTGCAATGCAAACTGATGAATCACTTGATAATCAACAACAAGAAGAAAATCAAAATGTTGATCCAAATCAAAATTTAAACTCACATGGATTAAGAAATACAATGGATATGGGACAAAAATCAACAACTGAAGAGTGTGATCGTGGGCAAAGAGCGCATTCAGCACCACCAGAAAAAACACCAGGGAATTCATTTGCATCTGCTAGCAGTAGCAGCAACAATAATAATCAAGGTGGTGCAGAACATGATCAGCAACAGCCACCACAACCACCCCCGCGAGCGGAAGCATTTGTAACAACATCACCAAATGGAGGTGTAGCCACAGCTTTTGCTACAGCCAGTGCTGGTACTAATACTTATCCAGCTCAAAATAATCCAGGGTATCCACGACAATATTATTATCCATTTCAACAGCAACATCATCATCAACAATCAAGACCTGCACAACAACATCAACCAACAACAACTCATCCTAATCAACAAAGTCAAGCATCTCAACCTTCTACTCCCGGTGGTACATTTGTACGTCATGTACCAATTGTTTTAGAGAGTAGAAAAGTAGCACCAAAAACTAATCAACCAAAATCGCCTATCCCAGCGCCAGCTCCACCAACACAACAAAATCAGCCACAACAAACATCAGCTGATAGAGAAATTCCAATTCAAACACAAAGTCAAGGTACTTCAGCACAAACGCCTCCACCACCATTACAAGATAGAGTTATTACAAAAATTCGTGGAATTCAGCAAGATGTAATGGAGCTTATGATTCAAATAGATAAATTCTCTGGAAATCGTAAAAGTAAAGAATATATTTGGTTGGATGAAATGCTTACAAGAAATCTTATTAAATTGGATGATATTGAAACAGATGGAAAGGAAAATATACGATTAGCACGTAGAGAAGCAATTAAATGTATTCAAGCATCATTAGCTGTTTTAGAAATGAAAGCTGATGGTAGAACATCATTAAGACAAGAACAAGTTCCAATGGAAACTGATCCAACACCAGAATTAACAACAGAAGAAGCAACTTCAATGGATATTGATCAAAAATCTCCAGCTGTTGTTCAAGATGAAAAATCACAAACAGATATTATAGAAACAGTTGCAGACTCTGAAATATCAAATGATAATACTAATTTAGAGAAGACTGATGAAGAGAAAATAAAATTAACAACAACTGAAAATGTTGAAAAAGAAAAATCAAAACAATCGACTCCTATGGAGGAAAAACAACAAAATAATGATGAGAAATGTGAAAATGTTGTAATTGATGAGAAGAAAAATGTTGAACCATAAATTATTATTAATGATTTTTTTTTTTAGATAATTAAAAAAAAATGAAAAAAAATTGTCGAACAATAAATTTAAGGAAAACTTCAAAAAAAAAAGTCGCGCATTTTTTTTGTTTTTTTTTTTTTGTCGTTTAATTTAAATTAAATAAAAAGATTTTTGTTTTCTTTTTTTTTTTTGTTTCTTTCTCTTTCTTTTGTAATTTATTTATATATAATTTTCTTTTGTTGAATATTAATTAAAAACATAAATAAATATTTGTAATTGACTAAAAACTCATTTATTATTTTCCTGTTAAAAAAAAACAATTTTCCCCACACCAATTTCCAATTTTTTTTGTTATTTCGCGCGGAAGAACAAATACAAAGATGGCGGTTTTTTTCAATATTTTATATTTTTATTTTGTCGGAAGAACAAATTTAAAGATGGCGTCATTTATTATAACAGTTTTACTTTAGTGTTCACTTATCAGTTTAGAATTGATACGGGATTCCACTATTTTGTAGTTTTTCAATAAGTATATCACGTTCTTTTGCTTTCTCTTTATCCCTTATATCCTTTTCAACTTTTCTTTTTTTTGTTAATCGTTCATGAACTCTTTTCATTTCTAAAATTTCTTTCATTTCCTCTTTATCATCATCTGTCATATTTAAACGTAAAACTAAAGCTCTTCGACCATCTGACATTGGTTTACTATAAAAATTGAATTTTTTAAGACGTTCTAATGGTGCAACACTTCGTTCAACTACAAGAACAATACGTGCCCATTGACGTTGCCATTCATTTCTTGTTTCTGCAATTTTTTGGTAAGTATTTCCCATCATAGCAATCAACATATTCACCAATAAAACTCCAACAATTACCATAAAAAGTACAAAAAGAAGCTGAAATTTTTTTTGGTTTAATAAATATTATAGAATTTGTTTTCACTAAAATAATGTAATAAACCTTTGCTTCCATTTCGTGATTAGTTTGATCCATTGATCCATAATAATCACCAAAATTAGTTAAAGACATTAAGAACATTGCCACAATTGATTCCATTGGTGATGGAACAGGATTTGTTACAGAATCATCTAGACCTAATAATAATAATAATCATTTATTTAATCTTAGGTGGTTGTATATGTATGTGTATGTGTATGTTATAATTACCATCTGGAACTGACGCTGGATTATCGAATGATAAAAATATAATATAATAAGCTGTAATAAAACAAAATTTAGATTAGGAAAAATTTGTGTAAAATTTAATTTGAACAAAATCACCTTGGGAAAATCCCATAACAAAGACCATATAAATAGAAACAAATCGAAGAAGATCTCCAGTGACCATCCGATAAATCATAACAACGAATGGACCAACTGATTTAAATCCACTAAAAAAATGAGAAGAATTTGAATTAAATGCAAATTTTAATTGAAATTTCTTGGAAACATTTTGAATAACTTACCGACAAAAGAATAAAAAATATGGTGCTGTCGTTAGCATAATAACAACAGCAACATGATCTTCAATTTCACGAAGACATGAAAATCTAAGCCAAGGTACTGTCATCATAAGACAACAGGAAAATAGGAACATAACACGTGACGGTGCTGTCATCTAAAAAAAGTAAATTTGAACGTTTTAAGAATTTTCATCAAAATTCAAAGTTTAGGATTTTTGTAATTCAAAATAATTTATTAATTAGGACACATTAGAGACGTTAGGGAAACACCGAAAATATGTCTTTACTTTCTTTTGTCTAATATTGAATTATTGAATCAGCACAAAATAAAAATTAAGTGAAGCGAAAAATTGTTGACTCATTTTGATGAAAAGAAATTAATTATAGAAACTTACCAAATTTTCAATAAACATTTTATAACCTAAAAATCTTAATTCTCGAAGTGCAGCTAAAATATATAAAACTGCTGCCACCAAAATAATTATTTCGGAAACCAGTCGTATCTGAAAGCACAGAAAATTAACTTCATATAAATAAAAAATATTGCAAGAATAAAAATTCTAACTTGATTCTGAAGTGATTCCAAATTAAGTAGTGGACATTCAGCGTATGGTGCCCACCACGATGGTGTTGTATCTTTTTCATCATAATCTGTTGAATTAAACCAAAATGGATTATAATCATTTCTAACAAATGCCTCAAATTTTGAATTGTTCAGTAATTCAAATCCAAATATTGAATAATTTTTATTTATATTTTCACTTAAATTTCTATTTAATGAAATTGAAATTGTTGTATTCTCCATTATAAGACGACTCATTGTAATATTTTTTTTATCAACTTTTGAATCTTTATCATTATCATCATTACCATCATCATCTAAATCAGGTCCAGGACGTAATAAAAAACTTACTAATGAGACAACAAAATAACAAGCGAATAAATAAAATTGTTGATAAAAACGTGATTTCACAAATGTATTCCATTTTGTTTTCAGAAGATCAATTAAAACTCCATCCAATAATTCTAGATGTTCATCTTTATCCTGAAAAAAAATAAAAACAAAAACTTAAATCAATTATTTCTGTGATAAAATCAAGAATGATTTTTTTTTACACCAAACACAACTAAATTTAATGCAGAATCTTTACTGATATTTCCAGTTTCAATATCGATTGTATCAATTTGTGATAATGGATACGCTGCACATGTTATACTTCCTAAAATCATTCAATTAATTAGTTTTCACAATTTGTTTTTAAATTGAAATAAAGGAACATACCCAATTGCCAATAAATTTCTCTTTCAATATTCATTATATGAAAAAATAATTCAACTCTTGCTAATTTTGCTGCTAATGTCAAAGGTGTTAAATGTTGAAAATTTCTAACTTCAAGTGATGAACCAACTTCATATGCCATATCAAATGTTGTTAATTTTTCATAAATAACTAACATATGTAAAACTGTATTACCATTTGTATCTTGTGCATTTGGATCAGCACCTTTGGCTAAAACAAGTCTATAGAGGAATTTTAAATATGGGATTAGATTTACATTTTTGTTAATGAAAATCCTTTCTAATTGTATACAAACAATTATTTGTGAACATCATAAAAAGTTAAATCATTCAACTATATTACAATTTTCCTTCCAATTTATATCGTGATCATTTTACTTAGAATTCTTTTAATGTCATGATAAAAATTTGTCTTTTTCATTTTATTAATTAAAACAATTAATTTGATGAAACAATTTTGATTCAAATATTTCAAATGAAATAGAATGACAAAATAAATTGAACATTTCTTATTTATATATTAAAAATAATCAGATTATACCTGTAACATTCTTCTTGTCCAAGACATGCAGCAAAACTCAGTGGAAATTCACCCCAATAAACGTAACCTTCATAATTTGAAAACGAAACATTTACACCAATCCATTCATGTTCAACTGAATCATAACGTGATGCTTTTTGATCTTCTGGACACATAAATGTTCCACAACATCTGAAATATTAATAAGATTTATAATAACTTTTAGAAAATACAGTAGAACGTTTGTTTTTTTACCTTTCATTAACATCAACACCCGCATCCAAAAGATATTTAACCATTGCTGGATCTTCATTAACAATTGCAATATGAAGTACATTTTCACCATAATATTCATCACTCATATAAACATCATTTATTAATTTTGGATAAAATCTTAAAAGTCTTTTGGCTAAATCCGCATGCAATGACGTCGCATTTAAAAGGCATAAATGAAGAATTGTTTCACCAACGGCACCACGTTCCTGGTAAACATTTTATTGTTAATTTACTAAGTTTTTATTTGGTTTGTATCTTTAGTCTAATTATAATAATTAATTTTGAATTATCCCTTTTGTAAAAAGTGTAAACTCTAATGTAGATAATAAAATTAGTTCATAAATTAATCACTCCATTTACAATGAATCTATAATTTCTAAATTAAAATTGTGGACCAAATAAAGCTTTTAATTCAATAGAAATAAATCTGTTAACTGTATTATCTTTTATTTAATCGAAAATCCATTGAATCCATTGAAATCACGAACCCTTATTTATAACAAAAGAATTTCTGTAGATTTACGCCAAAGATTGAATTCCAGTAAACCCAAAATATATACTCACATTAATATCCCAACAAACATCACGATATGCTTTAGGATTCATAAGATATTCCAGTTCAGATACTTTTGGACAATGTTGATCAAAATTAAAATCTTCTTCTGGATTTTCCATAGCCCTAATTTCTGGTAATTGTTTATGACGTGGACGTTCCTTATTACGTAACAATACAAGACTAGAAATTGGTATATATTTTCCAGCACCTTTATTATACAAATATGGTTCCACCTTTAAATATAAGAAATTTAAAATTAATTAATCATTGAACATAAACATTGAATAAACAATGAACAAACCTTTGTTTTAATTGCATGATCAATTTCAGCAAATTGTTTACTTTGTGCTGCCCTTTTCATCATATCAACAAGAAGGCCACCACCTTTTAAATTTACCAATTTATATAATGATTGTGTTGATACACCAGCTTGTTTTTTAACACCACTGGTAACATTACTTTCGGTATTTCCCATTACTCACAAAGAAAAAAAATTAAGAACTTCAACTAACAAAAAAAAAAACACTCTACTTTTTTATCGTCAATTAATTCAGAAATAAATTCATTTTCTTTTTATTTCTCTTTTTCTTTTAACACAATTATTATATTTGTAAGCAACGTATAATTATCACATTTGAAAAAAACTTTTTCCAGAAAAATGAGTCCACTGAAATATTTCCTGGACAAACCACTATAGAAGAAACGAACACAGAAAAAAACAAAAACTTGTAAATTTTTTTTTTCCAAAGAATTGAACTTTTTTCCAAAACTTTAATTATCGACCAAACAAAAATTGAAGAATGGAAAAGAAGGAAAAGTATTTATTTCATGGAATCATATGTTTTACTTCTACAATAACAACAACAACAATACAGTAAGGAAAAAAAAGTGATAAAATTCGTTAAAAGTGAAAAGTGGGTTGAATGCGGGTGAATTAGTAATTTGTAGTAACTAGAAAAGGATGATGGCACGTGGTTTGTGGGTTTATCTTTATATATTTTTATTTTTCTGTTTACGTGTTTTTGTTTTATTAGATTTTAGTTCTTCATTTTTCTCTTTATCCCCATATTATATTTTATATTCTCTACGGATACCGATGGAATGTAACCAGCCTTTCACTGTTGTGGGCGTGTAGACAAAACGAATAAAATGTATAGAATTTTAAGTAGTTTAGATAGAATGGTGCGGGTCAATATTTTATTTCTATTGTAAACACTGCATGTGCTAAAATTAATCTCCTGTTTTTTTTTTTTCTATTTTGATAATTTTGAATTTAATTGTTTAACGTAAAATTCATAGATTTCTATTCAACTTTAAAAAACCTCCTCCTATGATTAGATTTTATTTATTCATAATTAGATAAATGTATAGATATTTGGGGATGATTTTATTATTTATTGTTTTTTATTATTAACTTTTTTTTATTGTAATTTTATGCGTGTCTTCTATTACTCTCTCTCTCTCTCTCTCTCTCCCTCACTCACTGTCTGACTGTTTCCCATATTTTATTAAAATGATTGGTGTGCATGTGATTTATTGATGGACGTAAAAACATATCAGAGAAATCAATTTAATTTAAATTGTTTATTAATCGAGTATTAATTATGAATAGCGTAATTTTCCAATTCAATTTAATTAACTTCATATAAATTCATCATAATTAGGTTAAATTAAATGGATTTATCGAATTGATTTTAATATTGGCAGAATGAGAATTTTAAAGTTGATAATCAAAATTAATTGTTGATTGAATTTTTAATTCTTTGAATTTTAGTTAGTTTCCTATTCATTCTATTGTGACAATTAAAGGCTTCACATTTTACATACGGTACTTTAATATAGAAGGAAGAATGAAAAAGCAAAGGAATAATTCTTTTATCTGAACATTGTTCTTGTATGTACATCATTCCAATATCCAATTAGCACATCCTTAAATATTTCATCCGTACAAAAATTTCTTTCATATAAAATATAAATGATAATAAAAATACAAAAACAGAGGAATTATTATTAATACAATTAAATAAAACACAAAAACAATTATTTTTAAGTTAAAATTTCGCTAGACTCGAAATTATAAATTTGTAAAATATATACAACAATTCTGTTATAGATTTTCGGGGTGATCTGTGTCATCATATTCAGCTACATGATAATCATCCACGCCTGTATCATTGGCTCTGTTATCTGAATTTGCACTGAAGGCTCCATATTCAGGTATTTCCCAATCGTGTAGAGGCCATGGATGGTCACAGTAGGTCAAATTTGTTGTGGATAGAGTTAAGGTCGGTCGCTGATCACACTATCCCTTCTGACAATAAAATATGATGAGGTTTGAACACCTTTTTGCTTCTTTTTGCCTCTAGTTATTTTTTTAACAAAAACAATTATTTTAAAGTTCAAACATCGCTAATATCTCAGTGCGACATTTGTAAAATATATACAAGAATTATGTTATCAGTTTTCGGGGTGATCTGTTGTATCATATTCAGCTACTTGATAATCATTCACGCTTGTGTAATTGATACGGTTACCTGAATTTGGAAAAAAGGCTCCATATTGAGGTATTTCAATCGTATAGGCTATGGATGGTCACAGTAGGTCAAATTTGTTGTGGATAGAGTTAAGGTCGGATATCTCTGATCACTATATCCCTTCTGTCAATTAAATATGATGCGGTTTGAACATCCTTTTTTGCCATTTTTTAAAAAATTTCAATGCCCTTAGTAGCCGACGCATTGAATAAAATATTATAATGGAGTTTTCACCAATAATTTGATGACGTTAGAAATGGCCAGTGATCTTTTTTTTATAGTTAGTTTCTGATACTAAATGCACAAAGAATTTAACAGAAACAACAATTGTTTTAATTGTTATAATTCACTTGTACAAATATTTACAATTTACAAAATATATAGAACATTTAAATTGTGTTATCTCGGGTGATCTGTAGCATCGTATTAAGCTATTAGATGACATTCCACGCTTATATTGTTGGTATGGTGTATATATATTAGATATCTGAATTTGGCTACATAAAAGGGAAGGGCTCCCTTGTTCAGGTATCTATCCAATCCAACAATATAGGCTTTGGAAAATCACTGTAGATGAGATTTGAGGATACGAAGCTTAAGGTCTAAGTATCACTTCGTATTCAATCAAGCAAATATGATGCGGTTTGATCACCTTTTTTGTCTCGAAAGTTAGTTTTTTTTTTATTGTTCCTGGAAGTTTTATTGTTTTATAAAAAGAAACATTTAATATAGGACTGATAATCTAATTCTAAATTAATAGACAAATTATAAGTTTTTATGGTTAAATCAAAACGTCTAGAAATTAAATTGAATTGAATCAAAAAAAACTACAACAAAGATTTGAATTAGATTTGTAGAAATATTTAATAAAAAAGGTGATCAAAACCACATCATATTCAAATTGAAGGAGAAACGGAAGTGATCGAGGACTGACCTTAACTCCGGATTCACAACAACTTTTGCTCTATTGTGACTTTCAGATTGTATTATTCTTATATAGAGACTCTTGAAATTAGTTTGAGCCCCCCGGCAAACCCTTATTTCAGAATTCTTATATAGTCACCGAATAATACAATCACGAAATGTCATCTGATAACTCAATACAATGTCACAGATCACCCCGAATAAATACAGTTTAATTCTACAATATATTTTAAAATTTTAAAATTTGCAATCTAGCGAATTTTACTCATTAAAATAAATGTTCTCGTTGTTAAAATAATTCTTATATAAGACAAAGTTACTCTGGAAAAAATAAAAGTATTAAAAAAAAAATTGGCAAAAGGGTGTTCAAACCGCATCATATTTAATTGACAGAAGGGATATAGTGATCAGAGATATCCGACCTTAACTCTATCCACAACAAATTTGACCTACTGTGACCATCCATAGCCTATACGATTGAAATACCTCAATATGGAGCCTTTTTTCCAAATTCAGGTAACCGTATCAATTACACAAGCGTGAATGATTATCGAGTAGCTGAATACGATGCCACAGATCACCCCGAAATTCATTGACGGAATTCTCGTATATATTCTACTAAATCCTAATTTAGATTCTAGCGAAGCTTCAACTTTAAAATAATTGTTTTTGTTAAAAAATAACGAAAGGCAAAAAGAAGCAAAAAGGTGTTCAAACCTCATCATATTTTATTGTCAGAAGGGATAGTGATCAGCGACGGACCTTAACTCTATCCACAACAAGTTTGACCTACTGTGACCATCCATAGCCTACACGATTAAGTAATACCTGAAAATGGAGCCTTTATTGCAAATTCAGACAAAACCCAATTACACAAGCGTGGACGATTATCAGGTAGCTGAATATGATGACACAGATCACCCCGAAACTCCATGACGGAATTCTCGTATATATTCTACTAAATTCTAATTTAGATTCTAGCGAAGCTTCAACTTTAAAATAATTGTTTTTGTTAAAAAATAACGAGAGGCAAAAAGAAGCAAAAAGGTGTTCAAACCTCATCATATTTAATTGACAGAAGGGATAGTGATCAGCGCGGACCTTAACTCTATCCACAACAAGTTTGACCTACTGTGACCATCCATAGCCTACACGATTAAGTAATACCTGAAAATGGAGCCTTTATTGCAAATTCAGAGAAAACCCAATTACACAGGCGTGGGCGATTATCAAGTAGCTGAATATGATGACACAGATCACCCCGAAATTCCATGACGGAATTCTCGTATATATTCTACTAAATTCTAATTTAGATTCTAGCGAAGCTTCAACTTTAAAATAATTGTTTTTGTTAAAAAATAACGAGAGGCAAAAAGAAGCAAAAAGGTGTTCAAACCTCATCATATTTAATTGACAGAAGGGATAGTGATCAGCGCGGACCTTAACTCTATCCACAACAAGTTTGACCTACTGTGACCATCCATAGCCTACACGATTAAGTAATACCTGAAAATGGAGCCTTTATTGCAAATTCAGAAAAAACCCAATTACACAGGCGTGGACGATTATCAAGTAGCTGAATATGATGACACAGATCACCCCGAAAACTGATAACACAATTCTTGTATATATTTTACAAATTTCTAATTTTGATTTTAGTGAATTTAATTAATTTAAATAAATGTTTTTGTTGTGTGATTGAATAAAATTTGATGCTGTTTATTGATTTTTTTTATATTAATATAATTTTTTATTGTATTAATGAAATTCTAAATAAATGAAATTCAATTATAGATTATATAATAAAGGGTACTTTTGCGATGATCGCATTCGGTGTACTATTAGTAGGCAAATTTAATGCCTAAATCATGTTTGCGACACGAATTCGCGTTTGTTGCGCGATACCCTTACTTTAAGGTAAAAGTGATGATATTTTTTGTAAAATATCCAGATGATAGAACTTCAATAGTATAGACATGTTCTTCTTCTTCTCTTTGTACTTGACTTGCATCAAGTGATTGTTTTATTAGCTTTTTAAAATATATCTTTATAGACATGTTTTGATGACACAAAATAAAATTGATCCTCATAAAAAAAAATTATAGGCCGTTTCCATAATTAATTATCATTAATTAATTTTTTGTTTTGTTTCTAAAATCTTTATTGAAATAATATCATTTTTACCTAAAGAAACCACTAAATCTAAATGTGAAAAAAAAAAAAATAAGAATTAAAGGAAAAAAAAAATAAGAAAACACAATTTTATTTTTCCAATAATACGAAAATTCTTTTTATTTATTAATACTTTTTCTTCATTTTTCTTTTGTTTTGTTTTTCTTTTGTTATTTCTTTTTTGTTCATTAATAATATATATATATATATATATGTATGTATGTATGTAGGTATGTATGTATATAATTTCTAACTATAAATTACATAAACAAATTTGATTGATTGATACATTTAAAAATATTGAAATTACAATTAAATTATATATGAAAATTATACAAATTAAAAAATTATGAAAAAATACAAAAAATATTTGATAAGACCAATAAAAATAGACAAACAGATAATATTTATGAATTTATTTTCTTCTTTCTAAAATTTACGAAACAATTACAAAGAAAATACTTTTAAAATTTAAACAATTCGTTAACCATAATTCGCTAGATCATTTTTTCATTGTAGGTTAAATATATTAATGAGAACAGATAAACGTTCTGTATAATATTATTCGTCTTCCTTTTTCTTTAAATTTGATCAATAGACATTATTTTTTGTTTTTCTTATCAATATTAAAAATGTTGTTCACTGATTAAAAAGAAGAAAAGAAAAAGCGAAAATTGAAACTAAATGGAAATAATTTATTTAAACTTTTAACTAATTTTTTTTTCACTACATTTAAAAATGAAATTATTTTCGGGGGACAAAAAAGAAGACATTCAATAAAATTGTCTCAATATGTGACGTCAATTATTATTTTTCAAATATTTTTACGAGAAATTTTCGAATGAGTTGAACACAACTGGATATGGTTTTTTTTTTTTCTTCTGTGTGTCAACACAAAACTGATAAAAATCTTACAATAATTTGTTAATTCAATCCAAAGTTTTCTGTTCATTTGCACGAAGCTTTATAATTGAACAAAAATTTGGAGCAAAAAAGAAAATAAAGGAAAATAATTTGACATTTAAATTTTCAAACCAAAAAAAAAAAAATGTTTGTTTGTTTTTTTTTTTTTTGGGGGGTTTTAAATAAAAATTGAAAAAGGGGGAAAATAAATTTTTTTATCTATTCTTGAGAAATTGGCACTAATTACACACAAATCAATCTGTTTTATTTACTTTTTCCTCTTTTTTATAATCTAAATATAATTTTTAATTCATTTATTGTTGTGTTTCCTTTTTTTTTTTGTTTTTATTTGCAATGTGTGAGAAGGGGGGTGGGGGGTAATAGTACATTGAAAAAATTTAAAAGGAGGATACACGCGCGACATTATTTCTATAATATATTTATTTTTTTTTTGTGTTATTAATTAATTTTTTAATGCTAATTAAATGAAGAACAACAAAGAACAAAAAAAAAATAGGAAGGAAGGAAGGAAGGAAGCCATTTTTATTAATTGTATTAATTATTTTTGTTTGTTTTTGTTGTTCCATAATTTTACTTTTATTTAAAGTTAATTAATTAAAGTTTTTTTTTTTAAAAACATATAATTACAAAACATATAAAAAAATATTGCGACACTTGATAAGTGATAAAAAAGAAACAAATGAATTTGTAAAAAAAAAAAGAAAACATAAAAATGATGTAAGAGTGACGGAGACTACATTTTGGGTACAAATAAATTGATTTTTCTTTTTTTCTTGATCTCTTGGACAACTTTTGAAAAGAAAATTAAATGACATAGATTGAAGTCAAACGAAAATTCCAGAAGAAAATTCAATTTACTTTGAATAATTATAAATTGTTTTTACACCAAAAAAAAAACTCTCTCAATATTTGCGCAAAGATGAAAAAAATTTTAACAAAGTTGTCATTTTAAAGAATTTTGTTTAAAACAATTTTCTACAATAAATTAAAAATGAAAGAAGAATAAATGTAATCTCGTCCTCTTCTCATTAAAAAGTAAAATGAATAAAAAATCTACAATATTTTGTTTTAGAAATTAATTCCATTGGGCAGAGTTTTCTTTCTTTCCTTTATTTTTTTTTTGTTTTGCGACCAGATTATAAAAACTAACAAAAATTTAATTAATGCTGAATTCTGTAAAAATTGTGTTAATTAATTTCCATTAAAAATAAGACAGAAAAACAACAACACTTTAAAAAATTTACAAGCAAATATTTTCTTATAACGAATTATTTATTTTGTGTTTTATCCAATAATTGGTCCGAAATGACGATATTTTGGTTATTATTTAGAATTTAAATTAATTTTCTTCGATTAATAAATTTTTGCCCCAATTCCTTTTTCACACAAAAATTCTCTGCATTAAAAATTATAAATAAAAATTGAAACATTTCTTATTTTGACGTTAAAGTCAAGGATAAGTTGATATTTTTTTTTTTTTCTTTCTTTTAAAACAAACTTAATGCAGTAAACTGCTACAATCATTCTACTAAAATCTAAAATAATACTTTTGTGTTGTGACTGTTTTTTTTTTTTTTGTTGTTTCAATTTCAAAATACAAAAGAATACCAAAGAAACGAAGACCAAAAACAAGAAATCATAAATTGCACAAATCCAATTTATTTTCTGTTTCTTTTTAACTTCTTTATTTAATTATTTAATTTTCACCCCTTCCATTTGTGAGTTGCACTAGAATACCATCTTTCTATCTAACGTTACTTTACTTTTGTAAATAAATTTATCAAAAAAAAAACCAAATTTTTCAAAATCTTTTCTCATCCAAACTCGCTCCTTTCTCACTCAATCTCTCTCCCTTTTTTTTATAATTGTTGTCTCATCACAAACACACACACACACAGACAATACTTTAATTTTCACATTTACACAGTTGCTTTCTTTTCCCCAACCCCCTTCCCATTCTACTTCTTATTTTCAACTCCTTATTATAAATTTATGCTTACATTAAAAAAAAAAAAAATCGAAAAATTATTAAATTCGTTTACAACAAAAAAAAAATTATAAAAATAAAAATTAATTAAATTAATTTGGAAAAACAGAAACTTTGTTTTTTCCACTTTTTTTTTTTTTGTTTTTGTTTGGTTTTGTATTTATTCCCCCCAGCCCGCAGATGATTATATCTAGGATTAATACGGCGCATTAATTGTTTAGTTGTGCATTATTGTTGTTGTTGTTGTTGTTGTTTTAATTCAATTATTTTGTTTTTTTTAGTCTTTAATAAGTTCAACATAATTAGCTGGAAAGAGTCCGTAGGTACCGTCTGGACCTAAACCTTGCCACCATCCTTCATCAATTTGATCAATATGTGTTATAATATCATTTGGATCAAAAGATATTTCTGATTCATCAGCTACAAATGAAAATACAAAAAAAAATTCATTAATTAAGAGAAATTAATTAAACTAATTAAAATTAGTAATTATGAAGAAGTACAGAACGTAATTAAAATGATAATCTTACCCGCTTGATAATCATATAATGCTCTAGCTCTTTGTAAAATATCACCAAGCATATCTGGAAATATAATTGAATCATCAGACATTAAATCATTTTGATTTTGTTCATCCATTGTTTTATTATTAATTGACAAATTTGTTGTACGTTCTTCTAAATTATAATCATCAACTGGTGTTGCCGCTTGACTTGTTATTGTTGCTGTTGTTGTTGTAGTTGTTGTACCTGTTTTATTATGGGGTGAACGTTTTATTGTTGAATATTGATCATCATCATCATCATCATTATCATATTCTGGTTGAGGACTTGGTGCTGTTTCTTCAACAATAATTGGAATTATTTCTTCTTGTTGTTTTATTTTTTCATTATTTTTATTTATTATTTTTCCATTTGTTAAAATTTCATTATTTTCTATTTCCTCCACTGTTTCAAATATTTCATTTTCCTTAATTTCAATCACTGCATTATCATCTGCCTCTTCTACCTCTTTTTGTTCAATTTGTTTTTCTTTCTCATTAACAATAAATTTATCATAAATTTCATTATTTTCTTGTATTGGTGAGGTGACAACAACATTTGCTGGTTTACATTCATCAATAAAATTAGTTTTTTTCATTTCCGTTGTTTGTTGTTGTTGATTAGTCAATGAATTAATACGTTGTGCTATTGAATTACGTACTGGTTTTGCGGGGGCAGCTCTAAAAATAAATACAAGAAAGAAAAAAAAAATTATAAATAAACAAAAAAAAAAAAAAACAGAAACAGAAACAGAAAAAAATATTTCTGCTGTTAACTTTTAAGACAACTTTTCTTTTTTTTTCTATCTACAAATTGCAGAGGCGAAAAATTATATTTTTAATTGGACAATATAATTAGGTTTCTCTTATTTTATTTCTTTAAAAAGAAACTAAAATTTCCTTTTACGGTTTTTTAAATTCATTCACATTTAAATGTTATCAAATAATAATTTATTGATGTATGTGTGTGTGTAACAGGTGACAATATGACCAAAAATTTAAGAAAAGAAACGGTGACTTCACAGTTAAAACAATTATCGTATCACACATTTTAAGATTACCCAAACTGCTCCTCTCAACCTCCTCCTTTATTGTAACTAGCGTCATAGAACATATTTGGAGGATAAAATAATTTGGAAAACGTGTTTCTTGAAAGAAAAAAAAATGTTTATTGAATTTATTTTAAAATTATAAAATAAATTCCAAATTGTCACAACATTTCATCTGTCAAAACGTAACGATTTTCCATTTATTTTTCATGTGACGTAAAAGATCTCCACCAATGTTGGTACGAGTTTATAGTTTTTTTTTGTTGTTGGTATTCATGAATTAATATTAATTTGACCGATGATTGGAAATAAGAAGTTTGTCACACATTTTATTTCAATGTTAAAATGTCGCACAACAAACTTAAATCATAAATTAATACAAATTCACGATTTTAAAAAGAATTTACATCGTTGCGTTAACCGTATCCACACACATCAGATAATTTTATTTCGGCTGTAATTTGTAACAGAAACGAAATTTGTATCCTTGAAAAAGTCGGAAAAATTAATTTACATTAAATAATTGAATAAACGAAATAATTGAATATGAATGAAATAAATTTTCTCAATTTTATGTTTCTTTTTTTTGGTAGATTGATTGATTCTTGTTGTTGTTGTTCTTCTATCAAATTTTCTCTAATAAATAAAATTTTCATCTTCATAAAAAAAAAGCCAATAACTCTGTTTGTCCCTTTCATTAAATTTCTAAATTTAAAAACAGAAAATCTAGAAAGTAAGAAATAAAACAGTACAAACTTTGTATGCATTTGTCCACTTGCTGAATTTTGTGAAAAAATTGCTTTTGCTGTACCAACACGTGAACCAATTAATTCTTTTGCTTCTTGATTTCTTTGTTGTCGCATTAATTCTGCTTGTGTTGGACCACGTGATTCTGTTTGCTGATGAATTGTTGGTGATAATGGCATTACTGGACTGAAATATTTTTTTTATAAAACAAACAAATTAATTCATGAATTTAATTTTTGGTTTACAAAAAAAAAATGATAAGAAAAAAAAAGAGTTTTTTTTCTGTTGTTAATTTCAGTTTGTTGTTGTTGTTATTTTTATACATATTTTTTTTTTTGTAAGAATTCCGTTTATTTATTTTTTATTTTTCTTAATCGCATTTCACAATTTTTGTATGAATCATTTTTAGTTCTAATTTTTATAAATACAAAATACAAACAAAGAACAAAAAAAAAATGTTCATCTTTCAATTTGGAATGACTAATAAAAGTTAAGTGAACTTGATAATTTTTAATTTAATTATAGTTAAAGGGAATGAATTTCAAAGGTTACAGATAAACTATTTAATGGTGAAAATATTTAGTACAGTTTGAATTGAATTGAATTGTAAATTTCACAAATGGAAGGAAATTGAATTGAATTTATTCCGATTTTTATTCATTCAATTTCACATTAGAATGTCGATAGTAAAATCGATGAAAGATCAACACAAATACATTGGCTACAATTTACCAAATTAATGTAAATTAAAACATTGAAATTTTAATAATTTGAATAAATTTACTTCATACAAACACAACCGCGTCAAAAATTATTAAAAAAAAAAATAAAGTTCACAAAAAAAAATCTCAATCGAAATCAATCAACGAACCGGAAATTATTCACATAATCTTTAACTATAGAAAACTATGTTCACCCTCCATTTATTATAATTGAAAGTTTCTCTTTAGATTCTTGTTTTCGATTAAATAAATTATTAAAGAATTCAAATCAATTCAAATTAGTTTGTTTTTTTTTTTTGGTTCGGAAATAAAATTCGTCAATAAATTAAAAATGGAATAATTGAATTGATTTGTTGTATTTATGATTTATGTTCGGTACGATTATTATTTCTTACCTGTTCATTGGAATTCAAATTTTTATCGTTTTTTCTTTTTTCTGTATTTTGTTTTTGGTTGACTTTGATTGTCATTTGTTGTTGTTTATTGTTGTTTTTTTTTTTTTTTGACAAAAGAATTCATTTAAATTTTTATTTCTTTATTTATTGAATTTGGACCAAATTACGAAGTGGATCGAGTCAAATTGCTTTAAGTCTTACAAATTATTTTTCAATTTCTATTTTTTAATTAAATGAAAAATCTTTCTTTCATTTAATTAAAAGTTTTCCCATTTTTCCAAATTTATGAAAAAAAAAAACAAAATTTGGAAATTAGAAAATTTTAACACAAAACGGATTAATTACAATAAATCTTTCCGACTTATGAGAATCATAGTAACCTTTGACCCTTTCACATATTAACTTAAATATTTAATTTGTTTTCTATTATTATTTTTTTTTTTATTATTTTAATTTGAGAAAAAAGAAAGTTTTGTCTTTTGTTTAATTATTTGTTGTTGTAAAATAAATAAAATCAAAAGATGTGAAAAAATTATTTTCTGTAAGACGAAGAAATAATACAAAAGAAACGAAAGAAAATCAATTTGAATTGAAGTAATTCCATAAATATTTTATTCAATCGAATTTTTATTTTTTGTTTTGTATTTAATTTTTTTTTCTCATTCAAAAGAAATTTATTATTAACATAATTCTAATTTGAATCTGATTAGAAAATAATTTATTTGGTTGGTGTGATGTGTGGTGAAGGTGAAAAGATTGAACGTGAAAAAAAAATGAACAATAGATATTAGAAAATGGAATACAAACCTTCTTGCTGTTGCTGAAAAATTATTATTATTTGTTGACATTGGTGCAGCATTAATTTCCATTGCAATTCGTCTTTCTCTTTCTGTATGCTCTTTTTCCTCACGTACTCTTCTTTCCTGTTTTTTGTTTTGTTAGAGAAAATTTTTTTATCAAATTAATTTTTCATTGTTTGTTTTGTTTTTTTTTTTTAATTTTCCTAAATCGAAATTATTCTTTTGTTTTCAAATCTACATTTTACAGTTATGTTGTTTTTTTTCTCTCATTTAAAAATTTTACATTCAACTGAATGTGATGATAAAAAAGTGTCTATGATAATTATCATCTCACCATTAAAAAATTCATTCATTAATTAATTGGGTGGTCAAAATAATGGAGGACAAGATATTTTAAAATTTAATTATTTGATCTGGCATAATTTAAAATATTATTGACTTTAGTCCACTTTGTATTTAAATTGTGACAATTTAAATGAGGAAATCCTCAAATTATTATAAATTTTAATTTTGAATTTTCAAGAAAAAAAATTATTAAATTCCTAAAAGTGCAAAATAAAAGAAAGTTTAACGATAAAAATTGTTGTTCATTTTTTTGTTTCTAAGTTATTAAGTCAATTAACGTTTCAAAAAGTTACTTAAAATAATTTCATAAGATTGGATAAATTTTTTGAGTAAAGGAGATTAGCGCATTTTAAAATTAATAAAAAAACAAAATTTAAATGGACTAATTTGTACAAACCTCTTCTGTTTTAATTAATTCAATTTTTTTCCTTTCTTTTTCAAGGATAACCCGTTTCTTTTCTTCTTCCTCTTCCTTTTTCCAAAAACTATCACGTTCTTTAGCATTTATTTCTTTAGCAGGATTACAACGTGAATATGCTGTGCCAATTGGTCCCTTTTGTGTTTCCTCAGTAAATTTATGTTCTTTAAAACTGTACGCTGAACCGACAGCACTAACTTTCTCAAATATAAGTTCCTTTTCAACATCATCTTCGACACGTGCATTTATTGTTAAATGTGCACCATTTAATAATTTTTCAACATCACGTATATGATTTGCACATGTACCTTTACGTCTAGCACCTTCACCCTAATTTAAAAAAAAAAAAAAAACAATAAAATGTTAATTACAATTTAAAAAATTTTGTATCCTTTTATCAAATTAAAAACACATTTAGTGTTCTTCTTCTTCTTCTTCTTCTTTTTTTATAATTTCAATTAAAAATGTATAAAGTTGATCGATCAGTTGAAGCAAAAGAAAACCGGAATAAAAGGCATTACGTTAAAATGTAATTAAAATCCATAAAAGGTGACATCATTTAAAAGACGAGCCCTTTTTTTTTAAGAATTTCTTGATGTTATCAATTTTTTAAGAATTCTATTTTAAAAATTTTTGTGCGACCAATGAAATCGTGTCAACCTTTTTTACCGGTGAATGTTTTTTTTTTTTTAAAGAAACAACAACAAAACTTTTATCTTGTAAATTCAAAAATAATTAAATGGTCACTTTATTGGATTATAAAAATACAACATCGGTCAGTTTAAACAGGTTTTACTCTATGATTGTTAAATTGAATAAATTTTATTGCAAATTCCAATTGATTTTTTTTTTAAATGGAACTGTATCTAAATTCCAATTGGATTGTTTACACAAAACCCAAATAAAAAATTACGATAAAATGATGACACATAAATTCTTATCTTATCATTTTATCACAAAATGATTAATGTATTTATTTTTCACGTGAATATAAAATTATTTATAAAGTTAAATGGAATTGAAAATAAAAAAAAAATAAAAAAACTTGCCTGCCAATTAATAAGTACATATTTATTAAGACTTGTTTTAGGATCAGCAATTCGCACAAATGCATACATTATTTTTCCACTATTGAATTCATCTGATAATTCATCTAAACCACCATCTCCAGTTTCAACCACTTTTAAATCATTTGTTTGTCCCTCATAACCAAATAGAGCCCTTTTTGTTTCAAATTAGAATAAAAAAAAAAATTAAATTAAAATCTCCATTACGAACAAAAAAAAAATAAAAACTAATAATAAAATAAGAAAAAATTTATTGTTTTTTTTTTATTTTACCAATCTGTCGCTGTTTTATCATCCAAAACATCTTTCCATGCGCTTACAATAAGTTGACGATTTTTTTCTAAATTTATAGACATTTTCTTTTCTTTCTTTTTATATTTTCCTTTCTTTATTTAATATTTTTATATAACAAAAAAAAAATCCTTTTCAATTAAAATTATTAATAATATAAATTTTCCTTTTATTATTTTTAGATCAGAATTTTTTCTATATTCACATAATTAAATAAAATAAATCACAGTAAAGAAAAATAAAACAAGTATTTATGTTAATTTGTTCACAAATAATAATCACAAGTGGTTTTTAGATGCAGAAATTTTAAGTGATATTTGACATTTTATAGAGCAAACCCTATAAGCAAATGGTGGAATATTGTCGAAATGCAACTGACGTCAATATTCCACTTTTTGCGTAAAAACTGAATATTTCAGAAATATGTAATTGAAGCACAAATCTTCAAATTACAACTCAAACATTTGAATATTTTCACTGTTATTCTAAAACACAATTTGTTCTTTAAAAATAATATTCTGATTTATATATCAGAATAAAATGTCATTATCAGAATAAAATGTCATTAAAATGCATTCGAACGAACGGCAATAATAATAATTGGTTGGTGCACGTATTTATCAGCTTACAGGGCACCGATTAATAGGATTTCATTCGTATCAGATAGATGGCAGCCCTAAGAAAATTTGAATCAATGACAAATTATTGATGTAATTTAAAACATGCATACAATAATTCATAGGTATTTTTATTAATTTTCTTTAATATTTCTACTATTAGCAGTATAGTACTTAAAAACTAGTAATGTTTTTCAATAAGTGAAATTTTTATAAACTTTTAAAATCTAATGATAAGAAATAGGTTTGAGTCTTTGGCTGACGAACTAAATTTATAAATTACATGTATTGTTAAGAGATGGAAGTTGCTAATAATTTTCTCTTCATATTATTCAATTTTTCTAACATAAGTTGTTGTAAATAATATTCAGATATGATCAATTATTGTATATGAATCATTTATTTGTTATTAAAATACATAATTATTACGTATTTTTTGCATAATTAGTAAAAACATCTTGAAGCAATAGTAATGCCATCTATAGTTTGCATTTGATTTATAATAAGTCATACCAATTGCACAATTTTTGATAAAACAAAATAAAAAAAAAAAGAGAGAAAAAAAATGTTCATTCCATTCCACATTCCATTCAAAACAAATGTCAAATAAACAATCTGCAAAAGAATTCAAGTCGTTTCGTTGTTTAGTTAAAACATTTAAAAGTGTTATATCTTTATAAAATATAAATAAATATAATTGAAAAACAATAAATCTATTTAACTAATAACAGTGTTTAGTGTTATATTTAATTAGAATTATTATTTTAGTTTAATAAAATAAATAATAAAAGAAAAACTGTTGTAAAAAAAAATTTATTAAGGAATTTCATTCTTTTTTCTTCTTCAATTCTATTTAATAGCAAAAAAAAAGAACGAGAGAAAAAATATCGTATAAAATATATATATTTTTTTTTCTTCTTCTTCTCTTCTTTTTTATTTGATTCTGTTCTCTGTACGGATTACGGAATGTTAATATGCGCTGCTTTGCTCTCTGTGTCTGTTCACTAAAGTTTTCATTGTATTGATTTATAAAAGTGTTGTGTAGTTGAAAAGATACAATTTTTTTTTTATTATTATTGTTGTTGTTGTTGTTGTTTTTTTTTAAATCAAATTATTATTAATAATATTATCTGCACATACACACATACGGACATTCTTTCATCAAAAAAAAAAAAAAAATTAAAGTGCTAAATAAAAAACAATTTCTCTTTACCAATTTATTTTTTTTGTTTTTATAAAATAAATATATAAAATTTTGTAAAATAACAAAAAAAAAAAACTATTAAATTATGGAATCACCATTAGAAGTTTTATCTAGAGCAGCAACAATGGTTCAGGACAATTCTTCAGGACACAATGGTAAGTTTCTATTTTACCAGAAAAAAACAAATTTTTCTCTTAAAAAAAAAAACATAAAAATATTTAATTTCCACCCTGTGTGACACAACATTCCTTAGAGCTCTCTCAGCTCAGCTCACAACAATTCAAGCCAAAAGGTTTGTTCTTCTGTGTTTGTGTTGATGTTGAGAAGAAGTCTTCTTCTTTCGTTCATTTTGATAGAGAAAAACCGAAGAAGAAGAAATAAAATAAAAACACTTTTTTTTTTCTTGTCTCGGGAACAGAAAATAAATTATTTTCTTCTGTTACTTTTTTTTTTTTGAATTGTCAAAAAAAATTCCCTTTGAAATTTTTTTAACTATTTTCCCACCAAAAGAAAAAAAATAACAATTAATTTTTCCTTTCATAATTTTTTATTTAATTTGTGTTTGTTTTGTTTGTTTCGCATTTAAATTTTGATTAGAAAATTTATTGAAAAAGACAAGGAATTTAAAAAATGTGACATTTACGCGTTTTATTGTTGTTGTCGTTTGTTTAAATTTTATTGTTGCTGTTTTGTTTTTTTTGTTATTTTCTATTGTTGTTGTTATTGTTTTATTTTCATTCGTCTCCTTGCTTAGTAGTTGGATTCAAACAAATTCACATACACACATACACAATTTTTAACTACATATTTTCTATTCTACTATTCTTAAATATTTTTTTTTTGTCTCTTCGCATAAGAAAAACAAAAAGGAAAATTTTTAGTGTGTGAAAATTTATAATAAATTGTAATTGTGTTGATTTTAAGAAGAAAGAAAGAAAGAAAGAAAAAAAGGAATTTTTGTTTCAGAACCAAATTTAAAAAAAAAAAAAACAACAAAAAAGTATACCGAAAAGAAGAAGAGAAAACGTAAATTTTTGTAGATGGATTGTCATCATCTTTAACACCGATAAAAATCAATAAACCAAAAAAAAAACAACAGAAAAAATGTTATTTCATCAACAAAAAAAAAAAAACAAAACAAAAAATACACGAATACTGCGATTAATGGAATTGATCTGTAGATAGATTCTCGTATACATTATTTTAAACCCAAAAAACCATACACTTTTTTTTTTGTGGGCCAATAAAAATACTTTTATTTTATTTTGTTTTCATAACTGTTCTAGATTCTATGTACGTACAATAATATTTCTTTACACATGAAAAGAAAAGAACAACAACAATAAATTTATTGAAACAAGAAGAAAAAAAAAAAGAAGAAATTCAATTGGGATTCTCATAATTATTTACTGTCAACGACATGCATTACTTTACTACTTTATAATTATGTTACTATACTTGATGGGCAATTATTTATGTTTTTTTTTTGTTTTGTATTTTTTGCGTCATTAACGCATTGTTCATTTATTAGTTGAAAAATGTGAAGATGACGTATGGGTGAATGGAAATGACCCCTTTAGAACAAAATAAATAAATAAAGTTTTTTTTTTTAATTATACATAATTTCTCAAGAGTTAAATAAAGATAATAATAACCTCCTTCAATTTCAAAGAAACTATTTTATTTCTTTTTTATTGTTTCATTTTTTTTTTATTTTAAAAAAATCCTATTCTAAAATGTCATTGAAGTTTTCTGTCAAAAAACGAACGATAGACAATTATTTGAGTGTTGCAAAGAAATGTATTGTTTCTTCCAAATTTATCAACGTAAAAATTTATAACAATTAACCGATTCATTCCATTATCAAATTTTCCCCAAATTCTACTGAAAATTATAAGTTGGGTATTTTTGACAAACCTTTTACTTCTAAACTAAATCAATAAAGTTTAGACATTTAGAAAATTTATTTTAAATTTTCAGAAATGACTAAACATGAAATAAATTAATAATGCGGGCTTTCCCAAACTAACAACAGAATGATGTGAACAACAATTCTGATTAGTCATTTCAGCCAATCAGGCTCTTGTGTATTTAAAATATTTTTCCAAATCTACTGATGACTTCCTGTCTGTAGTAAAAAAAAATTTGTACAGCTTCTTAAATATTCGATTTTCTTGTGATCAATATTTGTCTTCCGAAACCTTCCGAATCTAGCCTTAATATAGAAATTTTCTAAATTGTATTTAAGGGTGTTTCCTGTTTCCCTGAACCGAATTGAATTATATGGATATTAAACTCAAGAATTAAATGTATTTATTGTATTGTGACACGACCGGAAGTTCTATATTATATACAGATCAGAGCTCTTGTATATTATAACTTGTACATATTTATAAAGTCAGTTACATTTTACACATCAAAGCATTTTATCATGAATTTAAAAAAAAAATAAATAAATCTCAACCTCCAATGATAATAAACATTTTCTATTTCTTTTTATTTTATTTTTCTCGTTCTAACTTTAGTGGAAATTTTTTTTTTTTTTTCAAATTAAGTAAGAAGAAAGTACAATGAGAGTACTATATAACTATGATTTACTTATATTGTATACCTTTCGTAAATTTAAAGTTCATATCAAAGGAATACAGTCTAACTAATGACAAGACTGCATTGACAAATAAAAACTTTTATTTACAATCGTAAAATGTTTTCTTGTTTTTGTAGGTAATTTTACTAGATATTCACTAGCTATCTAGTTATACCTATAAATAGATACTAGTCAACTTATCCATTCATTTAAATTAAGTCCTATCTAAATTTAGTCACATGATGACTTTTTACTCAATTATACAATATTTTACTCAAAAAATTATTTAGGATTTTAAAAGACTTTAAGTGTACATACTTGCAGCAAATGTGTTTCTTAGATATTTGCCATAAAAAAATTCAAATTATAACAATACAAACATATTTCATTTGACCTAAGAATTTCAATTTCTTTGATCAGATAACCGTATTTTTTTTCTTCTGTTTAAACATTTCTTAAATAAAATTCTGTAAGTTCATCCCATATAGCAACAAGTAAAAATGTTTCTATTTTAGAAAAAATTGAATTCTAAAATAACAACAAATTAAACATCTTAAAAATTTAATGGCAAAAATTTTGTTTTTAATTTTTAATTTACCGATGTTGCCAAATTTATTGTTTGTTCGTTTTGTTTTTTAAAATTCGTATTGTTCGTGATTCACATAATTATAAACAGCTATTTTAAATAGCTTAAACAGTTTTTTAATTGATATCAACAAAATAATTGAAATTGAGGAGGGGTTAACCACTGTGTGCAATCTTTGCGAAACTTTGTGCAATCTTTTGAAATGTGCAATTAGTGGGACGCATAAGTTTCGAGTGGTTAACCCCTCAGTATTTGCAGTCTAATTCTTATGTAAATTATTTTGATTCATCAAAAATGTTGACTTAATTTTCAATCAACAAAATTGTGTTGACACTTATTACGTTTATTTTGTGGTCTTGTGATAATCATTATGATTCAAATTTCAAGAATTTTTTTAAAATAACTTCAAAATATGTGAATCCAATTGGATTAATTTTTTTTTCTTAGAAAAATTAAATTTACGTAAAAATTTTCTTTTGCAAATAAAAAACAAAACAAAAAAAAAACCCAAAAAAAAATCTACATTGTGTTAAGACTGTGTGTAGATAATTGGATCAATTATGGTATTATGATGATGATAATAAATATATTCCGCGATGCTGAATGAAGAACCGGTAAAATAATTACCAACTTTACTTTACAAACAATAAAACTTGTCTAATTGTTCATCTAATAGAATTATTTTTCGAATTCGCACAACTCAATGAAAAATTCAGAATTTTTCTTAATATCATTTCGGTACATTCTTTATTGAGACCACCTGCAATCTTTAGTAATTGAACTCAATATGTCTGGGTTAAAAATCAATGGTCCAATTAAACAGGTTAAATGTTATGATCGCACATCGCATTAACAACAGTCAGATCACATGACAAAGTGACATAACATAAGTGTGACTGACATGACAAAAGAAAAAAAAATGTTATTGTTTAATTTCTTATTAAAAAAAAACATTACTTAAGTTTTCATTAATTTATAAATTATAATTAAAAATATTATTTAAATTAGTAAATTCGCGGTAAAACAAACAATTCTCCGTAAAAAAAAAAACAAAAATTAAATATATTTTCTAATCAATTATTTTCATAAACAAAAATTTATATTATTTCTCATTAGTCATAGAAACATAATTTTAGATGTGAAGGGGGGTCACTTGATAATCACTAAAAAGAATCTAAAAAAAAAATATAAAAATTGACAAGACATGAATTATAAAATATTCACACAATTTATTCAATGATGAAAGACGAATCACATACAAATACACTTTCATCACTTTTCACTTAAATTGTTGTTTTGTTTTTGTTTTGCTTTTTTTTATAACAATTTTTTAAGAACACAATGCAACGCCAAATGTTGCAATTTGTGTGTGCAATTAGTGCAAATCAATTTTGTAATAAAATCTTTTCAATATCAATTCGTTTATTCTTCATTTTTTGGTTCCTAAATTGTTGAGTGATAAAGACTATGTAAAGACAATTCTGTTGATCCAAAATTATGAAATTTCTATTTTACAATCCATACAATAAAATATAAATGAAGCGATCAAAATAACCTCAACGAATACGAATAAATTAAAATACAAAACAAAACAAAACAAAACAATAAACAAATGAGTTGCGCGCACGAGCACAATTAATTATTAAATTTTTGTTTTTTTTTTTTGAATCCATTCAATCTTATAAAATCAAATTACACAATCGCATTTCCTTCCATATAATTTAATATTTTATTAATTCCATTTCATTATTTTCTTCTTTTCTGATTGTCTTTTTTTGTTCACTGTTCTCTTTTCTTTTTCTAATACTTCCTTGGAGCCTCCTCCCTTCTTACACGTATTTGCCATATAAAATTATTCTTAATATTTTTAAATAATTGTTCATTTATGTGACTGACGCTTATATCAATTTTTAATTCAATATTAAAAAGAAAATAATTTGAATAAAAAAGAAACAACAAAATACAACCTAACAACAACAACAACAATGAAACTTAATTTTTTTTTTTTTGTTTCCTTTTTTGACACTGCTTACTTTTGCTTTGCTTAGTAAAAAAAAACAAAAAAAAAATAAAAAGTGATTGAAGCAATGTCGCATTTTCTTAAATGGCCATTGCCATTGTTTCTTTTTTTTTTTTTTTTATTTTTATAAAAACTCATGTTTAATTTTAAATTATTTCTTTTTTTTTTTTTTTTTGCTTTAATAAAATTTGAATAAAACTTGTATAATACGAATAGGCAGACAGAAAGACAGACATTATAAAAGAGTGTATTGTGGGGGGGAATTGAGAAGCAGAGGGGGACAAACAGATAATAAAGAAAAGAAATGAATAAAGTTATGCTATTTTCAAATTAGAATTTTACCAAATATGATAGAATAATTTCTTTCTTATAATTTGTCAGGAAATATTGATGTCATTTAGCGTGGCAGCGTAGTTTATATATTACAATTAACAAATTACAATTATAAACAAATTTAAGAAAAAAAATCAAAATTATCTAGACAAGCGTTAATTGATTTGATTTATTTAATTATTAGTTAACTCTATTTATTTATTATGTAATAACAACATCATCAGATAAAAAATTCTAATTTAATCTGATTAAATGATTATAATATAATAATGAATTAAATAAAACCTCTAACTTCAAATTAAATCAAAGTTACATTTTTTCTTTCTTCTTCACTATTTTAATCTGTTTATCCGCTCATCTGATACACACCAACAACAACAACAACAAAATCTACAAAACTATTTTAATTCTGTTTCGACAATAGCCTTAATCCTTTGTTGTTGTTGTTTTATTTTTTATGTAAAAATAGAATCAAAGAAGAATAAAAAAAAACAAACAAAAATTCTCTCTTCATTTTGTGACATCATCATCATAAATACAACAACAAATCGGATTAAAATGCAAACTGCATTACCATCTTTTGTTCACATCTCTTACTATCTCTAGCATACTGAATACATACAAACATATTATACAAAATGTGTATTTCTCTTTCTTTTGTTTTGTAGTTTTTTTTTATAACGTGTTTTTATAGGCTTAATTTTGTTGTTGTTGTTGTTCTTTTTTATTTTGATAAAATTTTCTGTTGTTTCGTTCATGGTTTGAATCTTGACTAAATTATAAATAAAACATAAAAACAATAACAACATAAACGATGAGAAAAGAATACAAATTAGATAAAATTCTATTCTATATTTTCGGAACAGTAAGTATTTCCGGTTTTAATTGATTTTTTTTTTTGTTTTGTTTTATTTTATTTATTTGTATATTTTTTTTTTCTGTCTTTTACTTCCACCTTTAAAAATATTTTGTTGTATGTAATTTAAAAATTATAAACTACGTGAATTATGATAAACAGAACAGAAAAATTCATACAGAATATTTTATCAGTTATTTACTTAGTAAGTGTCATTTACACTTCAGTATTATAATTGAATCATTGACTTTAAAATTATTGCAAAAAAAAAAAAAACTTCTACATATTCTGATTACAGAAAAAATATGGGAAATTTTGGGAGGATGTTTGATTTTTATGGGATGAATGTAACGTGTGATGAATGGTTGTCACCATGGAATAACTGGAGAATAATTTACAATTTAATAGGGAGTCCTTCACTTGTATTCCATCCATTAACGTTTGTTATGTAAAAGCTGAATTAAAACATATAATCCAATCCATTACATGAGTACGACGAAGGTGAAATGTTAACTTACGAATTATATAATCTTCTCTATAAATTTTGATTGTGGTTTACTAATTTATGAAGATTTATGCATCAATATTTGCCTGATTGTCAACTTGATATAAAATCAATTTTGATTTTCAATCTTATTTTAATCTAACCGAAAGAATGTTTTATTTAATCCGGTGATAAATTTCGACCTGATGCCCTGTTCACTTCTGAATAATTAATTAATTTTTTTTTTAGAGTTTCTGTTTAAATTTCGACTTAGAATTTTAATCTGTAAAATAATGTTTAAAGTCACTTCTATAAAATGTTAGATCATTCGGTCATTCCACTTTTGATTTAATAGAAAATATATTTATTAAAAGAGTGAAGAAAAAAAAAATCAAATAAAGTTCATTAATAAATAATCGCATAGTTAGTTTTTTTTTTCTTAAACTTATAAAGTTGTCGCATAAACAAATATTTCCGAATAATAAATAAATAAATAAAAATAACACACGTCAATTGGCGCCAATAAAACAATCATATAAGTTAAGTCTGTCCATCTGTCTGTCTTTTAATAAATATATTTATTTATTTTTTATTTTATTTTTGTTTCAGTTTTTCTATTCACGTCAAAAATTAATTAAACTAATTAAACACGTGATTATTTTGTTTTCCTGTTTTGGGGACGCCAATTGATCGTTAAATTTTATTGATCTTTTTTTTTTTTTTTGATAGAATTCTAATGACGTGCTATTCATGTTTTGTGTTTTTCTTCTTTTCTCTCTTGGACTTCCGTTTTGTATTTTTATTTTTTTGTTTGCCTTTTTTTTTCTTCTCTTAACAATAAAAATTATAATAAAAAAATTGAAACATGGAAAATTTAAGTACTGTTTGTTCTGTTGTTTGTTTTTATCTATTTGACTCTTCGTTTTTATTCCATTTAATTTTTATCAATGGCACAGGAGATGACCAAATTATTGTTGCTTACAAATCTTAATCCAAAATTGGATAATTGTGGAATTTTCATTCATACAGCATAATCTTTGTTTTATTAATTCCCAATGATTCAATGATTTCGATTTCTAAACAACGAACCTGTATCATTTAATTCTTTTATAGATTTAAAAAGTTGTGTGATCGCACATGCGCCATTTCAAGTTCTGTCAATAAATACATCCATATTAAACGCATGACAACAACAATTCATCAATCATCCCCAAATAATAATTGTTGACTATTTTATTGATCACAATCAAAATAAAAACGTGCGCACCTTTTGTACCGTCTAACACTTTATATAGGTTCTAAGTATGTCTACAACTTTCATTCATGTTGTGTTTCTCTTACATAATTTGAATAAGGATTTTACGACACTTTAATTTAAACCACGAGAGACAAATATTTAATATTTAATTTATTTCCTTATTGGCCACGCGGTTTGTTTAAAAATTTAAACCTTTTTTTTTTATTGATATTTACATTTAATGATTGGGAAGATTCTTTAAAATTCGATAAAAATAATACTTACAAGAACAACGAAAGAAAAAAAAAAGTAAAAATATGAAAATTTTGCTTTCATGAAAAATTAAAATTTCTTCATTGTAATTCTATTGATAATCTCATCGGTCAGTCAGGTATTGATTATTTTTTTAATAGTTTTTTTTTTGTTATTCATATTAAAAACTAATAAAATATAAAACAACAACAAACAATTGATTGTCCATAAAAATTAAATTTTTTTTTTATTTGTTTTGTGTTTGGTTAGTTAATCAGATTCAAAATGAAGATGTTTTTGTTTTCTTATCCAAATTAAGAAAAAGAAGAATAATTGTGAATTATTATGTCTTGTGTCCACATATCCCAAGTTGAAATTGAGATTCTAATTGTAGACATTGTGAAGATAACAACGGATCCAATGAGATTCAAACCATTTTTGTTTTAGCTTTTGGGTTTAGGAACTCACGACCCTACAGATGAGGATTTATTGTGTTGTATCCAATCGATCACAGCATACAGTCTTTAGAGTTCAAGATGAATGATTCTTTAATTATCTTACTCTGTCGTAGCTTTTATCTTACATTGAGCAAAGGTCAGTAAATTAGATCATCCTCTTTCAATCATTTAAAATTTAAAATTCTCACATAAGACGACATAAACATTACGTAAGGCACGACACCTAAATTTTCTCAGGCTGTTTTTTGTTATGATTTCTCAACCCTGTTGTTGTTGTTCTTGAATCTTCCTCCACATCATTTTTTATTTTTGTTCCATTTAATAAATTAAACAAGTAAAAATTGCAACGTTTATCAAAAAACAGAGAATATACTTTTGATTATTCATCGTTTTTCTTTTGGTCCAGATTCTTTGTTGTTTATTGTTGTTGTTTTTTTTTTTTTTTTGTTATTTTCAAAAGATTTTGTTTTTTGCATCTTTATAAGAATTGTTAAGAAAAATGAGTTATAAGCGAAAAAAAAACACAATTTTAATGGAGCAAAACAAAATGTTAAAGAAAATGAAGTAGAATAAACAGCACCAACAACAACAACAACAACAACAGTAACAACAACAAAATAAATAATTTAAAATTTCAACAACATTGTTTTTTTTTTTCTTAATTTTGATTTGAAGGATTTTTTGTTTTTCTGTATTTTGTGTTCATTGAAAATTTGTTTTATGAACAAAAAAAAAAACAAAAAAGTCTCAAAAATAATAACAACAAAAAATTCTCATCTTATTTTTATTTTGTAAGAAAAGAAAAATAAAAGAACAAAAATTCTCACGATATTTTATTATCCAAAATTTTTTTTGTTTTTTTGGTGGTGGGCGCTAAACGTAAATTAAATGGATTCACGTTTTTTTGTAATTCTTCATTTTTTTTAATATTTTTGAAACGTGTTATTAAAGTGCAGTGTAAAAAATGAATTAAACAGAAATTTTCACATCAGTCCAGAATGTTTACCTTTAAATTCAGAAGTAATCCCACAGTCTGACAATATTTCACTCTACAAAATTCCTACAGACTTAATCCACAAGGTGACTAATAATTGGAACAATCCCTAAAACGACCAATATTCTTCATTTGTTTTGCTTCCTAAGGAGACGACTTAACCAAACAATAATTCTTTCCTAAATAATTCAGGCTAAAGCGATTTAATTATCTCATGACTTCATAATGATGATACACCCGACATAATAATTTCTCTGAAAAATGTTAAAAAAAAAATTAATTATCGGATATGTCAATTAAATCCGTTTCTTTTGACAGGAACTAAACACATTTTTTCCATTTCACTTTAAATGTAAAATTTCCAAAATATTCACACTGACGTTGAATAATTTGGTTTCTCCAAGTTTCCGACTTGAACCAAAAATGTTAAACACATCGATAATCCGTTAATAGTGTCACATATGAATTTTTTACACTCTTCACTTGGCTAAGATCACTATACAGCAGGGATGAACAAGTGACCATTATATTCACACATTCAAAGAAATATTTCATAGTGCGTCTGTTACACATGCCTGCTTTACAGTACTTATGTTTTTATGAAATTTAAATATTGATAAGAATACAGATTCATATCTAAGGACTACAGACTCAGAATTTTATACTACAAGTAAACTGCTTTCACTAGTTTAATTTTCTGTTGATAAAAGAAATGACCATCATCATTAATCATTTTCTCCACCAAAAAAAGAAAAATCATTTTCAATTAATAAAAAATATCTCATAATTATACCAATGAGTTCATAACATGAAAATTATGTGACGGAAGCATCGTCTCTCTCTAAAATCTAAAGTCTAAATTATTCGTTACACAAAAAAAAAACAACAACACCAACAAATACAACAACAAAAAATAGAAAGACAAAAATCATTATTTATTTTTTTTAAAAGTTCAAAACAATTAACATAAAATATTTATGTTAATTTTTTTTTTTTTTTTTGTATTTTTAAGTTCCAATCAATTTATCTCGTTTATTAAAAAGACATCAAAAAATTGTAAACTAATTTCCATTCAATTTTTTATTTTTGTTCCCGCGGTGGCAATCTTGAATGAAACACACCGGATGGAATGAATGAAAATTTAGATGAAGATTCTTGAAATATTCTCGTTTTTTTTCTTTCGTTTTCTGTCTTATAAGAAAAAAATTAAACAACAACAAAAAAAAGCAGCTCTTCAATTTTTTATTGTTCGTTTTTTGTGTTATTTTCGATCCAAGAGAAAAAAAAGTTTATCCGCGTCTGCTCTAAAATAATTTAATGTAATTAATTTAATCGTCCTGGTAAGCTTTGCACGCTTCATTTAAAACAGACAATTTTGACTTATTAGAAGCAGAAGCATAAGAATAAGAAGAAGAACTTACAAAGAGGAATCACAACTAAACAAAGAAAAAGGGCCACAGCCAAATTAATAAATGAAAATGAATAAATATGATGCGGCGCTACTGAAACTTACCCAAAAAAAAAAAAGTAAAAATGAAATAAAATCATTTTATTGAAGAATTCAATTTCATTAATCAGAAGAAGAAGCAAAGATAAAATAAAAAACAGACCTGGAGAATCTACAACATATGATGATATAAAAAAGAATCAAGCAACTATTGGGAGGTATATACAAAAATCGTTTAAATAATCACGATAAAATGTTGATGATGATTATGTTGATGATGGTGGTCGGTTTTTAGAAGAAGAAGAAGAATGTGAACATAACACAAGTTGGCGCATTATGTAAAAGAAAGATTTTTTTCCAAACAAACTCTTTCATCTTATATTTATTATTCTCTTTCTTCTTCTGTCGGAGTTTATGTTTCATTTCTTTTCTTCTATTTTTCTTCTTCTGTTCCCATGAATGAAATTTTAATAATCGACGATTTTTTTTTTGTATGTTTTTTAAAGTTTAATAAAGAACAAAAAAAAAAACAACATAGAGAGCAGAAAGAAGAAGACAAAGATGAAGAAGACGAAGATAAAAAAAAATATTGTTCATTCATTTTTAGACTCTCGCGCGTATATTTTATCAAATTAGAGAGAGAGAGAGAATCCATTAAAAGAAGATAGAATATGAATATTTTATTTTTTTTTTATAAAGATTAACGTTAAGTTTTCAGGTACGGATTATCTGTTATGTATATTTTTCTTTCTGTTGTTGTTGTTTTGTATATTTGGCGCCAACAACATTTTATTTTTTTCTTTTCTTGAACGAAAAAAAAGACAAACGAAAAGAGTTAAAACTTTTGCCTTAAGCAAGTGAAAAAATTGAATCAACAAAAGAAAAATTATATGAAAGAATGAATGAAAACATTCTATTTTTTTTTGTTCTTTTAGAATAGACCGGATATTAATTTACCTCTAGGCATTAATCCCTGAACGCTATTCAGATGGGATTATCACCTAATCTTTTATATGGGTGGAAAAAATGGAAGAAATTTCATTCATTTATGTATGAAGTAAATTTTGTGAGAACAACTAAAAAAAGTTCTATTTGTACTTCTTGCTATAAATTACTATTAAGTAATAGAGCTTTTAATAAGTTATTAGTATGTCCTGAATGTGTCAGTGGAATCTACCACTGGAATTTTAAACAATTTTACTAACATTTTTTGGTACAAGACTTTGATTGTGAATTTGTCTGCAAGCAACTGTATTTTTTTCCAATTCTGTGTCACTTGCGTGACTGTTTACATTAGAGTTAAACTTAAATTAAATAGAAGCACTTCTATAGGCGAAATAAATCTTGAACTTAACGAGCTAAATGACAAATTTATTTCTCATCAAACTCTGGCATCATCCACACACACAACACGTTTCATTAAATGTTCAATTTGTCCGTGGGTGAAATTTCTACAAAATCGCATGATGTCTCTTTATTAAATGAAAACAAGTAAATACAATTAATACTTTGCAGGTGTTTTGTTTTTTTTAATTTTTTATTTATTGTTCTTCGTCCTCACTCCACTAAGATCGTGTTTAATCCTAAACAGCACACTTTAATATACTTACGTGACTTTCAAAAATATTGTAATCCTCTGAACCCTGTTATATAAATTCCATATTCTATGTTATTTATGATTCGTTCTTATTGTTTCATCTTCTCCATATATATGCCATAATAATAATCATAAAAGATTATAAAAGATGAAGATTATCCTTTCCCCTTCTACTTCTGCTTCTACTTCATCTTCTTCTTTTTTGATTGCATAAAATCCCGAAAACACATTAAATAAAATATTTAATGGAATTTATATTTGTTGTTGTTGTTGTTCTGTTTTTTTTTTAAATTTAAAAATTTTCGTTTTGTTTCCATCTTCTTCACCTTCTTCTCCACCTCCTCCTGCTTCATCGTCTTAATTTTGTTTTTTTTTTTATTATTATTAGATTAGATTTCTTAATAGTTTTGAAAGAAAACAACAACAACAACAAAATGAAGAAGAAAAAATACCAAAATACTTAAAAAAAAATACCAAAAACCCGTTTTATTATTTCTTCAATGAATTTGATTGTAAAAATGATTGAAAGGAAGGAGGAAGTGGGGTGTGTTAATATTATAGAGGCAAACAGCAGTGGCCATAAGAAGTAGCCGGTATATATACAAAAACAAGAGGAAGATCGTATATTGAAATGTTTTTATTTGCCCTGGTGTGTGTGTGTGTGTTGGTTGGTTATTTCATAAAATTAATTAATTCAATATATTTTGTTGTTGCTGGGTGCTGTTGCTTTTTTTTTTTTCTTTCTTTCTTTCTTTCACTCGAATAAGATTGGGAGTTCTTCTTTTCTTTTTTTTTTTTTAGCGAACGATGGGAATTAATCTGTTAATTTATATTTTTGTTGTTTTTAGTTTTTGGTTTTTTGATTGGGAATTTTAAAATATAAAAAAAAAATTATTGCCTTCCTGTCAGAAATTTAACATTTTCTTAGTTGTTGTTTTTTTTGTTGCCTTTAGATTTTGTTTGCTATTAAAATTGAGTAGTTTACTTTTGGTGGACTACCTTAATATCTTAGTAACAGGGATTGTAAAACTGGATTAATCTTGATTTTATTCTTTCAATGATCGTTACAAATATTACATAATCACGAACGGGAATTTTTATTCAAAACGCGTTAAGGATTTTAATGTTTTGGTTAGATCTCATTCTTAGACCTTTGCCTTCATTAGACTTGGAATTCTTACTATTTATTATATGATCGTTGATTGCAATCATTCCTCCATCATATTTCAGTTTTTACTGTAAATAACTTGCTTAGAAAATAAAATCAAAAAAGTCATCCGTTGTTCTCGAATAAAACTTCTTGATTTATTTGGGCCAACAATTAAAAATAGGTTTTCGTTAAATCATGATCAGATCACTAAACCAAATAACAATTATCCCACGTAATGATCTCGTATTCTTAACGATCAATTCTATAATCCAAATATCCATGATAAACAACAACAATAACAATCATAACAAAGAATAATAAAACCACAAATAAAAAGTTCTTATTCACCTGTTTAATTTTTGTCTGTTGGTAATAAGCCATCATCAATATGATTATCTTATAATCAAAAAAAAATAAATCGCAATATGCAACTTATTATAAATTTTTTATACATAAATACATGAACAATTAATGTAAGCACACATCTCTCTATACATATAAAAGTTTTTGGGGTCTTAAACACAAATATATTCAACACACAAAAAAATACAAACCAGAAACTAAAAAACAACAACGTCTCCAATATATTATTATTCTATACTTTTTTCAAAATAAAACAACAACAACAGCAACAAGAACAAAAACAACAAAAAATCAGTTTTCTTCATTTCAATATTTTATTTCTTGATTTAAGTTTGTGTTTAGAAGCGATCAAGCGAAGACGTTTTTATTCTTTTCTCCTTCTCGTAAATTTTATTAAAAAGTTTTAAAAGTTTTTTATTTATTATTTTTACCTCATCTAAGTTTTGGTGTTTCTCTCTGTCTCTCTCTCTCTCGCTCTCTCGTTTTTCATCTGAATTATACAGTATAAAAGTGGTTCATTCATTCTTTTTAATAAAAACGAGCAAAAAAAAGTGTGTGAAGGAAGGGGGGAAGAAAAAGTTTGCAAAGACAACAAAAAAAAAAGACTGGCTTTTTTTTTGTTTTTTTTTTCATTCAAGAAAACTTTTGTGTGAATTTTTGATTATTTGAGTTTTTTTTTTTTGTTTTGCTGTTTGCATTATTTTTTCTTCATTAAGTGAAATGACATAATCGTGAACGTTTTTAATTGATGACTTTAAAGACGTCTGAATAAATAAAAAATTTCTGTTAAGAAAAAAAAAAAATCTGTTTTAAAATTTAAATTTAAATTATTTTAATTTTGGAAATAAATTTAACAAAAAAATAAAGACAAATACAGAAGAACAGAAGAAGATATTTATAGAAAAAATTCATTATTGATTTATTTTCGTGGGAATTTTGTTTTTTGTTTTTTTTTGCGTTTTTTTTTTTTATTTTTTGATAAAATCCTTTTGTGACGGGATTTTCTTGGAACATTTAAAAAAGTGTGTTTTTTTTGTTTTTTTTTTTGTTTGTTTGTTTATTGATCGAAATTAAAACTGTGAAATAGATTTTTTAATTGAGAATTTTTCAAAGGGAACAAATTAAAAACGAGAATTTTTTTTAAAACTTTTATTCTTCTTCTTCGTATTTTTTGATTTTGTAATTTTTGTGAAAAGAAAAAATAAATATGGAATATATTTGTGTGTTTAATGCATTTGAACAATCGATGAGAATGGGTGGTGTTAATTATGATCCAAGTGGAAAAGGAAAATATAATTTATGGCAACCGTGGAAAGAATTTTGTCAAAGAAAAGGTAAATTGATTTTTTTTTTGCATAATCAAAATTTTTATTTTGAAAATTGAGGAAATTTTTGTATATTTTGTTTTTTTTTTGTTTTTGGATTAATCTTTCTGCATCTTTAGGGATAAAGGGGAAAAATTGAATTCATGGAAATTTTTGTATAAACTTTTCTGAGTTGAATAGAATATTGGATTTTTTTTTGTCTCAATCTTTTATATTTGATTTGTGTCTGTTCTTATGTCTCTTAGTTACAATTATCACCTTTAGAACCCAATAATTAAGACATAACAACTTAACTAAATCTACGTTGCCAAATCTCTTTAATTGGATGAAATTAACTTATCCAATTAGACAAGCTTTACTTTCATATAATCTAAAAAAAATTGAGATCCAAATTTTTAAATTAATTTTTAAGTTATTGACGAAAAATTAGTTTTTCATTCTGGAATGAAATTACAACTCAACAAATTTATTGATTGAATTTTATCAACTCATCTACAAAAATTCACTAAAAACAATTGGTTGAGTTTTTCTAGAGTTGGGTTCGTTGTTATTTCACGGTTGAACCTGACGAACAGACTAAATATTTTTCAAAAATTTCACCCAAAATTATGAAATATTTTTATTGATTCCGAATTTGAAAAGAAAGAACAACAATAAAAAAGCTAAATCTTTCAAATTAGAAAGATTAAAAAATAATGTAAAAAAAAAAGATTGCGTGGCTCATTTGAAAGATTTTGATACGTTTACTTATTTTTCATCTTCTTTAATTTCTTCTTCTTCGTCTTCGTTTTCTAGCATGTTTAACAGAAAAGAAAAAAAAATCTAACTTTGATTATCTCAGCAGACACACATATACGCACACACACACACACATAAAGGCAAATTGTTGCTTTTTGTACACACACATTTTTTTTTTGTTTTGTTGGTTTTCATTCAGACGCCAAAACTTGTTTTTTTTCTCTCTCTCTCTCTGGAGAACAAGAAAAAAATTCCGGCTTTGAAGGGAAATAATGAATTAAAAAGAATGAAGAATGAAGAAAGATACATCCTAAATATCCCAAAAAAAAATGCACGCACGAAAGATTGAAGATGAAGAAGAAGAAGAACGAACAAAAAAAAATAAAGGAAAAATAACATTTTCGGCCTTGCCCTGACCTTTTCCAGTGATGAACTTAGGATCGACTGTGTCGCACGATCCCTCACCATCAATTCTTTATTGTTTCTTTTCAATGTTTTCTTTAATCTTTATAATTGATCAACGTCCCCTAAATTCTAGTCTCACCTCTTTGCTCCTGCACACCTTAAATTTTAATTTTTTTTTTCTTTCATTCAATTTAATTCGTTTCTTTTATATACGTTTGGTATTTCTTTTCATCTTTCATCTCTGATTGCCCATTTCCGGCCATCATCCAAAATATAAAAGAAACACATTATACAAGACTTTTGTTTCTTCTTTCATGTTAATTTTTTTCTTTTTCTTGTTGTTGTTATTTGTTGGTGAGAATACACAAAAGTTATACAAACACACGAATGAAAAATTGTTGTTGCTTTTATTGTTGTTGTTTTTCGTGGTTCCCTTCTTTCTTTTTGTACCTTTACCCATGATCTCTAGAGTGATCTCTCTGTGCGTTCATCTTGTTGTATTTTACAACGTACACACACAGATACATACATACAAACATTTTTTTGAAACGATCTTAGTAATGGGATTATAAAATTTAATTCGTTCAATCTAATTTAATTGTTGTTGTTGGCTTGTCGTGTTTTTTTTTGTTCGTCTTCGTTTTTTTTTTCTTTTGATTCATTTTTATCGTTGTTTCTTTTTTTTTGTTTCCTTTACACAAAAAACAGATTTTCATGTTGTTGTTTTTTATGGTTTTGTTGTAATATTTTCATTTGATTGCTTATTTTGAGGATTCTATTTGTCCTTGAAAAAGGTCATGGTTCTAACAAAATTATGTATTTTAATGTTGTTGTTTTTGTTGTTGTTCTTGTTTGATTTGATTTGATTTAATTTGTGTTGGCCGTATTTATATAATACAAGTTGTCAAGGTTAAGATATCTGGTTTTAATGACGATGATGATGATGATGATGATGGTGGTTCGGTTTTTTTTTTCTCTTTTTTTATTTATTTATTATTGATGCATCAAGTTTTTTTTTTATTATCAAATATAAGAGATCACGGGAATGACGCTATAACTCTTTATTTATATATATATATATTGTTGAAGACATTAGGCTACCGTATTTCTGTCTTCAGTTTTTTTTTTTTTTTAATGGCTTCAGTTAAACATAATTAATTGAATTTCAGAAGAAAGAGCTGAAAGAGATAAAAAAAAAGATCTCGAATGTATCTTTTCTTTTCGTTCCTTTTCTTCCTCTTTTCTTATTCTCTCTTCTCTCATTTATGGAATGTTAAAATGAATCTCTCTGTATGGAATGTATACGCTGAAGTGCAACATGTTTTCAATTTGAAATTGCATCAGTTTGAAAAATATTTAAAATGTTAAGAATGCTGATTCGTTCGTTCGTTCATTTTAAACAGAAATTCTTTTACAATAAAATAAACGACCCAATTTGTTTTTTTCTTTTGAAAAAAAAAAAAATATGACATGACAAAATATTTTCAATAATGGTAAACCCGCATGAAGAATTTTACGAAAATCTTAGAATTCTGTTAAGAAGAAGAGGTGAAAGGGAGCACGTGAGCACGTAAGTACGAGGGGAGTTTTTTTAAGTTCTCGGAATGAGACAGAAAAAAGATGGACAAATTTTTGTATTAATATTTTTACAAGTAACAGGAATTTAATTATAGCAAACTATTAATTGTATCGTGAAACTGGAGATCAACACAATTATTTATTCAATTTAAAATTTCTCTCACTTAAAAAAAAAGTAACAAAAACAATATTTACGTTTTATGAAAAATTAAAAAATGCCAGATAAATAAAATTGTAAGAAAATCCTAAAAGAATTTTTAATAAAAATATAAGTTGAATAATAAACGATTTTAAAAGATTAAAATAATTTAAATATTTTAAGATTTTAAAGAATTCTGGTGTGTTTGTTTGTTTGTTCTTTTATTTTTCTTTTTTTCTGTGTTTTGATCAAAAGAAACAATTTATCTGTTTACCTCTTCTATACATTCTTTCTATATGTATGTGTGTGTGTGTGTGTATGTGTATTTATTTAACTTACATAAATAATACAGAGATTATAAAAGACAAGATCCAATAAAGATACCAAGAATTTATTGAAAATTCCTCTTCTCAGAAAATAAAACAAAAATCTTTGACGACACGTTTGATTTCGATTAAAACACGATTGTGGAATTTCTTATTATTTTTATTTTAAATGAATTTCTTTGTAATAATTGTCGTCAATTATTTATTTATGTTTTTTTTTTTTCTGTTTTCATTTAACAGAAATTTAAAAGACAACAACAACAAAATTAAGCAAACAAAGCAAAAAGCAAAATAGAGAAAAAATATTTTGACATTTTTATTTTCATATAAGATGTGTAAAAGAGTGAGATGATTGATAAAATTAAAGATTGAATTAAAATTTATTATTTATTTATTTAACGAAAAGTGACAAAAAAAAGGATGGTTGATTTTTTTTTCTCTCTAAATTCAATTAATTGTATAGGATTTATCATAGACTCAAACCATAATTAGTTTATTTTTATGTTTTTAGTTCACATTTTTAACTTTAGAGGTGCGATTATCAATTATTTTAATCAACGATAAAATTTACAAAAAATAATAAATATTAATTTAAAATTATTTTTAATGAAACTTATTCGATTAATTATTACGTCATAATTTTGGATTGAAAATTTATTCCAATTAATCCTTTATTTAATTAATCGATTTCATTATTATGAACAACAAATAATTTATTGTCTGTAATAAATAAATATTAGAATCTCACTTTATTTTATTTAATGTCAGTGCTTAATGTTAAGTATGAAATATTTTCAAAAAAAAATATTACAAATATTTGTAATTTTCTTTCGTTAATTGAATATTAATTTATTTATGAAAAAAAAAATTAATTTCTTACACAACAACAAAAGACTCTTTTTTTTTTTTTTGAAAATTACTTGCCTTAATTTTTTTTAATTTATATTCGATCATTGAAAATACAAACCCAAAAAAAGAAAAAAATTAACTCAACAGTCACAGCCAAAAATCAAGGGAAGGATTTTCGATTTTCGTTTGTTTTTTTTTCTTCTTCTTCTTCTTGAAATTGAAAAATTTTGCACATTTGCATTTGAATTTTAATTTAAAAAAAAAAAAGGCATGTAGTGTGTGCCTATTGTTTAACAAGAAATTATTTAATTCTTGTTGTCTTGTTTTTTTTTTTAAACATTTGTTGTCTTGTTTTTTTTTTTGTTTTTTTTTGTATTTTGATTTGAAATTATTAAATTTCACTTTTTAATTGTTTAAACGGATGTTCTTCTCTATTGTTTCTTTTGTTCTTTTTTTTTTTTTTTTTTGTTTCTCATTTCTTAATTTTTATTTTTGGCAATTTTTGTGATTTGCCAAAAAACAAAAAAAAAAAAAGAATTAATTTTCAAAGAAAAGAAATGAAACGAAAAATAAAAATTTAATTTCTTATGCCTTTTTTTTCTTTTTTTTTGTTGACTTCCGGTTTTTGTATTTTTATGTTTTAATTATTGTTGTTGTTGTTATACTGTTTTTGAATTTCTTATTTCTTGTGAATTATGACTAAATTAAATATGACGAGTTCACGTAGGTCATGCGAAAGTGGAGTGACCTCCTGATCCTTTCATCATAACAAGTGATCATAATTTTTTTTTTTTCTAAGAAGATGGAATTTATAATCACAACTAAAAGAGAACAACTAAAATTCTTAAACTTTAATTGATTATTTGGGTAGGGTGGGGGGATAAATTACCTTCAATTAAAATCAAATTTATACACATTTGTTGGTATTTTTGATCATTTTTTTCTAAATTTTTTTCGTCGTCTCCTTTGACACACTTTTCACTGGGATGTAGACATACGGTGTTAATGACTTTTAATTTATTTTTAATGATTTATTATTTCGTTGAAATTTGTAGATTTCTACACACATTATAATGTCATATTTTTTTCCAACACGGATCAAAGAAATATTTTGAATGTGTAGCATTGGAAAAAACCGGGTGAATGAATCAATGAAATGGTTGAAGATTACACTCTAATATATCTCTGGCTCTGTCACAAAAAATAATGATTTTATTTTTTAATTCTAGATACAAAAATTTCAAATAAGGAACTTCCAACAACAAAATGGCGTCGTGATCGTCGTTTACGTACATCTGAATATCATTCACAATCACAACAACAGCAGCAGCAACATCAACAACAACACCAACAGTCACTAATAGCAGCAGCGGCAGCAGCAGCAATAGCAACAACAACAACAACAGCAGTGACAACAGGACTATCCTCATCAGCATCATCTATAATAAGTGTTAAATCACCAAGTGAATTAAATTGTATGATTAACAATGGTAATATAATTGAGAAACCATTAGATATGACATTAACAACAAAACTAAGAAGTAGTCCACCACCACCGTATCGTGAACCATTACCTGGTTCAACATTTGCAACAAGTACAAGACCAAGTGTTATAACACAAGCACCAAAAAGAGATTCACCTGGATTAGATTTGGAAGCTGGTAAGAATTTTTTTTTTGTTAATTTTTTTTCTTTAGAAATTCATCAAAGTAGTTAAAGTTGTGAACAATAATTTTTGGTTGAGCTTTAATTAATTAATAAAGTTACTCCCATTCACTTTATGTGATTGACATCTTAATCTCTCTTTTATTTAATTGTCACTTAAAATTACTGAGATATCCATAGAATCATTGCTTTTGTCACTCATTTGAATAGGCTGTGACTTAAATTTCATAAAATAATCATAAAAAGTGCTGCATATTCTTTTTTATTTCATTTGTAAATTATTTCAGACTTCAATTTTTAGTCTACGTTATAAAAGTTATTGTTAAAATTCATAAATAATTATATTGTATTTTTTCTTTCTTTCTCTTTTTTTTTTTTATATAGAATCAATATCGATGTGTGATCCAGTTATTGATGAACATTTTCGTCGTTCACTTGGTGATGATTATATGATATTATTTAATAAAAATAATATAAAAACAGAACAATATTTAAAACATCCATTAATATCATCACCATCATCACCAACATCACCACAATTACCATTAACAATAAAAAAAACAACAACAATTGTTACAGATGCAATTGAATTATCTGTTGATGATCATTTTGCTAAAGCATTAGGTGATACATGGAAAAAATTACAAGAAGAAAATAAACCACAAATAAAAATTAATAATAATAATAATAATAATAATAATAACAATAACAATAATAACAATAATAATAAAAATAAAAAAGACTCAATAAGGCCGTGTGTTGTTAATCAAGTTATTTAGGTAAAAAAAGAAAAGAAAAGGAAAAATTGTTTTTGTTTTTTTTTTTTTATAAATTAAAAAAAATGTGTTTTTACTGCAATTATTATTATTATTATTATTATGTATTTGTTGTTCTTGTTGTTTGTTTTTTTTTTTTTTTAATTTTAATTTTAAACTTTAATTAATTTAAGAAACAGAAAAAACTGAAAAGATGAAAAATCTTTTGTTTTTATGAAAAAATTATATTTTATATTTTAATCAAAGAAATTTCCGTGAAATCATTTGTTTAGAATTCAACAAAATAATAAATTCAAAATGTCCAAAATGTCAGATATTTTGTTTATTTTTGTTTGCAAGAAATATAAATGACGTCATTCTAAATTTAAAATGGCGTCAAATTTAACGTTTTCTATAAAGTGACACAAATTTACATAAATAAATAAATAAACAAAAAAAAATTAATTATTAACTCAAAATATTGAAAGATTTTTGTTTTTCTTCCAAAAAAAAAATAAAATAATTTTCAAAATTGAAAATTTCACATGAACAAAAATTAAAGTTTTTTTTTTTATTTTTCTTAATTAATTTGTACATTTATTTGAATTACTGTAATTAAATGGAACTAAATATAATAATAAAAAAAATGAAAGAATGAGAAGTGTGGGGGGGGTAGGAAAAAATATTGGAATGTAGAAGAAAACAAAAAAAAATTTAATAATTTAATTTCCTTCTGACATTTTTTTTAGACTGCGATCAAAAATTTAGATTTTAAAAAGAGAAAGAAAATATGAATTACTATAGACGAGGGGGGCTTTTAGTAAAAAAAACAAAAACAATTTTAGTAATTTTTGTTGTAAAAAAAAAAACTAATAATAAAATATATTTCTGGGGATGATAAAGCAGATTCGGGAAAGTACAAAAAAATTAAATAAAGTTACAGAGCAAAAGAGACAAAAAAAAAAAAGAGACAGAAAAAATCCATTTCCGACTTGAAAACGTTTTAATTGATTATTTAAATAAGAAGGAGACACAAACTGAATGTGAAAAGAGATAAATAGAAAAATTAAATTTAGAATATAAAAAAAAAAAACACAAAATTATTTAAAGTGCAGCAGAAAAATCCTTTTTGTAAATTTTGTTTACGAGTAAAGAAGAAAAAAAAAACAAAATGTCGTTTCACGTTTTTCTTCTTTTGTTTTAGAAAAATTTCAACGATCAATTTTTTTTTTTTTTTTTTCTTTCAAATAAAATAAAAAGATGACGACAAAATAAAAGGACAACAACAACAAAAAAAAAAAAAACAACGAATGTAAAACAAAATGGATTTGTTAAAAGTTTAGAAACATTAAAAAAATATTAGCAATTAGAAAGAAAGAGAGAAAAGATAAGAAAAAAAGTGCTCACGGTTAGATGATTTGTTAATGGGAATAAAATAAAATAAAATTAATTAAACAGAAAAAAAAAAACTAAAATTTAAAGGAAACATTTTTTTTTTTTCTTAAAACTGAAAAATAATTAAAGGAAATTAATTAAAAGAAATTAAGGGGAGAATTGCCCTTTATCAGATTTTTTGTTTTTGTTGTTATATATTTTTTTTTTTTTATTATTTATCAGTTTTTATTTTGTTTTATTTTTTTTTTTTTATTAAATTAAAAAATTCTGACACTTTTTCTTAAACGATAAAGAAATGAGAAAAAGGGGGGGGTAAGAGATTTCTCTCCTATTGAATGTTTAACTTTTTCTTTTAATTTGTTTTGTTTTTCGTTGTTGTTTTAATTTGTTTTGTTTTTTTTTTTGTTTTAATTTGTTTTGTTTTTCGTTGTTGTTGTTTTTTTTTTGATTTTTTTTTTCTCTTATTGTAGAAAAATTGATAATAATCTATTAAATAGATTTGTACTATTAATTATAAATTATAAAAAACTACAAACTACTTATTAATAATCTATTATTATATTCGTATAATTATTATTATCTACTAAATATTATTAATTAAAACAGAAGAAAAAATAAAAATGAATTGTTGTAAATAAAATAAAATTAAAAAAAATATTATTAATTAATGAATAAATTACAAAAAATAAAAAATAAAATAAAATAAAATAAATAAATGAAAAATTAAAAAAAAAAAAAATAGAATAATTTTGTTGTTATTTTGTCCTTAAAAAGGCACTGATTTCAAATGGTGCTAGAATAAAAAAAAATATTTCTATCCACCAATTTGACTCCAGTACTTTTAGAGACGATTTTTTCTTTTTAATCTTTATTTTTTGCACATTTTCTCTTAACATATTTTCACACTAACAAAACATTTTAAGTAACAACAAATTTAACACAAATGCAATTGATGAATTTTCTTGAAATTTAAAACTTTTAAATAAAAAAACCGATTAATTAATTATGGATCAAATTTTACAATAAATTTATTTTGCCACTTTCTATTCAGAAGTTAGAACTTTATTAAAAATGGAAAATCATTTCATCGTTTTTTTTTTTATTTACTTAAAAACTTAATTAATTAATTTCAACACAATTTTAATTATTTAAACTTTTTCAGAGATTAATTTGTGTATCTCTTCACTAACTAACTATAAATTGATTACTGACGACTTTTAAAATACATAATTCGTCTATAAATGTAAATTATAAGTTCCAACTGAAAAACTTGGGACAAAAGATGAAAAACTTCTTCTTTTGTTTTATATTTAGAAAAGAAAAAAAAAAATGCATTTAAAAATGAATACAGAAAATAAAAAGAGTAGGAGAAATATAACGAATATGATCTTATGGTGATCATCTAGTGCGTGGAGTCTTATTAGATTACACTTATTTCAGCAAATCTAAAACATTTATAATATTATACCTATATTGAATTAGATAATTTAATTTGAATGCAATTTCTAACAATAGAAAATTTTAACACAGAAAAATACAACACACACTGAGACAAGCGGTGATCGCAAAAAATAAAATAAAAAAGGTTTCCTTGGACTATTTTACTGCAACTTGTTTTCTGTGAGATTTGAGATCTCATTTTTTCTTTATTATTTTTTTTTTGTGGTAAAAAATATCATATGGGGATTTAAGGTAACGTCACAATAACAACTCTAATGAACGCATGAAGGAATAATAAAGTGCAGTTCTGGAAAAAATGAATAGAGAGACGGAAAACAAACATTATTAATATTGTTGGTAAATTATTGAGAAAACATATTATAAGAATATTGTGAATAAACTTAAATAAGTAATCTAATATTTTGGTTAGATATCAAGTGAACGGTATTTATAAAGGTAACTTAATATTTTTGAATATTCAGGTTTTTTTTCTCGTTCGTTTTTGCTTCATCATTTTTTAATAATTTTGTTGTTTTTTACATGAAGCACATGAACAGAAACTACAACTGTTCATGTGTAATCGGAATTTAAAAAATAAACTTAAAAATAAAAATGGGACAATTTTGGGTAGTGGGAATTAAAAAATAAAATTTCAAATTTTGGTAATTTAAAAAATTTTAATGGGTTTTATTTTGAGACTTTTTATTGTCATCAGTGCCATCTGTTAAATTTAAGAAATGTGAAAATTAAATTGAATTATCGCCATCTATCTGTTGCCAATTACATTAATTAACGTCAAACTTCACTTTTGTTTGACAGTTTCGTTAGATTTCTTTTGTTATTAAATTAGTTTTTGAATTTAAGATAATAATAATAATAATAATTGATAAATGGATGCACCTCAAAAGGTTGCACTCTTTGTACCCCCTATAGATGAAAACTTTGATCCTGATACACCTCCAGAAACTGGTGAAGAATATTTACAAAGGGTTCTATATGAAAGGAAACATATTTGCAAAGATATAGTTACTGTTTCTCGTGATTCAATTAAATTAAAAAAATCATCTTGGAAGCATCTTAATATAATCGTAAGTTTTACATATTCATTAATTTTTTATAAAAGTTTCTAAATTCTGTTGTGTTAAAGGAAGACGCAGAACATACCGCGCCATTAGAAATTATTCCATCATTTGAATGGCAAAAAATACAAGTGGATGAATTTCAAAAGTTACGCGAAAGAGTAATTGAATTACGTGAAAAAGCATATCGTAGAATCTCAACAGATCTACCTGAACTTCCAAATGTAAATGCTTCTCAATCATGGATTGATTATTGTACAGTTAATCCGCCACTGTTAACAACAATGATGAGAATAGATCAAAGAACATTGGAACAGTTATTAGAAATCCTAATTGAATGGTTTCAGGATCAAATACAATTAACAAATGACAATAAAAATAAAATGGATCTTAATTTGACAGAAAAATGGTTAAGTCAGTGGATTTATGCTGGACTTGCCTGTTTACGTTTACCTATTGAACCAGATATGCACAGTGTTTTAAGAGAACTTGCTCGAGCTTGTATTCAACTAAGAAATTCATTAGGTCCAGATGATGAAATTAAAGTAATACCATTAAATCTTCTTATTTGTATAATTTCACATAATTTTAATCAATTAGATTTAGGCGATTATGCTTTCACCAGTGTTTTAAAATAAGTAAATTGTTGTTTTTTACAATTTTTGTTTTATAAGTAAAATAAAATTCAATTTTGTTTTTGTCTTTGATAAATGTTTTCTTTAATTTTTTATAAATTGATTTCACGTGTACTTAGTAATTTTGATCACCTTAACAACAACAAAATCGATCTGTTTATACTTTATATTTTTCCACTTTCTCTCTTTCACTTTGTTCCTTTAAATACAGGATCTAATTTTTATGTATTTGTTTTCTCGTTACCAAGGTAAATTGTTCAAAACTTCAAAATAAAAGGCGTCAAATTTTGCTTTTGTGTCTTACAATTTTATTTAATTATAAAGAATTATTTAGTGAATTTTTTTTGTATGTGAAAAATTATTATTAATTAATATGTCCAGACGTAAATATAATATACGTATTGAACTAGAGATACATGCTGTAAGAAAATGTTTCAATTATTATTTAAAATTTATCATTTTTATAATTAACTGTAATTTTAGATAACTTGTCCTGGTGTATATTTATGCCCACAAAATAATGTTGAATTAACAATTCGTACATTGGGATATTTTTTTACTGCAGGTCCATTGTTATCACGTTTTCCAATTTTAATTCATGAAAAATTTATAATGGAAGGTTCATTTAAATGTATTGATTGTTTAACAAATTTAGAACGTACATTATTAAATGAAATAATTGATTTTGGTTTATGGCAAAATGGTAGAAGATTATCTAGTTTTACTAATAAACTTAGTTGTATTATAAATCCACGTCAATTTAAAATAGGACGTGCTGATTGTATAAAATCAGATATTTTATTAATACCATCAAAATGTTTTCCTGGATTAATTGGTCCAAAAATTAATTTTACATCACGTACGATTATTAAAGAAATAGAGAATAATAATAATAATCAATGTATTGTAAGATCTATAACGCTTCCACAATGTAACAATATAATAAATCATCAAAATCAACAATATAATGAACAGAAATTAAATAATTTTCGACGTCAGAAGGCAGTTTGTCATACAACAAAAAAAAATCAAAGGTAAGTGAAAAATAATCATTTGTTTTTTTTTTTTTAGTGAACAATTTAATTTTTTAATTTTTTTCTTTTTATAGATGCCATCGTAAACGTTTCCGTTATCCACATGCATTTCAAATAGATAGTGACAATAATAATAATAATAATACTGTATGTAATTGTTGTGAATCATTATATTCGTCAAGTCCTGACAATAATCAAGAAGACCTTGTACTATTAAATGATGATGAAGAACAACAAGAAAAATATGACCAATCAAAATTACGTCGAAATAAAACGCAAGCGCTGTAAGTTACATTATTTATTTTTTTTCTTTTCACTCATTTCTTTTTGGGTTTTTGTGTTTTTTTTTTTTTTTTTCTGTCATTCATCAAAAATTATTTTCATTGATTATTTTGTGTCTGGGTTTGGTATTTGTGTGCTACTCTGACATAATAATGGGGGTGTGTATATATGTATGTATGTGTGTATATGTGTGTGTGTTTAGGATTAACTTTTTTTCTTTTACTTTTGCCTTTCCTTTCCGTTCTTTTTTTTTTCCTTTCTCTTTCCATTTCGTAGTTTTCCCTTTTCATTTTCAAAATGTATAACACACACACACACACACAATAAAATAAGATGAAAAAGAAAAGAAAAAAAAAAAAACAACCCACACAGCATAAAAAAAAAAAAGAAAAAGAAGAAGTTATATATTATGTACTGCGTTGAGCGTTGTATGTTTTTTTTTTTTTTCTATACCACCTCTTCAATTTTATATAAACAAAATTTCTGTCTTTTCACTTCTCTCTCTCTCTCTCTCTCTCTCTCTCTCTCTCTCTGTAACGTATTTAATCCAAAATCATTTATATAATAAACGTTGTTGTTTTTATTGTGTATTTGTTATGTAGGAGTTGAGTTTAAGATGAATGAAAATAAATATACAACCAAAACAATTCTTATATACGCATACCTACATTTATCAGCTTACACACACACACACACATGCATACGCACACCTTCAGAATTCACACACGCTGATACACTTTACTTTGATGGTTATTGATCGATTTTCTTTTCTTCACATTAGAAAAAAAAAAAAGAGTAAAAAGAAAAAATGTATAAACATAAAAGGTACCTACCAGATTTTCTTTTTTTGGATTAAAATTTATGAAGGAAAAACGATTGTAAAAAAGAGGCGTGTGTGTGTGTGTGTGTGGTGTGTGGGCTGTTGCTTGAATATAGAAAAACAACAACAAGAACAAAAATAACAACTACAAATAGCTAGAGAGAGAGAGAATGATGTGTTTTTTTTTTGTTATATTCAAATTGGTGGAAAGGTAAAAAAAAAAAAAAAATTTCAAATTCGACTGTTTTTCTTTCATTATAATGAGACCATATATATGTACACTTTTGTACTCTCTCTCTCTCTCTTTCTTTCTTTATTAAATACTTATTTTTATTAATCATAAAAGAAAGTAACAACAACAACAACAAGAACAACAGTAAACAAATAATAATTTCATTCAAATTCATTATCAATTCATTCATAAAAATTTAAAAAATAATAATAATAATAATAATCTGTGTCAATGTCATTCAGTTGTGTGTTGTGTGTTTTATTTTCCACTTTTTTTTTCTTTTTCAATTTGTTTCTTACTTTAAGTTTTTGTTTTTTTGTTTTTGTTAAATTAAAGATGGAATAGAATTTTCCATTCATTCATTCATTTTCAATAGACGATAGGGAGTATACAATTTTCCAATTGAACAAACGATTGAACTTTTTGTTGTTGTTGTTGTTGTTGTTGATTTTCACAAATAATTAAATATTTGTAAAATTCAAACTTAACAATAGATTTTTTTTTATCAATAGTAAAAATATATGTAGGATTTTTTGGTGAAATAATTTTTGTTCATTTAAAGACAAATTTGACTGATTCCTTGTAGAATGATAAAAACAGAACTCTCTAAATCGAAGTGACTTCAACAAACTTCAATAGACTTTAGGACCATTGACAAGAGAACATTAGAATATTTCTAGTCCTTAAAACGTAATTTGTCAATTATATTAAGTTTGATTTGTGACTTTTATTCCGATTGATTCCCATATTCCCAGATTCATTTTAAAATTTATATCTGGTGTCTGGAATCGGAATCGGAACATTGATTCTTTATTATCTGATGCCTTTTACCCTTTTTGTTTCTAATTCATACAAATTGACCTAAATAATAATAAATGCAATTATTGTAAATAACAACAACAGCAACAACAGCAACAACTAAAAAAACTCGATTTTCATTAAAAAAAATGTGTGTGACGACTGGGCGATTGATTAAGAGTAAAATTGAGTTCATTGCATCTATAGAAAATATTTTACATAAAATTACGATAAAACTCAACACACACACACACACAAATTACAGAAATGATTGATGACTTCCTCAATCCACATTTAAAAAAAAAAAAATTCAATAAAAACAAAATTTCGATCAAATAAAAAATTGGTTTTTAGTACAAAAACAAAAACCTTTCACTTGTTACAAGAGCAAAATATAAAAAAGGAAAAAAAAAATATTCACGACGCCTTCATACTTTTTTTTTTTGTAATATTTTCTAAGCATACAGACACACACACACACACAAACACTCCAATTTATTGAAGAAAATAATGAGCTGAGCAGAGGCATAGAAATTTTATTAATGAAATACAACAACAATAACAACAATAACAACAACCACCACATATAACAACAACAAAAACATTTCAAAAGTTTGAAAATTAATTATTCAGAAATGTACAATTTTTTTTTTTTTTTGCATTTAAAAAAAAAACAACAATAACAACGGCAACAAAAAAAAAACCAACGTCAAAATCTCCAATGTTAATGCCCCGATTATAAATTTTTAATGTTTTTGTTTAGGTTGAAGTTTAAGAGGCTACCAAAATTTTAATAGAAAAACAAAAATTCAATCGTACCAAAAGTATTCAAAAAGCGGGGAAAAAAAATTAATAAAATTAACAATCGAAACCTTCTGATGCTGATTGAAATTTGAATGAATTGTTGGATTCAATCGATTATTATTGTGTCATCAAATTATCGTCATCATTTTCTTTTTGTTTCCAATCATCAATAAATTTAAATTAAAATTTACTATTACGATCAACAATTTCATTCATAAAAATCATCAAACGAAAATTTCTTTCATAATTTTTGTTTTTTTTTTTTTTGTTTCTGATTTCGAAAATTGTTATATGACATTTTTTGGTATTCCAATTTAACAGACGTGGGTAGTTTGAACAAAAAAAAAATGACACCAACTGACGTTTCTTTCTACATTGCTAAAAAGATTACATAAGATTTGCGAATTTTTCACAAAAGAAAACTTCCACACTTTACAGTCTTCCCACCGTTGACTATTTGTGGTAATAGAAACGTAAATGTACGATTCCAAATTATTCAAGAAAATTTATTTAACTGTAAAATCAGTTCTAAAATTTAAAATTGTTATTTTCTTATCATTTTTTTTCTTTGCTTACTGACGCATTGAAATTCTATGAAAAGAAAAAACATTTTGTTATTCGTTCATTCAATTACTTTGGTCATAACAGAAATGAATGCAAAAATTATCCAAATGTAAAATGAAAGGAATGTTTTGTGAGAGGCCAGGATTATACAACAAACAAGAAGTGGTGTCTTGATGCTAGACGAATATAGTTCCTTGTACAATTTAATGCACAATTAATTAATTAAATTAAATTAAATAAAGTTACATGTTATAAAATTATAAAACCAATAGGGAATTAATTACTAAATGATTTAAACAGAAAAAAAAGTGAAGAAACGGCAACAAAAGCAAGAAAGCAAAACCATTAAAATTGTATAAAATTTAACACTACAATTTCCGTTTCTCATTTATTATAATTCTGTCAATAAATTTCCTTAAAAGTCTTCATTTTTTTTTTTTTTTTTGTTTTTTTGTAAGACAAAAATAAAAATCATTTAATTTAGAAAATCATAAATGGAAATGACCTTTAGTTTATTTTATAATAAATAATTGTCGATGAGACATGCGACAGTCACATATTTTTAAATACTTTGCTTTACCATCTCTTACGCTCACACTTCCTCTCTGTCTCTCTTTCTCTCTCACACACACTTTGTCACTTTATTTTGTTTTAACATTCTTTTCTTTATGTTTTGTTTTGTTTTCTTTCATTAGTTGAAAACTTTAATTTTTTTTTGTTCTTATTTTTAAAAGGAAAACGAAACAATATGAAGATGTCAATGAAATTGACAGAATAAATGATGACAACAGTGATGACAATTATCAACAGGAATTTAAACAACAGAATAAAAAATATAATCCAGAAATAAGTTTATCACATTTTAAGGATTGTGACATTTGTCAATATTATCGAAAATATTTTAATATTAAAACTGGATCTATTTCAGAATTTTATTTGGATAAAAAATGTTGAAAATAGAAGTAGAAACATGTGAACATCAATTTTTATTTATATTTATTTTTAAAATTATTCAAATACAATTTATTCTTTTATAATTATTATTTTTTAAAGAAAACTCTCTCTCTCTCTCTCTCTTTCTTTCTCTAAATATATTATAATTTTGTTTGTTTAATTTGTTGTTTGTTCATTTTTATAACGTAAAATTGGAATATCAGTTAATTTATCTAAATAAACATCTTGTAATGTTTTCAATACACTTTCTTGTACATATTCAACTTGATCAACTGGACAATAATCATCTTCTGATGAACGTGATATTGTTATAATTATTGGTGGTCCAGGAAATACCATTAAAAATTCTTTAAACTTTTTTATCAAATCATTTATTTCATCATTTGTTGATTTATGATGTGGTAACATAATTTTATCATATGTACAACCAGCATCATATACTAACATCCAATCAATTTCTTTATAATATTTTTCTAATTCATTTATTAAATTTTTAACATTTGAAATTGTTTCTGTATTTTCACCATTATCAATCCATCCATTAATTGTACCAAATTTATTTATATATTTAAATAATTTTTCTAAATAATTTAATTGATTTTCACGTTTACTACAATGAATCATAATTATTTCTGGTTCATCATCTTTTGAACATTCATCATATGAGAAAATATCCTTTAAAAATAAATAAAGATCAATTTTATTGTATACAAATAAAAATGGATTATGTGTTGTAAAAAAATCTAAATCAATATCTAAAATATATGATAAATTTTCTTCATTTTCCATTTCTTTAACAGATGTTAAATCACCACCTAATGTACCAACATTTAATGTTATTTGTTTTGCATCATTTAATTCCCATTCTGGTCGATAAGATCCTTCTGATATAAAATAATCAAGTGTACAATTTGTACGTATTAAACCAGCTGATTCACCAATTAAAAATTCATAACTGCCATTTGGTATTTGTTCGGCCCATGGTGGTTTTATCCATACAAGATGTGATAAATGTCCAGCAAATGTTGTTGGCATTATCCAATTTTCAATACTTAATGTATCCAATAATTTTTCTTTATTATAAACATATTCAGCCGGCATTTTAATTGGGATTGTTAAATCGGGATGTGAATCAAAATGTACAATTGTATTTTTCTTAAATGGTAAATGCCTCGAACCAAGGCAACGATAAATAAATTCTAATACTTCATTATGATTTTCAACAATAAATATTGGAATTTTTTTGAATTTACGTAAATTTGATTCATTCGTAGGTTTAATTAATTGTGATGATTGTGACGTCGTCATCATATTATAATTATTAGTCCGCCTATAAATTTGAAAGGTAGATAAAATAAATCTGAGAGCAATTTCATCATTACACGTGTTGTGTGCGTTTGAATAAAAATGGAGTTATCAGGGAAAAACGTGATCCTATGATGCGTTTAAAAGGAGAAGAGTATGTAAGGAGATTTAGGTCTATTGTGACGTTTAACATGGGTGTGTGTGTGTGCGCGTGTACTAATTTAAATCCACCCACACCGAATTTTCATTTTCAACCCTCCAAAAAAAATAAAAAATTCTTTTTCTTTAAATCAAATAAAATTTCTTTCTCTTAAAATTTATTTTATAAAATATAATTTAATTTCTTCTTTTCTTTCTCTTTTAAAAAAAACACATATTTTTGCGTGGGAATCAAATATTATGCGATGCGTACAGTTTTCTTTTATTTTAAAATTAATTTGCAAAATTCAACAAAATGAAGAAAAAAAAACACAAATGTGAATTATTTATTTTGTAAATTCATAGAATGAAATTATGTATCAACATTTGTATGCCTCTTTTAAAAGTTTTATTCATTATAAATGTAATAATAAACGTAATAAATGATGAAATTACTGTTTTCTTTTTCTATATTAAAATTAAATTACAAAATATCAAATCACAAGAAACACGAATGAATGGATTAGATTGAAAGGTATTTGAACTAAATATTTGCATGAAAATGTTGATTTTCCTTTTATAGAAAATCAAAACTAATACTGTTACTTTACATTTATCAAGTAATTTATAAATAGTATTTAGTAATAATTAAATCATGTAATTTAAAGGAGTTTAGGAAACAAAATATCAAAATGCAATAACATACCTGAAAACAGAAAGAAGAAATAAAATTACAGATTTTTGACGTCTGAGTCTGACATTGTTAACATTGTTGTTGTATTTATATATAAATAACAATATTGATTATTCAAAATGGCTGTATCTTTATATTTTTTACATAAAAATTGAATATTGAACTGAAAAAAATGAACACTGAACCCTAAACAGTATGGTCAGATTACTTTGTTTTTGGTTTGGTATTGCCAGAAATTGAATGTGAATCACTGACTAAACATGTGTTTCACTTTTCAGATGTCGCTTCGATGTGCTTGAAGATGTTTGATTCTAGATTTTATCCGTTTTTATTCTTTTTTAATTTATTAATCATAAAATTCATTACGAAAATGCAATTTTATTTTTTCTTTAATGCGATTACACATTTTTTTATTGAGAAGTCAATTTAAAAAAAAACTTAAGAATTAAAAAATGATTCAGCTTTTATTTAATGTGACCTCAGTCAATCTACGTTTGCTATTTTGTGTTCAATGAATTATACAAACAAAGAATATGTTTAAATAGAAAGAATATGTTATAGAATATGAAACATAAAGAAATAAGATCCTATAGTAAAATAATTGAAGTAGCGTATTATTCATTCTTGTTATCTTTTTTTATACATTTTAGAGTTTAAAATTTTGTTTCTTTTTTTTTTGTTAATAAATTGACTCAACGTATTTTCAAAGTATATTAGTTCAAATGGATTAAGACAAAAGTTCAACATTAAGACAGGTTTTTTACCATAATGTTATGAGTACATACATATACATACATACTACATACATAGGTAAACTTCATAAAAGTAATTTAATAATATTGTTGTTGTATTACGTTTACGTTTCATTAAAGAAAAAAAAAAACATTATGAATATTGTTGACTGTGACTTGTGACTTGTGACATGGGACATAGTAAAAAAAAAAAACGTTCCTATACCCAATCAATCAAATCATAATGGATAATCTAATATTATACCGTATTTTGTTAATTTTAAATAAAACAAAACAAAAAAAAAAAAGAAAACAAATTATTAATAAATGAAAATTAAATTTTCTGAAAGATATTGAAAAAAAAAAAATCTAATGAAATTAGAAATTAATGAGAATGGAATTTTTGAAAAAGAAAAAAAAAATCAGAATATGAAAGAAAAAAAATAAAGAATTCCTCTGAGACAGACAAAAAATTTATGCTTACATCAACTCAATCAACATTTTTTTTTCTCACCACAGAAGTAAATTAAAAAAAAAAAAACGTTATAATCCGCAACAAATATTATGATGATGACGTCAGAACAATGACGTAGATAACTTTTTTGTTTTTTTCTGCAAGAATAAATAATGATGGTGATGAGATGAGAATTTAATGAATGAAAAGGTATCCCGATGACGTACTTTCTATTTCTTCTGTAACAATTATTTTATTTTTACTTTATAAATTCACTCTTCTTCTTCTTCATCTTCGTCATTCAATTAAAATGTTAAATATAAATTTTCTTCTATAACAGGGTAGTGGGAGAAGAATAAGAAGAAGAAGAAGAAGAAGAAGAAGAAGCAATAATTAATTGATATTTTTTTCTCAGTAAGAAGAAGTACTTCTTCTTCTTTTTCTTCTTCTTTTTATATTTTCTATTTTCTATTTTCTGTTTTTATTCTTTTAATGAAGCAAAACACAACTAAAAATTTTGTGTGAGCGATGAAAATTATAAGTATATATAGAAGAAAAACAAAAAAAAAGAATATAAAGAAAGAAAATCCTATCATTTTATGAAAGAAAACAAAAGAAAAAAAAAATGGTGAGAAGGAAAATAAGCGTAGGTGGTTTTACTACCTACAAAAAAAAACCTAGACTAAAAAAAGTGTGAGTAAGAAGGACAATTGGAAGGTTGGTGGGTGTGTTTGTGTTGGTTGTATATAATTTTCATCAAGAAAAACAAAAAAAAATAGATAAAAATAAAATCCCTTGATATTAGTAAAAAAAAAAAAAACTGAGACAAAAGATTATAAATTTTCAAAGTTTTCCTTTCTCATAAAATTTTTGTGTTTCTTTTCCCCCTTTACCTCATTATACATAAATAGATGAATTTCCACTCATTTCATTTTAACGCACAAAATTTTGTTAGGCGTATGACTCAAGGATTCTATACTACAAATTTGGTTTCCTTGAATTGAAGGAAAATCACCCACACACACACATACACACAAAAATATTCACCCTTGAATAAAAGGAAAAGCGCGCGCCCACACAAAAATTTATATACAGGCATTTCGCACAAACACATACACACTAAAACACACACACACACATACATACCTGCACAATATTTATGTAATAATGCTTTTTATGTAGATAATAAACACCTTCTTACATTTTGATTCATCATCAAATTCAAATCTATAAAGTGCGTTTTTTATTAAAAAAAAAAAAAACAGCAACAACAATAACAACAAAAAAAAAGAGGAAAAAACAAAAAACACAAAAAAAAAAAACCAAAAACGAAGAATATACAATAAGAATTGCACAAATACCAATGTGAAAATTTCTATCTTTCTATCAATTTTTTCTTATTTTTCTTTTTTTTTTGCTCTTCCAAACGTTAAGACTTTTTTTTTGTTTTTTTTTTTTTCGCATGTTGTAGGCGTCCCCATTTTTTCTTTCTTTTTTCGTTTTCTTTTCTTTTTTTTTCCAACAGCAACATTTTTCTCTTAATACCAAAATGTGTGTGTGTGTGTGTGTGTGTACGAAACAGTCTCTCCAAAACAAGAAAAAATATAAATACACAAGTGCACACACACACACACATAAATATCTCTAAATATTAGAAATTATTAGTTGTGTGTGTGTGTGTGGGTGTGTAAGAGTAAAAGTGTATCACATCATACATACATACATACTTACAGCTTAAACACCAACAACAAAATATAAATAATTATTTTATTTTTCTATCTTACCCCCATTTTCTTCTTATACTTTGCTGTTGTTGTTGTTGTTGTTTTTTTTTTTTTGTTGATTCCTTTTAAAGAGTCACTTTTTCTCATCCAAAGTTTTTTATTAGATAAAGAAAAAAATTTATATTATGTATTTTTTTTTTGTCTACTTTAAGGTGAGGAGGAACGAAGAAATTTTGATTTTTCTATAATTTTCAGGTGAATTGTCTGACCTTTCTGGTTAAACAGAAATTTCTTTATAATTTAATTAATTAATAATTTATTAATTAATATAAATTTTGGAGAAAAACTGTGAAACTATTTAATTAAATGTACACACACACACACACACATATATATATATAATGTGTAGAGTTATATAAAATTAAAACAACCAAAATTTTATTTTGAATGTCTAATAAGTAAACTTTTCTCATCTTCAAGTTCTCATCTTTAAGACATCTAATAATTACACTTTAAACATATTTTTCTTTTCGTATTTTAAATTATATTAATATAAGAAAAGAAGAACAAATAACAAATGAAAGAACAAATAAGAGACGGGTTAACGTACATTGTAATTATCGTATTAAAAATTCATACAATAAATGGAGACAAGTTGTACCGATTTTGGGTAGGTTGTAGTCGCAGTAAAATCTATTTTGTTGAACATTTACTAGAAAATATTGTGTGACTTGAAACAAAAGTATGTCCGAGAGTGTATGAAATGCAGGGGACATAATTTGTTTTTGTTTTATGATTGTTGTTGTTGTGATTGTTGTCACATGCACGATCAAAAAAGTTGATCGCCTTGCAAATGTTTGTACATTTTTCTAAATTAAAAAAAAAAATAAAAGGCGAGATTATCGAACTTAATCACGCGCACAGATCACAGATGAATTCTATATACGAAATGAATTATTTAGATTGTATAAAAATTGAATTATGAATGACATACGATATTCTGTTAAGCCAAAAGCCAACAAATACACAAATACAATTTTACTATGCGATTGCAACTTAATTGACTTAAAATAAATGACAAAAGTCCATCACTTAAATTTTTTTTTTTTTGTTTTTAATGACGAAATTTTTTTTTGTTATTTTCTTTGTAATTACAAAATATTTGTAATTATGAAAATATTCCGATAATAAATTTCTTCTTATGACGATGACAATTTTTTTTTTTTTCCTTTTTTCATTATAAATTATCGAAAGTAGAGCACAATTGTGCACAACTGAAATAATATGCAAATTAAATTTTTTATTAATTTTATTTTGACTAAAATTGTTGTTGTTCTGAATATATTCAAAATGTAATGTTCTACCAGAAATTGTTCAAGGTATAGAACTTTTCATCCCATATACAAAACTTGAGTAAATTTTTTTTTTCGCAAAAAAATAAAAAAAAACTAATTTTTCTATTTGGAACTTCTGTTACATTCTTTATTTTGTAGTTCTAACATAAATTCTATTTTGATGCATTTATAGGATAAAACGTATCCTTCATAATTTTGTGTTTAAAAAAAAAAAAATCTATTTTATTAATTTTCAATATAATTTTTAGTATTTTTCTTTTGATTTAAAATGAAACATGATTACAAAATTTCAGCTGATTAAACTCAATTTTTCTAATTTAAAATAAATCAATTATTATGAAGATTTAAAAAATTTATATGAAAAAACAGAATATTGAGACAGTTACAGTTAATAAATTATCAATCAACTCAGCCAAAAAAAAAATATATTTAATGAGATAAAAAATAAAATTACAAAAAAAAAAAACAAAAAAAAAAAACGCGCGCCCTCTTTTAAGAAGAATAATTCTATGAATAGAAACAAAATGTTTTTGGTTTTCTTTGGCAAAAAAATATCAACAAAGAATAGAAAAATGTTATCGCACGTCACAAAAAGAAAATGAAAGAAAGAAGAAAAAAAAATATTCACCCATCATCATAACTTCATCAACTCATACCACTTCTAATATATCAGCTCACCACCACCCTCATTTTTATACCCCCACACACACACACACACACAAACACACAAATATAATAACGAAAAGATAAGAGGAGTAAAAGAAGAGAAAAAAAAAACGAAGTAGAAAAAAAAAAACGAAATGTCTGTTTTTTAAAACCTAAATATAAACGGAATATGAATGAATGTATGAATGAAAATGAAAATGGGGGGAAAACTTTTTATTCATTTTTTTACTTTTGTTGGTGTGTTTTTTTTTTTTTCTTTCTAACCAATATAAACAAAATGTATAGATATAAAATGAACGAAATAGAAAATGAAAAGTTATCCTTCTTTCTACTTTTTTTCTTTTATTTTCTGATTTTCTCAAATAAATTTGAAATTGTTTTCGTTTTTTACCTTTTTTCTTTCAATCAAAAATCCAACCAACACAAATATTATTCTTTTTCTCTATTTTATGTATTATCATGTTTTATATTGTTGTCTCATTCTACGTAACAGAAATAAAATAAATACATATAAACAAAAAAAACCCGTTTGAAATTTAATTCGGTTTTTTTTTTTGTTTTTTTTATAATTTTAACCATTGAAAAATATAGTAAAATTATTCTTATCCTCATTCAAATTTATTCATATTGTTTTTTTTTTTGTTTCTTACATCTATCTCTATCCTAACCTTTAGAATGTCCTTTGTTAATTTTTTTTTTAATTTAAAAAGAATTATGCTGCCTGTGTATTAAATGTTACATTTGTATTTGTATATTTTATTATATTAAACGAACAATGACGTCATGATTTTACCCTAAAATTTCTTTCTATATTTTACCAATGAAATTTTATATGCATAGTAATATAGTCGTACTCTTTTAATGGGTATGTGTATGTATGTATTATTTTATTTGATTTCGTCATCATTCGATAAAGCGCCTACGCTTTTTCTTTTTTTGTTTCGTCTTCTACTTACTTTTGCGTTCAAAGTTTGTATGTACATATTTGCCTTAAAAAACAGATAAATATATGTGTGTGTAAGTGAATCTATATAAATACATACATATTTTGTTTAAATATTATTCGAATAGATTTGTTTTTGCCTGGACTACTGATAAAAAAAAGAAGCAAATTGTTACATTTTTGTGTATTTACTTTGCTTTTAGACAGAATTCATTCTATGTGTGAGAGAGAAAAGTATATTGAGAGGGTGTGTATGTATAATATAAGAGGGTATATGATTGAAACATAGTCTGACAATCAAGTGAAAGTCTTAATTTAAAATTGTGAAATTATTAATGAAAAATTATAAAATTTATATTTTTAATATTAAAATTTTATTTTTCTACAATAAACCAAAGAATATAATGAAATTTTAGGTACATGTCAATGAAGGTTAAGGACAATAGAGAGTTTTCATTGGCTGACATTTTCTCTTGTATGAATGAATATTTTAAATGAAGCCAGCAACAACAAATTATTTTCACTTTTTTGTATCTAATTTTGACTTTTTTTCATCATTCAAAGCTTTAAAAATTTTGTTTTATGAAAAATACATGTCTTACTAAATATGTAGAAATAACGCGAAAAAAAAAACAAAAACTAAAATAAAAAAAAAGTTACTACATTCAAAAGAAAAAATTAAATAAAAAACGAAAAGCAAAAATTCCAAGAATGAATAAAATAATAAAAGGCAAACAAAACAGAGAAAAAAACGACACAAATTAATATTACCATCACCCCCCCCTACCCACTTTTTAGTTTAAATACATAATTTTTGTATTCGGTATATGAATGAAAATGACGTATCTACTGAATTCTGATTGGTAATGTTTGTAAAAAAAACCATGTGATTCCCGCCCGAAATAATATTCTTTTTATATAATGGAAATTTGATTCGTATTTAATGTATAATTACGGGATCACGAAAAATGTAGGAGTGTCGCTTTTGGTTCGGATAAACAGAAAAGAAAATTTTATTAAACGAAAACACGACGAGCGAAAATATATTTTTTTTTTCATTCGGTTTGAACCGAACTAACTTAATTTTTGTATATTACATAAGTGTTAGTAAGTCCAGGTAGTTAAAAAGAGGCGAAAATAATGGGTAATCAAGTAGTGTAAAAGAGATATAAAATAAGGAAGCACCGTAATATTTTTGTTGGAAGAGAGAAAAGATAATAAAAACGAAAATAAAGAAGAAATTTAAAAAAAAACCATTGAACTAGCATTTTCGATCAGTTTTTGCATTCTCTTTCTCTCAAATTCAATTCAGTTGTACAACAGCTGTTGTACGGGATTGATGTGTTTTTTTGAGCTTTTAAACTGAAAGTGAGAGAATTAAAGGAAAAAAAATAATAATAAGCTGATTCTTGAAGTGAACGGTTGTTATTATTTTGTGTGATCCGTAGAATACGTCGTTTGTATTTGTGTGTATATTCACACGTATCTATGTATGCGAATATTCTGAATTTGTGTTAAAAAAAAATCTGTTCACGTTATTGAATTGAATAAACAAGAGAAGAAATTATAAAAATTCAGAGAAAAAAGGAAGAAAATAAATTAAAGTTTAGATATCCTGTTTTTTTCCCTACTCTGGAGACAGGGAAAAAAATTTATAGAAAAAAAAAGTTGTGCTTTTGTGTTTAGATTTTTTTTTTTTGGAATTTTTGTTTCTTGTGAAAGTGAATTTTTTTTTTGTTTGTTTCCAAAAATAAAATCCAATTTACTGAATTAAGTGAAATAAAATTTGTGCTTCCTATTTTTATTTATTTTTTTTTGTTATTTTGTTTGTTTCTGTTGTTGTTGTTTCTTTGATTATAGACTCCGAATTTAATTAATTCAAAGAAGAAAGAAAAAAGTATAATTCAAAATGCCTGATTCAGAAATTGATACAATAACAAAAGAATGGCTTCAAACAGAATTACGTTCAAATACAAAAAATTTAATAATATTAGATTGTCGTAGTACAAATGAATATCAGGAAGGTCATATACGTTCAGCTGTTAATTTTTCAATACCATCAATAATGTTAAGACGTTTAGCAGCTGGTAAAATTGATATTACAACAACAATTAAATGTTTAGAATTAAAAAATCGTATATTAAATGGTTACAATGATTGTTTATTTGTATTATATAATGATCAAATTATAATTAATAATTATAATAATTTAACAACAACAACAAATACAAATAATTCAACAACAACAACAAACATTATAAATAATCAATGTGATGCTGTTACAATCAACGTGTTGCATCGAAGACTTAAACAAGATGGCTGTCGTGTTGTTTGCCTTGAAGGTAAAAAAAAAAAATCCACAAAAAAAAAAAATTTAGTATTTTTATTCCAAAATAATTTTGTAAATGAAAATTTAAAATTTTTAAGAAATCGTAAAAAAAGAAAAAGGGAAATCTTGTCGAAAAAGATATCAAATGTTGAGAAAAAACAAGGTTTTCTCTCAGCTTAATTTCTTTTTAATTAATTGACCTAAAAATTAGTTCTTCCTTTAATAAGAAAAAAAAAAATAAAGGAAAATATTTAAAGGAAATTCTTGTGAAAACATAAAAACAATAGCAAGAAAAAAAAAACCAGAAGAAAAATGACGACATATTGTTTTATTTTGATTCTTCTCTCCTCACTTCATTTTAGCTATTTCATTCATCCGCTCTATCTTTCTCTTTCTCTTTTGCTCTGTGTTCCTCTTCTTTTGTTTTCATACATTTAATTTGTTTTATTTGTTAGTAGTTGTGTGTGTGTTTTCTTCTGTTGATTTTTCTTTCTATCTCTTTCATCACAAAACAAAGTTTATATCCATTAATATATTATTCTTTTATTTTAATAATGAATATAGTGAAATTGCGTGGGATCAAAAAAAAAAAATTATTAGATGTAATTATAGTTAACGTACGATAAAAGAAAAATAAGTAAATTTTAACTAACACATTCAGCATACTAATTCGAACACTTACCGTTTTTGCACTAATTTTATATACATTTTTTAAATTTATTTATTTGTTATCTTTTTTCTCCCTTTTTCTCATCATTTTTTCCGTTTTTTATTCATTCTGACTATGTTTACAAACACACACACACACAGAACATTGCGTTTGCTCTATGTTGAATGTGTATTCTTGCTTTACTTATAAAAAAAGAAACAACGAGATAGATATATGTGTTCGTTCGATTTTATTCTCTTTGATTCTTTTTTTTCTTTTGAATTGAAAAAAAAAAAAATGATGACGGACAGACGAACGGATGAAACGGATTTAATAAAATAAATAAATAAAATATTATATTTTTTTTTTCGATTGAATTTATTGTTTTTTTTTTCTATGCGTTTAAAAATGTCAGTGTGTATGTATTTGTAGTGAAGGTATTTAATTTTTTATAGAATAAAAATACAAACCGAAGTGCAATGAAATGAAATGAAATATAAACGCATTTTAAAATTAATATTTTATTTTTCTGTTTACAATGCAACGATACATTTTATATTTATATCTTTTGTTTGTTTTTTATTTATTTTTTTTTTTTTCATTTTCCTTGAGTCTTCTTTTGTTTCCAATTTTTTTTTTGTTTTTAAAGAAAAATGAATTTTTATTCCAAATTTTTTTTTATTTAGATTGAAATTTTTTGAATGAACATTTTCTTATAAACGCTGTATTGTAAACCCTTTCCTTATTTCTGATTATTAGCTTTTATTCTGTTCAAATAACAACAAAAAAAAAAAAAATACGGAGAAGGAGTTTTGACAAAAGAAAAAATTCGAAGAATAAAATTCATTCTAAGAAAAATTTCTAAGCAAAAAAAAAAAAACAACGAATTCAAAATTTTTAAAAATCGTTTTTTTTTTAAAGAAAATAAGTGATTTTACTTACATGGATCTTTCTTATATTTTTTGTTTTCGTTTTTCAAATAAGTTAATAACTTAAATTAAGATGCGTCATAATTCTATCGTTGTCACATAATTAAAAATAAATAAATAAATGAATTGGCGAAAAAAACGAACAAAAATTGCAACATAAAAGTTGCTTTATTTATTTTTTCGTTGTTGTTTTTGTTGTTCTCGTTGCTGTTGTTTTTTTTTTTATTAATAATTTAATTGAAATTAATATGAATTTCACATGATTGTTGTTGTTTTTATTTATTTATTAATTAGGTTCGTTTCTTAGAAAATAAATTAATATAGAGAGAAAAAAAAAAAGATAATGTTATTTTTGTTCACACACTTTGACTAGATATAGTCATACACAAATACATACATACACAAACACAAATAAAACTAACATAAATTCTATATACATATTTACATATAAGGAGAAAACATACAATCAGACAGACGCAACAATTTCCGATGAAATAAAAAAATTTCTTTTTAAATGAAACGAATGAAGAAGAAAATAAGAAGATAAAATTTACTGATAAATTCAATGAGAAATGAAACACATAAATACACAGGCACACATTCAAATATTCATATACCATAGTATGCACATTCACTACATGCATATACACACACATTTATAGATTTAATACAACACAAATAAAAAATGATTATTTTAATGGCGGAAAAGTGATGACTTCATTATATAAAAAAAAAAACATAACAAAACAGAAAAATCGCTTCAGAAAATTAATAAAATTTGAAAAAACAAAAAAAAAAAATTCGTTCGTCATAATAATTGTTTATTTTATCTTCTTTCCCCCACCACCATCCTCTTTTAGTCTATACTAGAATCACCCCTTCTTATCCCTCCAATACCTCTCTACACTCTATAAACAAACATTAATGAATTTTAATTGAATATTGGCGGTCAGGTCCCCAGTAGTAGTATCTATGTTCTGTACAAATTTACATCAGTAAATGTCGTGCAAATAAAATAATAAAAAAACGCACTGTAATACCACTACAACAACATCATAATAAAAATCGTCACGAAAACAACTACTACAACAACAACAACAAAGATATCTAACAATTGAATTTAATTCCGTTGATATTAGACAGACAGACAGAAACATTTTTGGTTGATGCATTTTTCCGGATTAAAATTTTTAACGACAAAAATTCTAAAGAATTTTGCCTTTTGTTTTTTTTTTTCTTGACATTCAAATTAAAAATTTATTTGTGATAAGAAAATAAATGAATTCATTCAAATTTTATTATGAAAAAGTATTGAATGAAATTTTTCTTGAGTTATTTTCTTACGGAAAATGTTTTTCTTTTTTCTCTCTTTGTTTTTTTTTTTTTAATCTCAATCAATGTTTCTGTCTAACTGAAGTATGAAACTTAGTAAAGTCTTTAAATTTTGATCAAAAGTGGTCAATTTTAATGATGCATTTGTTCATCTACAAAAAATGTTAAGATGGGATCCATTCATTAATTGTTTCACAGGAATGTGAGCTATGAACATTTTTGCACGTTCCACTATGATTCTCCCGGGTGGAGGGTGGGAGTTGTACGGACGGACTAAGAAAACACGACACAAAAAGCACTGAATAAATATTTAAAAAAAAAAACGTGCCTGAATAAAAAAAAAAAAAAATAATTTAATGAATGAAAAAAATTGCAAAAAAAAAAAAAAAAAATTGTACTTGAAATATTTTTTTTTTATTTGATTCTTCTTCTTCTTCCTTCTTTTTATTTTTTTTATTGTAGATGACGTATGCGCGCGCAATCGTGATCGTGATCACGGAATAAAATTTCAAAAAAAAAAAAGAACAATGATGATGATGATGATGAATTTTCATTATTTAATTTATGTATGGAGATAACAGTATATAGATATATACAACTGTATGTGTGTGTGTGTATGTATGTGTGTGTGTATGTGTATGTGTATGTGTGTGTATGTGCGTGTGTGTGTGTATGTATTGGTTTAATTGAAATTGTTCAATTTTTACTATAAAACAATTGAAATTATATTTTTATGTTTTCTATCAAGTTGACAATTTTTGTTTTTTTTTTTTTGTTCTTTTTTATTGTTGACTGATTTTTTATATTTTTTAACTTTGTGTTGTTCGTTTTTTTTTTTTTTTTTTGAAAATTTTTCTCTCTTTTTTTTTTCTTTTATTAAATCGAAATGATTTACCGTGTTTGTTTGTTTGTTTCTGAGTTTGTGTGTGTATGAGTTTTTGTTGTTTGCGGTTGTAATGTTTTTTTTGTTTTTTTTGTATAGAATCAAATCGAGGAAAAAAGGTGTTAATATCAACGGAAGTTGATTGTAACTTTTTTTTCTTCTATTCTATTTTATTTCGTTTTTTTTTTATTCTGATTAGAATTAATGATAAAAAAAAATAAAATTTTTTGTGCATTTATTTAGAAGAAAATTTAATTTTTTATTTCTCTCATATTTATTTATTGTTTGTTGTTGGTTTTCTTTTTTGATAATAATTTTTTTTTTTTTGGTTATGTTGTTTATCAATGTGTGTGTAGATAACCACTGTGTGCAATCCTGGAAGAACTCATCGGGAATCTTTGTGAATCTTTGTGTAATATTTTGAAATGTACAATCAGTGGGGTGCGAAATGTGGTTAACCCTTGGGTGTAGTTGCACATATATTTATTATTATGTTTCTGTTAGTTGATTCAATTGTTTATGTTTCTTATATGGAAATTACAGTGGAGTAAATTTCCCTTCACATCTTGTACATTTTTTCATGAAAAAATGATCCATCTCCCTCAAAAAAATTGAAATACTTAGCAGAAATTCATTACATGATGAGAATTTTATGAATTCATCCTAACGAATGGACTGTTTTTGATTGCATTAAATTGCAAGGGAATTTTATTCTAAATTCATAAAGACAAATTAAAATTGTCTTGATATTGTTAAGTGAGAATCACTGGAATCAAACGATACGTTTTTATAGGTACAATTAGACAAGACAATATTGTTACAAATTTCAATTAACTTTGATTTATAATCATACAATTTTTATCATTTTCTAAAGAAAAACTACAAAAATTTCTTATAAAAATATTCGGATAAGAAACCAATGACCTTTGTATTTGTTCCTTTTACCTCAATTCAATTTTATTATACGATAAAAACTGACGGAACAATAACAAAAAATTTATTTTCTAATAATAAATTATGAGAATTGAACAATGTACTTAATTTTAATTTTTTTCCAAGAAAATTGTTTGAATTTCTTTGAATTTGAAAATAATAAAAAAAAAAAAAATTGATAAGAAAAATTAATTGATTAAATTTTTAGTTCCAATCATTGTAAATAAATTTAATTATTTTTCTATACACTTGAATCTAACTTTACGTATAAGGATATCCGTTTGTCTTAATAAACAAGAAAAAAAAAAAGATTAAATACAAATTTAGAAATGATAAGAATTAAAAAAATAAATAAACCAAAAATTTAACAGATTAAAATAAAAAGTACTTAATAAACTAAATTTTTGTTAAAGTCCATTTAAGACTTAGAGCTTAAGTCACATGCTAATCATATTTTTGAATTTTATAATCTGTTTAAAGAGCCAAATCCAAATGAAATCATTGTGCAATTGGTTGTAATGAATTTTTTTCATTTGGTGCTCATTATTCGTTGGGGCAATAATGTGACTAATCAAGGCCGTCTTACCTTGGACCACAGAATATATATATACAGTGAAACTCGGTTATAACGAACTTCACTTATAACGATCTTTCGGTTATAACGAACTTTTCTGTAGGTCCCGTTTTAATTTGTATCTTGACAATGATTCGGTTATAACGATATTTCGGTTATAACGAACTTTTTTTTTGGTCTCTTGAAGTTCGTTATAACCGAGTTTCACTGTATATATGCTTGGACTAACGGTGTGACGTGTAGTCGAAAGAACTTCATTTTGAAAAATTAAAATTTTTTGATAATAATTGGGCTTCATTTAACACCTGACTCCTGTTATCTCTCTATTATATTCTATTGTATTGTATTGTAATAATATTCTATTCTACTTATATAATTTTCTTATTCTTCAACCTTTTCTTTACCCTTAAGGATCCCTTTGAATGAAAGTCATTAACAAAGAAAGGAGTTGATGGTGTTTTTTTTGTTGTTTTTTATTTTTATCTGTATGAATTTCTCTTTAGCCAACCCATAAAAATGTCCTCCAAGAAAAAATAAAAATGATTAAATTAAATATTTAAGAGAAAAAGAAAAGAATGAATATTTTTTTTTTGTTAATTTCCATGAATTTGAAGAAGAAGAAGAGGAGGGAAAATAAAAGAAACAGTTTTATGATTTCTTCTTAAACGTCTTTTCTTTCCATTTTTTTTTTGTTTCCTTTTCTTTTGTTTGTTACGATTGTAAATTTTTTTTTGAGAAAATAAGGGACAAGAGATATTTTAAGAATATGTAGGCAATTATAAAAGCGTGTACACATTTCAATAGTTGTTTCCCTTTTTATTTTGTTATTGTAATTTTTAAAAGAGAAAAAAAAAATGATTAATAAAATTTATTTTTAGAATTTCTTAACAATTTTTTAGTCGGTCGACATTTTTTTCTCTTAAAATTTCTTGTTTTTTAAAATTTAACTTTTAAAGAGAGGCAAACACATATTATGTACATACATATGGATTTTCTTTTCTGCTCTTTTCACATATTGTTTTTTTTTTTTGTTTTGTTGCACAACAAAACATCTCATATGTACTGTATTTATTTTTTTCTTCTTCTTCCAACATATTTTTGTTTGTTGTGCGTTGAAATTTGTCATTAATTAAATCTTAAATAAGTGAAAATTCCACTTTTTTAGATGATTGAAATAAGAAAAAGAAGAAGAAAGTCATATAATTTTTTTTTGTTATATTTTTCCCTCTCTCCTCTCTAAATGAAACAAAAAACAATTTCTCTTTGTGGAGAATAATTTGAAAAAAATTAAAAAAAAAAAATTGAAAAGAAAAATTCAAAAACAAATTGTTTTAACAGAAAAAACGATGATGAACACAACCAATTTCCCAGACCCTGAGTGCTCAATGTATATACCTGAAAAATTGACCTAAAAAAAAAGTGTAGAAACAAAAAGAAAAATAATTTCTTGTTGTTGTTGTTATTATGTATCATCTTTTCTTTTTTCTTTTCATTCCGTTCAATGATACATACACTAATATTATCTCTTTCTGTTTCCCACACTTTTCGTTTGTTCATAATGTCTCTCTTTTTATCTTTGAAATTCTTTCTCTTTTTCTCATTATATATATATATATATAAATATGTGTGTATGTGTGTGGTTTTATTCAATACGACGACCTTGAACTCTTGAACAAAATACAAAAAAAAAAAAAAATAAAAATCAAGTTTCGAATTTTATTTTATTAAAAAAATAAAAGAAGAAAACTCAAAACATTATAATTTTTTTTTATTATTCTCCCTCTCACTTTTTTTGTTTTGTTCTTTCACGAATAAAAAACGGATTTTTTTTATTCCAACAACATTCCCAATTCCCTAATAACAACAATCTACTCATATCCTAATTTCTTTCTCTCTTTTATTTTTGTCAATATTATTCTGTTATGAATGTATTCCAATCCATCTCCATAACACGAGTTGTTCAGCACACGCACCATATCCCCATCCACCAGGGTTGGCAAAAACCCGGGTTTTTTTAGAAAAACCCAACCCGCGGTTTTAATTGGGTTTTACTGGGTTTTTCAGCGGGTTTTTCTGGGTTTTTATAGAAAATTTAGATATAATGTCTCTTCATTACATTATATCTAAAACAATTAAGCAAAAAATAAACGAGCGAACACGCTAGATGCATAATTTTTTTAACTTGCTTTATCAATTCTCTTTTATTATATATTCGTTAAAATAAACTGAAAAAAATATATATCTCCCAACTTTTCGCGCAGATATACAGTTATTAACCGTTTTTTAGACTCGCATACTTTCTCTTTCTTTGACACTAAAGCGATATATAACAAAAGTGCGGCAAGATATTCTATCTCTTAACACATTTTTTGTTAGTGCATTTTTAGTGCTGAAATTTGGCTGTCTGAAAAACACTCAGATTTTCTACCTTACTGCTTGGCTTTTAAAATTCAAGATCCTGAATATTTTCCAGTGTCTATGTTTAAAAGCGATGTCACTGTCTGAGTCTCAAGATTGGTGACCAATAAATTATTTTAAGTTTGCACTATGAATTCTATTTATTTAATAATTTTTATTTTGTTGTGTTTTATTTTTTTAGTTATTTTACAATACTTAATTATATTTTTCTGACATTTTTCGTTATATTTGCACTTGGATTTTTACTAATAAACAATGAAATAATGTTAAAAATTGGCGTTTATTCTGAATAAATTAAATTAAAACAGGAAAAATTAGGAAAAGCCCATATGGGTTTTTCAAGGTGGGTTTTCTCCAAAAAAACCCATTGGGTTTTACTGGGTTACCCAGTGGGTTGCCAACCCTGCCATCCACTAACATCATCATCACCCATCACCATCGTCATCAACAACCAACAACAACAATATATCATACTCTTGTCGTCATCACAGTAAAACTCCTAAAGTCAAGTAACCAAGAGCAACAACATGTAAAAAAAAATAAAGGAAAAATTTTCCCTGTTTAATTTGGTTCTCTTTTTTTTGTGTCTTTCTCACTCATTTTTCTTCTGCGCCTACAAAACCAACAAGAAGAAAAATAAAACAGAATAAAAAAAAAGGAAAAACATTTGAAAATTTATTTTATGGTCGATATACACGATTTTCGAATAACCTTAACCCAAAACTACTCCTCTCACTCTTTATGATCCTCTTTCTCTTTTTAACCACTCATCCATTTCCTCCTACACATTTTTTTTTATATTATTCCGATCCGATCCCATTAAAAGCGTCCCTATTCTCTGTTCCTTCTGAATATATATTTATCTCTTACCTTTTGTATCTGTTTATCTGTTTTTCTTGCTCTGACGCTCTATCTCTTTTTCTCTTTTGAATATTTGCTTCCACCCTTGAGCTCTCGTGTTCCAGTTCCAATTTCAAAAATAAAACAAAATTCCTTCCTCTCTCTGCCTTTGATTTTCTTATATTTTCAGTTCTTTTTAGTCTTTACAAATTAAAACAAATATGGCCGCCTCCTACACAACTAACAAAAACGCAATGTATTCGGCTTCTTTTGATTATTATTATTATTATATATATTCAATTCGCCTTCTTTTTCTCTTTGTCTCTCTCTCTCTCTGTTTTATATACACACACTGAAGAATTTACCATGCTCATTTCATACAGACGCGAAACATATGTAGTAGATACACACACATTGAAATAAACAATTCACAAAATTCGTGTAACCTTCATAAGAAATAAAATACAGAGAGTTTTGTGTGTGGGCGCTTTTTACGCAAACATCAAATTCATACAAAATAGGCGACACACACACATACACATTTATGCATATAAAATTTGAGTAACCTAACATGATATAATTTCTATCTCATTCTAACGCCATCATAATATTTAAAAAGAAAATTGTGACTAATATAAATATGTTCCATGTGTTTCTACTCTGTGTGTATGTGTGTGCAAAAAAGAATAATGAAAAAAAAAATGTAATGATTCCCATTCACCCACCACTTACAAAATTCAAGAACATTTTTTTTTGTTAATAATAATATTCAAGGAAAAAAATTGACTCTCTCTGCTAAAACACACACACACTCTCTCGGACTGTATTCATGGATGTTATTTTGTATTATTTTTCTCTAGAAAGAGACAACTAATCCTTTTCTTATTCAATGAAATTTCGAATTTTGTTGGTGTTTTATTTTTTACCAAGGGGATGAGATACTATCTCTTTTTTTTATAGAAGATAAGTTTATCTCCCTCTCCTCTCTCATTTTCATTGTTTTTTCTCTTATAAAAAACAAATAATTTTTATCTTTACAAATTTAGTGATTTATCCTTTTTTTTTAACTTTTTTTGTTACTCCATTAATTTTTCTCTTATTTTCCTCTCTCGTTTTCAATATTTTTCTTTCAATTCATTTCTTATACTTAGAAAACGGGATAAAACAGGAATAATCCGAGTTTATAGCTAGCTAAAAATATGAGATTAATATTAAAAAAAAAATTATTATCTGTTTCCTCTCACCTCCCTAACAGTTTAATTTACATTACATATTTTTAATAACAATAAAACGTCGGCACACACATAACTAAAAATTCCCTAAAATATGTTCTCGTTTCCTTCCTCTTTCTTACTCTCTCTCTCACTTTACTCATCTATACCAAAATTATTTAATCCAAGTTGACAAAAAACAACAACAAGTTTCGATTTTATTTTAGAATAATAAGAACAACAACAACAAACGGAAATTTTTAATTCTATTTTATTTTTATTTTTTTTGTACTCCATCTGTTTTTATTGGTGTCTCTTTTTATCTTTTTATATTGTATGCTTTTTCTTTCAGTTGAAATAAATAACTGAAAGAAAGATACTCTCTTTCTCTTTTACTCTTTCTTACTAATCTTGTTTTCGGTGTTTCATTTTGATAAAAAATTTTCACGGTCCTTTTTTTTTTGTTATTTTATTTTTCTTGATGAGTCACCTTTTTTTTTTCTTTTCTTCTTGCTCTCTTTAATTTTATATTTCGTTTTGTATTCTTTCTTTTATTGTGTCTTTTTAAAATCAGTAAAGATAAGTTTTCATAGATAAATATTCTTGTAACTTCCTAATCATGAATTTATCCATTTAATGAAATTTTTCTTTTCTATTTCAATCTTTACAAAATTTTAATGTTTTAATATTCACTTTCACTCTTTACGCTAAAAACTTTTCTTTTATTTTTCTATATCAAAATAAAAACTGTATCTTCTTCTTTTTCTCTTTTATCTTTAATCAGAAAAAAAAAAAAGGTTAAAAAGTTCAATTTTCTAATAATAAAAATTAACTCTACTCATCTTCATTTTATAATGAAATCATTGAAATATTTTACTTCTATAAAAAAAATATATTTTCTCACTATTTTCGATACACACAAATATATATTCACATACACATACACATGCATATGTAAAGGCAAATGATTTTTAGTATTTAGAATAACAACACATACACACACACAACACACACATACTGAAGACGGAATCAGTTACTAAAATACTAAAGAAAGATCAATGAAATAATAATGATAAGATTTTTATTGGGTGTGTGTGTGTGTAAATTTGTATAGTCATGGGCGTGTTTGTTTTTCCTAATTAATTAATGAAAAGTATAAGTATAAGAATAAAATTTGTTATTCAATTTTACTTGAGAATTTCCACTATATAGAAAATCTGTAATTTTTCTGTTACATTTTATTGTGCCACGGTTATTATAAATTATTTAACGTAAGGGGGCAATACAGAAGTTTACCAGATAATGTCTTCTCTGTTAATTTTGAGTGTCACCACCGACGATATTAATTCTGATTCAATAATCTAATTACAAGAAAATCAGAGAGAAAAAATGTTTGTTTGTATTTAATTTTAATTGTATTTAGTGAAAATATTCACCAAATTTATCTATCTACTAACAAGAACTAGATTGTGAAACAGGAAATCTAAGTTGTTTTTATTTTATCTAGAATTTTGGTACCGGAAAAAAGAAAAACGCAAAAAATGATGAGATATGCATTTATGCGGTCATTCTAAAATCTAAAATGTAGACGAGTTGAGTTAAGTTAAGATTTTAAGATCCACCAAATATCATTGGAACATTTTTCGTAGACATTTTTCTTCGTTTCTCTCACGAAAAATAACGTAAAAAATAATTACTAATTAATTCACATCATTCTGGATTACCGAGTGGGGGGGTTACCATATACCCAATTACTTTTCCTAGTAAAAAAAAATTAGGTTGAGATTATTTTATTTAAAATTAAAAAAAAAGCATTTCCGCAATTTATAAATTCCAGAAATTTTATTCTGTGTTTTTGTTTTGTTTTTTTAAAAAAAATAAATAAATAAAATTAAAAGCATTTTTTTTTTAGCCGATTAAATAATTTTTATGTTGAAAATTTTTTTTATTATTAAATAATTATTGTGAAATAATGTATTTGTGCGCGGGGGTGGTGAAAGGGGATGAAATTAACGTATTTTAGAATGTGACAAAAAAGATTAATTTTTTTTTTTTTTTGTTTTAATTATGCTGAATTCTGTTTTCGTATGAGATTCCTTTTCACAATTCAATTACTACATATACTACTAAATTTTTTTGGCACTACATATATTTAGTTTAGTACTCAAAACGTTATCTCTTATTTTTTTATCTTCAGCATTACCATAGATTTTCAAGGTCCGAGGGGGAGAATAATGACATAACAGTAAATGTCATGCTCTTCCAGACAATTGTTTTAATTATGCTGAAATCTGTTTTCATATGAGATTCCTTTTCACCATACAATTACGTCATCTCTTATTTTTTATCTTCATCATTTTGTTAGAACTCTAAAATTTGATTTGGTTGTCTCTGACTGTTGTCTAAATTGTAAAAATTGGAAATTACCAAATGGTCTAAAATACATTACATTTGCATTACATTGTACTTGCTGAAAACGAATCTTAATGATTAAAAATACCAAATAAATTATTCTTTGTCCTTATGAACAAAAATATTAATTAACATTCATTTTTTTTTTTTTTTTCAGTCAGTTTTAAATATTTTCCTATTTGAGTTCTGTTTTTCATTCTTTAAATTTAAAAACTAAAAACGCACCAAAATTTTGGTATACATCCTTCAGAAAGGACATTTTTATAATTATATTTTCAAAATGTATTTTTGTAATTAGATTGTAGAAATATGAACTACTTATTGTGCTACTATACAATTTTGTATGCATCTGTAAGAAATAATGAAAAATAAATACAAAATCAACAAAATCACAAAAAAAAAAAAAAAAAAAAATTCATCATCCATCAATTAATTGGATTTTGCGTGCCACAAATAGAGAGAAAAAGAAAATCCATAACAAAAAGAAAAAAAAAACAATAGAATCAGATAAAGAAGAAGAAAAACTAATTTTGTTGTTGTTGTTGTTGTTGTTGTTGCGTTTTAAGAGTAGGTGTAAGAGCCAAAAGTGATGTAGAATATATATATAGGATAGGGTGTGGTGGTGTAGAGGGGTAATAAAAAGGAAGGTATAGATATCATCAATGGTGGTGTTTTTTTTTTATACGTGGGATGTTTATTCTTTATTTTGTATTATTATTATTATTATTATTATGCTTACGTTGAGAGAAACAAAAAAAGAAAAAGAAAAGAAAAGATAAACAAAGTGAGTGTAAGTGAGATGAAATCTAAACGCGCCTCTTCTGTTTTTTTTTTTTTTTTTTTTATATATAACAAATTATTTACATTCATTTTTGTATTTCGTTCATCTTTTTTTTCTCTCTTTTCTTCTCTTTTTATCTTTTGATTTCTTTTTACTTTTTCTTCTTCGTTTTCTTCTTCTTCTCTTTTTTTTTATATTTGAATCAAAATAAGATAAAATTATGAGTATTAAAATGAATTAAAGTTTTCTGATGTTTTTTGTTTCGTGATGGATTGAGGGGTCAATCAGGTCAATATTCATTCTATAAAAGAACAAAAAAAAAATACAATTACAATTACAATAAACTAAAGAAAAAAAATAACAACAAGAACCAGTCAGCCAGCAACACTTTAATAGCTTCTGATATTTGTACTGATTGACGTGACGCCTACACCAAATCATTCTAGATATAATACAGAGGAACTTGCCTACACCTAAAAATAAATACAAACACACACACACACACGCACACACATACAATGATATAATTATGAAAGACTTTTACTAAACGCACAATATCAAATATTTTTCGTATAATGTGAATAAGAAAGAAAATAAAAATATTGAATGAACCGACGAATAAAGAAAAGAGAGAAAAATAAATTAACTAAGCGCCATTTTATTTTTTTATTTTTTGATTTTGTTGCTTTAATTTTCGTTTGTAATTAAATTAAATTAGAGAGAGAAAAAAAACAAAAGAATTAAAAAAAATATGACAAATATTAAAAGAGTATACTGAGAATGAGGGAATGAAACCGATTCGGTTTTCGGTAAAATAAGAAAAGAGATAAAAATAGATTCATTTACTTTAATCATAAATAATTATAAGTAATTAATCTTGTGTAAATAATTAATAATAATAAATTGATTTAAATTGTTTAAAATGACAGCTGCAAAAAATTAAGAAAATTTCTGTATATTCAGTTTAATTTCTATTTGAAACGAATATGAATTGTGTGTGTGTGTGTGTTTGCTTATAAATTCTGTTGGCCTCTGTACGTCTAACGTCTAATGGGATTTTAACAAATATTTTTCGCAAGTGTCCGGAATATTTATAAAAATTAAAAGTACTTATGGTAAAGTAAACTAAACGAATAAATTAAATAATTATGAAATTAAAATTTGATCGAATTGAAACTCGTCTTAATAAAATAATTTATTTTCTGTTCGTTTTTTAAGGAGGTTAAATTAGGAGGGTAAATCTATGACTGAATTAACTGTCTCTGTTAAATCGATGATTCTTATTTTTTGTGTGCCCCCACCCTACCCTAATTCTTTTCATTCATTTCATTTTTTTTTTATTCATTGTTTGGTTATTTATAAAACGGAAGAAGAAAAATGCTACAAAAAAAAATCAACTCATTTTTTGTTTTTTTTTTTTTTTTTTGCATAAATTATTTTTTCAATTCTTTCAATTTATTGATTTGATTGTAGGCCAAGTTCATTCAAGATCTCTAACAAAGACACACACACATACACACACATACACACATACAAATAAATAGATGAAAATCTTTATTTTTTTATTCAAAAATGGGTTCTCATCCTCCACCAGTCCACCCTGTTGAATATTTTCTATATTTTGTTTTGTTTGGTTTTTTTTTTTCTTTTTGTTAAAAGAGAGAAAAATATTTTATAGATTTTTTTCTTTTAACAATTTTTGCTCTTCTCTCAAGTTTAGAAGTAGAGAAATTTCAGATTTTCATTTTTTGTTCTTTTTTTTTGTTTATTGTTTAAATAAATTTCATTGTTTTGTTTTTTTTTTGTTTTGTTTTTCTCTCAAATTTCTAACCAAAACAAAAATAATAAATTGTTTTTCTTTCTTGTTTTGTTTTTACTCTTCTTCTTCTTCTTCTTCTTCTAAATAAATTACCTTAATACATACACTGCCAGCTATATTTCTGTTCTAATTGAATTCAATTTTTTTTTTTTTTTACTTTTTCTCAACAAAAACAAACAGAAAAAAAATACTTAGGAAAATAAAGAGGAAAAGCAAAAAAAAAAAAAAAAAACAACACACAGAAAGCACGCGCAAAATCCACCATAAAAGGAAGAATTTATAAGAAGAAGAGATTTTGTTCATCTCCCTATCTTTAAAAATTCAATGCTTCCATTTACTCTCTCTCTCTCTCTCTTAATTCTCTCCCGCACACGACACGAGTTCACCTTGATTTTGGTTTGATCGTATTTATGCATTTTGTTTTTTTCTTTTTTCTAACACTGCTAATGGAAGCTACTCTACTCTCTTTATCTTTTATTCTTTTGGTCTCTGTCACTCTTCGTTTAATGCTCCTGCTTTGGTTTCTCTCTACGAGGGGACACATATGATTTAAAATGGATCAATGAGAATTACATGAATGGAAATATAATTTTAGTGTTCAGTGGAATAATTTGTTTCATTTTCCTTTTTTCTGTGGGCAGCTAATGAAAGAATGAGACAAACAATGGCTAATGAAGATTTGTTCGTAAATAATCATGAAACGAACAGAGAGAATTATATATAAAATGTGAAAAATCATTGGGAAAATACTAAGGAAAAAAAATTTTCATACAAAGAGAGAGAGAGAGTGAAAAAAAAAATACAATCCCAGGGGATTTTTGAATGGCGACAAACGAGATCGAGAATATAAAATAATATTGGATCATGCGGATTGGGTAGATGAATTTATTTTAGAGGTCATATATGAGGGGTTGTTTATTATATATGTTTAGAAAAATGAGTGGGGGAGAGAATGAAAGGCGTGTGAATATAGGGGAAAAAATTGAATTTTCAAATTTTATTTTTCTGAATAAATTTTTATACATTTTTATAATAAAAGAGAAGGAGAGTAAGAGTAAGAGAGAAAATTATTGTCTGGGTAATTTTGATGTTTACATTTGCCCTGATTTAATGTGTCTGTATGTATATATGTATCGTTTGTTTGTACGTACATATATGTTTATTTATTTAATGCAGTTAAATTTTGTATAACTGTAAATGGAAATGACTGTACATACTCCGAACATTATACACTTTTTACCCTCCAGTAAAGAAATTTTATTTTTAATATTAAAAATTTTCCGTGGAAAATATAAGTTTCCAGAAACCTCTTAAATATTTTTGAAGTTGTTTTGGAAGGAAATGAAAAGCAGACAATTTCTAATGATTGGTTTTGTAAATTAAATAATTTAAAATTAAATTAAATAATTTTTCCCCCTCTCTCCTCATAGGTTCATAAGAAATTGTGCTGAAGGGGGGTAATATTCATTAGTTTTGTATTCATTATTATTGTATACTTTTATTCAACTTTTGTTCTTTTTTTTTTTTTATTAATTTGTAGTGAAGAAAAATCTTTTAAACAAAAATTGAAAATCATTCTTTTTTTCCTTGAAATTTATTTAAATTATAATTCATAGAAAAAAATATCGAGAATCATTCGGCAGTTATATTTGACAATTGACATTTGTGTTGATCAATACAACCTGCGTGTGTTTGTGTTGTGTGTGTGTGTGTGTGTATGTGTGTATGTATGAAAGAATTGATGTTGTTGTTTTTCTTTAAATTTGGGCTTTAAAATTTCAAATTCCAAAAAAAAAAAACAAAAAAACAAAAACAAAAAAACAAAAACTTCCTCCACTAAAAAAAAAATGGATAAAATAAATTTAAAAAAAAAAAAAACAAAAACAAAAAAAAAAATCCATATAAATAAATAAATGAAGAATAACAAATAAATAAGAAAACGCCTCCTCCATACGGAAATTATTGTTAAATAAATAAATAAAAAGAAAAAATTCACCCACGATTTTTCGACGATCATTTTATTATTCTGAATTTTTAACGTTTCTTGTATGTCCGATCCTCACTCACAATTACAAATCTTAAAATTTAAATCTCAGAAAAAAATAATAATTTCAAATAACTTTATTTTTTAAATCATTTTAAATTGAAATTAGATGTTGTGCATTCGTCATAATCCAATCCCTCTTGTTCTCTCACATACTTCACATACGTACAGTTCACATAGTGAACTGTTAAAATTGGACATTTGTGTAAACATTCCAGTTATTTTATTTTATGAGTCAATTTAATGTAAAAATCATGGTGTAATGTAAAATGTGTCTTATATCGGATGATTAATTTTATACTTGGACCCGATTCTATATACAGATATTAGTATAATTTGATTTCATGTGAATGTTGCCTCGCAGGGCAACCAATATTTTACTCATCCTTCCTCTTCTTCTTCTTGTTAGAAATGTTATTAATTAATTTGTGGCTATGAAAATTTTCGAATCATTTATAAGGAATTTTAGATGATAAGTGGGTGGGAGGGGGGTGACACATATGTTAAATGTAAAATGTCTAAACATATTTATTTTTCTGTTCTGCTCGATATTTGTTTTGTTTACTTAGGAATTATTTTTTTGTGTTTATGTTGTAATGATTAATTTAATTTACGAAATTTATTTAATTAAAAGTTTTTTTTTTTACAAAAATTAATCGAACCCAAAAACAAAAATTATTCTAAAAAAAAAATGAAAAAAGAAAAAAAAAAAACTTTCTTTTCAATTTCCTGTACATCCAAAAACGTAAAAAAAAACCTCCTACCCATCCCATCCTTCCCTAACATAATTCATATTATTATAGACACCACCTAACTGTGTCTCTCCACCCATAGCCAAAAAAAAACCATAACATTTTAATTCATTTGCGTTTAAATTTTCGGCAGGAAATGAATTGTTTTCTTAAGTCAGTCGACAACAACAACAACAACAACACCAATGTTGAATTGAAGTTAAAAAAAAAACATATTTTTTCTTCTCTCCTTATCTCTTCTTTTTTCTATACAATTTGTCTATACCTGTCTCTGTCAAACATCTTCATTTTTTTTTCTTAAATGAAAAAAAAAAAAATACATGTCAGTACATGAAATGAACTTTTGTGAAAGAATTATTCAAAAAAAAAAAAAGAATAAAAAATAAAAATAATAATAATACATTCTTATATACAATACAAACAGGAAGTAGCGTCTCGAACGAAGAGTATAAAGTCAGTTTAAAAAAAAAAAAATAAAAAAAAAAAAAAGAAGAAATAAAACTTAACACATACACACACACACACATGGTGTAAATAACACATATGCACACATACAACTATATTACTGGGTTTACATTACAGTCCGTGTATATTGCTATTCATGCAAAAATATCATTTATAATTTTTTCTTTTTTTGTTTACATACAAACATTCACACATACAAACATTTATGCATATACACAAATAAACATATGGACATGGTTAGTTCACTTTATATGGATATTTATGTATGGACAAGAGTCAACACGATGGAACGCGAACAATCGATCCGAATCCAACTTTTTTTTTTTTTTCAAAAGAAGAATTTTTCATTTTATAAAAAATGGAGAAGAAAAAAATCTTAATAAATAATTTTTTTTTATTTTCATAATTTTTGTATAAACATCAGAAACATAAAAATAAGGAAAATATTATGATATGTTTGATGGTGTGTATAGAAATGTGCGTGCTTACATTGCGGCGTGTAGATATTTACACCGGAATTAAAAATTATTTAATTCTTTTTATAATTTTTTTTTTTTTTTTTTACTCAAAAAATAAACAAACACAAAATGCGATTATTTATTTAATTTTGACAGTTCTCCAAAAAATAAAAAAAAATTGCCATCTTTTTTTTTTCGCTCATTCATTTATTTTTTTTTTCATATTCAAAAATTGACAATACCCAAAAAAGTCAAACAAAAGAGAAAACAAAGAGTCAGAAAGAGAAGGGAGAGAAAAAAGTTGAAATATGTATTATTATAATAGTTGGTGTGCCGGGTGTGGGTCAGAGGTAAAAAGAGAATTAATCAAAGACAACAATAAATACTGGGGAAAAAAAAAGAGAAACAGAAACAAAAAAAAAAAATGTATTCGCATATTTTTTTTTATGAATGAATAAAAAAAAATTGTGTTTATAAATGTGTATGGATGTATGTGTGTAATATATTTTTGTTATTTTTGGTAACGCGAATTTCAGAGTTTGACGTCACCAATTTTGTGTTGATATTCAAACAGAAACAAAAAAAAAACACACACACACACACAAGAAAAAAAAATGAATAGCTGTGTGTTAATGTTTACAACAGTAAATCATTTTTATTAATATTATAAATATGGGAGATACAAAAAAAAACAGCAAACACACACACACCCATGCATATTCAAAATACACGATTAACTATCATACACACACACACACACACAGCATAAACACATGAATTTTGTGTAGGTATATATATATTATTGTGACATATATTTTAATGTGTTTTAAGTTTTTTTTTTTTTGCTTGTTGCTCTTGTTGTTGTTGCTCTTATGTTGGCAGTTAGTCTTTTTTTTTTTATTTGTTGGAATTTTGGAATTGAAATTGAAAAGATAAAAAAAAAATATTTTTTTTTCTTTATATTAATGATGATGATTTCTGGACTGGATTTGCATTATAAAGTTGTCTTTATCTATTCGTTTATATTGTTGTACTACTCTAAGCCCCCACTTTATTAAACAAATGAAAACAAAAAAAAAAAACATTTTTATGTCGATTCTTGTTTCTTCAATTTTTTTTCTTTTTCTGGTTTTTTTTTTTTTCTCTTTCTTGATTTTTAAATTTAAAAATTTTTGTTTTTGTTTGTTATGAAATCGAAATTGGACGTTTCATAGAATTTTCTACATTATTTATTTTGTGTCTTTGCTAAAATAAATTCTTGTGAGTTTTTATCTCGTTAAAATTATTTACTTGTTGTTTCAATTCTGATTTAAATTACTTAAATTAAGTAAATATAAGGAATTCATAGAAAACAAATTTTCTTTCCATCTAAAAGGAATTCATTTATAGTAAAAAACAAAAAAAAATTCATTGGAAATTTTCTCATTGAAAAAAAAAAAAAAGAAATGAAATTGTTTTCAACTTTAAAATTTTTGATATTTTTTAATCTTTTTAAGATTAAAAGTTTCTTTAGTCGGTACAGTGATTAAAAAATTTCAATTGTAATCGTTAAAAGAGGGATTTTCTTTGTTTTCACGAGAATTTTTTTCTTTATTTATTTATTTTTTTTTTTTGTGGAAGAATTTTAATTAAATTCAATTACAATGAAATTTGTTGTTGTGTTGTTGTGATGTCATGAAAAAAATCGAAATAATCGATTTATGCAAGACGTTAGCAGACCAACTAACAAAATTGATTCCCTATTCACTATTCCAGACTGATTGCACAATTTTTACAATGATTCCCAAAGTGTAAAGTCCAGGATATAGTCCAGGATATATTGCCTGCCTTACCACTCTTGTTTGTTTTCCACCATTTCTAAATAGAATTTGGAAAAAAAAAATTTATTTTCATTTTAAAGAAAGAAAAAAATCTTTAGTTTTCTTTCTCTGTTGTCTAATTTTTCATTAAAGAAAATAACTCAAAATTTGATTAAGAAACAAAAAAAAAAAAAAACAAAGTAAAGCCAAGGATTTCCAAGTAAAGAAAAAAAATCCAAAGTCCAAACTTCTATTTTTTTTGTTTTTCGTAACTCATTTTGAGTTCCATTGAATTATACAATTTTTGTTTCTTTTTTCACTCCATTGGAAATTAAAGAAAAAAGAAAAAGGAAAAACAAATTAAATGTTTTAAAATAATAAGAATATGCTAATTTCTTAGAATGAAAAATTAAGAAGAAAACATCAAATGAAAACAATGAAAAATGTAAACAAAAAAAAAAGAAATCGTGGAAAAAAAAAAAAATTAATTTTTTTTGAAAGAAATTTATTTTATTTTTGTTTTATTTTATTTTTGAACGTGGAACGTATTTTGTATTGCGTTATGGGTTACGTTATGTGAAGTTGATGATGATGAAATATAAATTAGTACAAACATTTTTTTTTAATAAAAAAATGTGTAGAACTGCGGGAACTGCAGATGATGAATCAGATCAATGGACCTGTCGAAATGTTTGTGGGAGACGGGAAGTTGTTGAGATATGAGAATTTAAAATAATTTTCTAAAAAAAAAAATCACACAACAGTCAAGTCATTTTCTTTTTTTTTTTATTTTGAATTAATGTGATGTAAGATTTTTACTAGAAATTCATTTCGATTTTAGGAGAATTTTTTTATGATTTTTTTGATAAAAAAAAAACTCGAGGAAAATTATTTGTCTATGTATTGATGATCCTGAAACAAAAGAGATTGCCTAATAATTGGTCAGAGCCCTACACATTAATTTGGTCTTACTATAAATGGTGGTCCACTTAGACAAGTTTTTTTTTTAATTGTACGTATACGAACAATTAAATGTAGACAGTTGAAAATTTTGAGTATCCATGAGGTGATTCAAAAAAATTGTTTGAATAAAGGAAAAAGTTTATTGTTGTTATTTTTTTTTTTGATTTTTTTGTAATGAATTGAACCAACAACAAATTATATTTTAATCATAGACAATTTTAAAAGACTTCCTTAGTCGATCCGACCTTAGAAGAAGACAAATTAACAAATCCAAAGTCGGCTGACCACCGACAAAACAATAAAAAAATAAAAAAAACGGTACGTGAAAATAAAAAACGCGATGAATTATTTTAGACAGATTTAAATAGTAAGTACCGCGCAGGAATTGAATGGAATTAACAAATACAAAAATGAAACATAAAAAAAAATAAAACAATTGAAAAAAATTTCCCATTGAAAAAAAAACGAAAAACAAAAAAAAAACAATTCTATTCTTTTATAAGTTGTCGTTTGTTGTTTTTTTTTACAAATTTTAATTTTGGCGCAAAATAAAATTGAAAGGTAGTGAGTGAGAGAGAGGGCAATAGATACATATTAATAATTGAGAAAGACTTCCGTTTAGTAAAATAAAAAAAAATAATTGTTCACCAAAAACACAAATTAAAGAAAAATTCACACAATTTTTGTCTCTCTGTTTGTTGCTATTGGGCGTGCGTCTCTGTTTGTGTGTGTGTGTGTGTTTTTTTTTTTTCTAAACAATCGGAAAAAAAAATTCTTACACACCAAAAAGAATTTCCTTTTTCTTTTTTTGTTTGTTGAATTTTCACAGAATTTATTTAAATTTTTATTTTATATTTTTATTTTTTATTTTCAGATGGTTTCTCTAGTTTCCGGGATGCATTTCCGGAGTGGTGTGAGGATGATAGTACAAATACAGAATCACAAGCAAATCAAACACAAGCAGAACAATTGATGGGACTCAGGTAAATTGTTTTGCTTTTTTTTTTTAAATTTTTTTTTCCAATTTAAAATGTTTCTTGCGGTTTCTTCCCAATTACTGTCATTTTTGAGTGATCAATTTATCAAGTGGTCACTGTTGGGAGGTTATACAGTATTTCGTTTTGTTTTCTTCAGTAAATAAAACAATTTAAAAGATTCTTTTTATTAAACTTCTTCCTTTTTATATTTATTTTAGATCCCTTCGTATATCAGCAGCACATTCCGATTCAGCATGCAGTAGTTCAGCAGAATCATCTGATTGTGAAAGTACATCACATCCAATGTTAACTGGTGCACCAGTTGAAATATTACCCGGTCTATTTTTAGGTAATGCATCACACAGTGAAGATTCAGAAGCATTACAAAAATATAATATAAGAGTAAGTCTAATTTAATTATTATAATGTTATTTGTTGAACAATCTTAAAATCAAATAAACTAATAAGTTTTTTTTATTTATATTGATTTCATTATTTTTCTTACAGTACGTTTTAAACGTCACACCAGATCTTCCAAATGTGTTCGAAGGTTCCGGTCGAATCCAGTATCTTCAAATACCAATAACAGATCATTATTCACAGGATTTAGCCGGTCATTTTCCAGTTGCTATTCGTTTTATTGGTAAGTCATTACCTTGAATTAATTTTTGTGGTTTATATGAATTTTTAATTTTGTATTTCTTTCTTTAAAGATGAGGCTCGTCGAAAAGGTTCAGCTGTATTAGTACATTGTTTAGCTGGTGTATCACGTTCTGTCACAGTTACATTAGCATATTTAATGCATACAAGTTCATTGTGTTTAAATGATGCATTTTCATTAGTACGTGCTAGAAAACCAGATGTATCACCAAATTTTCATTTTATGGAACAATTACATTCATTTGAACGTCAATTAAAAACAGATCCAAATCGAACACCATTATCATCATCTTCAGATATATCATTTCATACACCAACTGATTGTGAAAAATTATTTTCAATACAACGTCCAACAAAATATTCATGTGCATGTTTACAAGTTGAATGTAAATGTATGCAAACTGATTTTTTAGGTCATACAACTGGTGTCTCACCAGATTCAGGCATTGAGTTCGACACATGGACACCTAATGATGGTACACCTAAATGACATCAAGTGTTTAGTAAACGCTTTGTACTGCCTGGTCTTGAAGAAATAATTGATGAACAAAAATTACAGCATTAATAATTAATGTTTAATTAAACAAATTTAAATAAGAATGAAAAATAATGTAATTGGGATGAAATAGAAGTAGAAGAAATGTTTTGATATTATTTTGAACAAAAATATAAATAATTTTTGTTTGTTTCCGCTGGAGATAATTGAAAGGAGTAAAAAGGGCAGCATTATAGAGGACATTTTTGTGTCAAATAAATAAAATAATATAAAATTTTATTAAAAAAAAATGTGTCAAAGTGGTTTGTGTCTATGATATTTTTATCATAGATGGCGGTATTTTTAATTATATATTTTTTTCTATCATTATTTAAGATTTAAACCAAAATAAAAAACTTATTTTTAATTCAGACACATTTATTTAAGAATCCTTTTTGCAATAAATATAAAAATGAAATAAAAGTGATTCATTTTCTGGTTAATTAATTTGTAAAAAATATTGTTGAAATGCTCGAAAGCTACAAATGAGTCTCATTTGTATTTGTATTTAATACAATTATTTAATTTTGTTAATTTGATGTAGTTCCAATAAAAGAAAAACAAAAGAAAACAAAAAGGCTTTAAAATTTTTCTACTAAAAGATTAAAAGAAGACTTAAGATTTTTCTGTTGGTCATCTCAAAGTAAACAATTTTCAAACAAAAAAAAAAAAAACTTAAAATGAATTTACAAAAAATTAATATAAAATAAATACAAAGTATTTTATTCCAAAAAAAAAAAAAATTGTTTAAAATTAAAAATTTAAATGCCATTTTTATTGTTTTTGTTAAATTTCACTAAAGAGAAAATAATTCCATTTTTAAAAAAAGCAAAAAAATTATATTAAAATACAGAAAATTTACTAGTTCTAATTTTAGAACTAACAAACCTAGAGAGATAAAAAAAAAGGAGAAATATTTAGAGAAAAGATTAACTAAAGATTTAATTAAAATTAAATTGATTAAAAAAAAAAAAACAACTAAAACGTACAAATTTTCTAAACATTAATAAATTTTTAATATTACAAAATAAATAAATAAATAACTAAATAATTATAAAATAATAAATTTAAATGAAAACAAAACACAAAATAAACTAAACATAATTTCTAAATGAATAAAAAAAAAAGCCATTTTAATTGAAAAGGAATAACAAAGATATTTAAAATTAAAAACTGTAAAAGCGCAGAACAATTTTTTATATTTTTTTTTCATTTACTAAAGAATGGAAAAAGGATTACAGAAAAAATTAAAGGGATTTTCCCCAACAAGAAACAAGAATATAAATGGAATAAAAAAAATATAGTGAATGTCAAAATTGTTGGACGCCATTTTATTCTAAAAAAATATAAAGGAGAAGAAGAAGAAGAACAAATTTTTATTATGATAAATTAATACATATTTTTATTATGATTATCAATTATCGATTATCGTGTTATCAATTATCGATTATTATAAATTAATTAAATCTATACTTTTGGAATAAATCAATTGCAATGAATGATGTATAATTATTGTATATTTAAGTGAAATAAAAAGAAAAAAAAAAAGAAGTTATTATTCAATTGTTGTAAAAAAATAAATTAAAAAAATAGAAAAAAAAATTGGGAATTAAAACAAAAATATTTAATATTGAGAAAAAAAAATTTATTGAGAATTAAAAAAACAAAACATAATTAATTTATTAAATATTTAAAGATTAAAAATTTAAAGGAAAATTAAAAGAAAAAGAAAATAACTGTGAAACACAAAACAAAACAAAACAAACATAAAGGAAAAAAAAGTATATTTGTATTATTAAAAAATAAAACAAAACAAAAGCAAAAAAAAAGAAAAAAAAATTTAATTTAAATGAAATTTAAATGAAAAATCAAACAAAGAAAAAAAACTCTTCCATTAGTTGTGAATAATATTTTAGAAAAATGTTTTTTTTTTTACATTTATTAATTTTTGTTTGCGTTTTCTTTCTTTTTTTTTTTATTTGTTTTTTTTTTTCTTGAATTAAATTGTGGAAAATAAAGGAGAATTATAGAAGAATTCTATCATCAAAATCTTTATACTTTATAAAGGAAATGTTTTTTTTTTTCTATTTTTTTTTTATTTTTAGGTTAGAATTTCAAATAAGGACAAAATTCAGTTACGTCAGTTTAAGATAATTTTCATTGTCACAATTTGTGTATTTGAATGAATGGGTTTTTTTTTTTTGTATTTGCTAGACGAAGAAATGAAATTCTATACATTGTTTTACATTTGAATTTGATGACGACTGAAAAGTAAGGATTTTGAAGAAAGATTTATTAGTATTCATATTTTTTTTTTTGTTTGTAAATAAACTTTAACCTTTAATAATAAAGCAATATTGATTTTATCAAAGAAATTTTCTAACCTAAATATTTTTCTATGAATAAAGTTTGTTATAGAATTTGTGTGAGAGAGAAAAAATAATGCAAGAGTAAAATATTATTGAGAGAAGGAAGACTGAATTTATCCAGGAACTTCCTTCATTTTAATTTATATTAAATTTAATTAATTTTGATGTTTCTTTGTGGTTGTTATTTGTGTTGTTTATTTACTTGAAATTCAATGAAAACACATTAAAATATTGAACAAAATTAAAATGTCAGAAAAAAAAAAAAAAACATTCCAATTTTGAAATGGATGGTGAGGAGGCCTACTATTTTTCAAACACATCGATTTATATTGTTTCCGTTATAAGAATGGACAAGATTTTTATTTTTTTTATTGTGAGAACTTTTTGTTCTATTTTTAATCTTGTTCCTTATCTGTCATTTTACGTTATTATTTGAACCTTTTTAAAGTGTCCAGTTATTTTTTTTGTTATAAAACAATATTCCGTTAAGTTTTCATTTGTGACTTTGTATTCCGCCATTTAAAAAAAAAAAAAAAAAAAACAAACGAATAAAATTAACCTCAAATTTGAAACGTCAAAAATTCTCCATTTTTGTAGAATAAAAGAAGAAGAAGAAGGATTTTTTGAATCAAAAGATTGATAAAAGGAATGAAGAAAAGTAGGAAAAAAAACTTAACAAGAATTTTTGACGAAAATAAAATGAAATTAAAATTCCGTCTTACAATAAAAAATTGTTTCACGGGGAAAAAAAAAACTGGAAATTGGTTTCAAACCAAAACAAAATCATCCCATATGGAATTTCTGTCTTATATTTTTTTTAGATATTTTTGTGTTTGCAAAAATATTTAAATTTTGCAAACATTTTTTGAAAACTTGAAAACTTTCTACCTAAACTAAAATAAAGGAAAATTTGTCAATTTTGTCAAGCAACAAAAAAAAAAAAAAAAACTAATAAAATTTGTGAAAAACGTTGAATTTTTTTGAAATGAAATAAAAATTTAAGAAAAAAAAAAAATAAACCTAAATAAAAATGAATTTTTCCCAAAGAAAAAATCAAAAAAAAAAAAAAGAAAAAAAAAACATAACCTAAAAAATAATAAACTAAATGTGGATAATATTGGAATTTTATAGGGTTTAAGAGAATATTTACAAATACATTACATAGTACATACATACATACATACATACACACACACATTACATAAAAAACCATTTAAAATAATTAATAAATATATAAAAATAATAAATTTAAAAAGAAAAAAAAAAAAAACTGTTTGTCTATTTGTACTAAAAAATTAAAATTAAAATTAAAATTTAAAATAAGATGAAAAAAAAAAAAGGAAATATTTTATTGTGGAAAACAAAAAAAAAAAAAAAATTATATTTAAAAGTTTTACAAAAACAAAAAAAAAAAAAAAAAGAAAGGAGAAAAGAAATTATTAAGACAGAAGAAGAAAATGATTAAAAGAGTTCAATGAAAAAGTGAAAGAACTAAAAAGAAAAAAAAAACTAACCTAAAATAAAGAAAAAAAAAAAACAAACCTAAATTTAATCAAATTTTAATCATTAAAACATTAAAAATTAAATTTATTAATATTATTGTATTAATTTTGGGAATATAAAAAAAAGTGAAAAAAAAAAAACATTAATTAATTGAATTGAATTGAATTGTGTAATTTAATTTTACATTACAGTTACATATTTATTAATCGATTTAATTTGATTAAAATTATTAAAAATCGATTAATCATAATTAATTGTTAAATTGAAAAGTTTATTGTTATTAGTTACAAATTCTATTAAATATCCCCCCCTTCCACAAACAACCACTCCTACCATCAACCACCACCACCGCCATCCCCTATATTTAATGATAACAAAAAAAAATAAAATTGGAATGTAAAGAAAATTTCAAAACAAAAATAAAAACAAACCAAATCTCCTCCTCTCTCTCTCTCCTTCTCCTCCGCCTCCGCCTCCCACAAAACGCCCTTGTATTATTTAAAAATAAAAAGAATTATAACAAAGAATAAAAAAAAAAACAAAAAAAAGAAAAAAAAATTCATAGAATATAATTTCTAAAAACATGAAAAAAAAAATCGTATTTGTTTTATTGTTGTTGTGTTTTTGTTTATTTTTCTTTTTTGATTTTCATTTTTCAAAAAAAAAGTTTGTAAAAAGTTTATTCGTAATTTTACTGTTTACTTTTGGATTATCACACATTTCACATGTTTGACGAATATTATCATTAGTAAAAGTACATTCTGTGCAATTCCATTTGTTTTGTAATTCACTTATGCTATTGACTCTTTGGATAACTGAAGTTTCGGAAGTTGTTCCAACATTATTTTTATTGGCTGGCATAGTAGGTTTAATTATTTCATAAGAAAGTCTTCTGTCTGGTTCAACCCCAATAATATTGTTACAACGAAATATTGTGCGCGGCTTTACTTCGGAACTTTGATTTTTATTTATTGTTTGTTTGTTTCCATTTTCTTCAGTTAAATAACGCGAGAAAAAGCTGTTCGTCTCCATTAATTTTTTTGGATTTATTTGTGAATTTTTAATATCATCTTCATCAATCGCAACAATATTGGTTTTGGAATATTGTGGTATGAAGAAATTTGTGAGCGGCTTTACTTCGAAACATTGATTTTGATTTGTTGTTTGTTTGTTTCCATTTTCTTCAGTTAAATAACGCGAGAAAAAGCTGTTCGTCTCCATTAATTTTTTTGGATTTATTTGTGAATTTTTAATATCATCTTCATCAATCGCAACAATATTGGTTTTGGAATATTGTGGTATGAAGAAATTTGTGAGCGGCTTTACTTCGAAACATTGATTTTGATTTGTTGTTTGTTTGTTTCCATTAAATACTGTGGTCGGCTTTATTTCGTCATCTAAAAGTTTTAAAAATCCTAATGTTTATTTATGCAAAAAAAAAAGTACACTGATATTCGGTTATAACGAATCCCACTTATAACGAACTTTTCTGTTGGTCTCGCGTTAAGTTCGTTATTTATGTAACCCGTGTATATTTATCTTTATTATAATGAAGTATGTATATAATATATAAATATATAAATATAAAAACTCATTAAGTAGTAGTTACAATATTTGGTACAACTTCATATTAGTACTTAAGGCTAGGTTACTGGGCTATTTAAAAAGTTTAACTCACTTGGTTTAATTTCTTCAACAGCTTCTTCCAATTTAATATTTTGATTAGCATTTGAATTCTTTGTTTTCTTTATTTTATTTTTAGAATTTTGAATAAAATATTTAAAATATTTATTGTAAAGCATAGAATAAGAAAGATTTGGTTGAAAATATTGTGATCGTGAAATGAATTCAGCTGATACTAAAATATCACATTCTGGATAATTATAAATGAACTCCTTCACATCCAGAAACTTAAAATTGTGCTCTTCCTAGAATAAGAAAAAGTAAAACACAATAATTGTGATAATTAAAATTTGAAAATAAATATTTAATTCAGTTACAGTGAAGCTCGGTGACAACGAATCTGACTTATAACGATCACTGTACTTACCAATAATTTTAAACCAAAATAAACTCCAACACCTATTTCAGGAACTTCACCAATATATTTAATTGCACATTCATATTTATCTTGGCTAATTCCATAACAAATTAAGTCATTCAAAACTAAACTTGATACCCAAGCTAAATGTTTTAAATCATTTCCAGAATGGTGTTGTTCCATTAAATATAATTTATATCGTGTTTCTGCGTTTTTAATTGCAATCAAATAATGCCAAATTGATTCAGGAATTATTTTTAAATTTTTTATGTCACAAACAAATTTTTCTTTACACCACAATTTATTTGTCTTATCTCTTATTAAAATGTTTACATCACTTTTAAAATTTGTACCAATTATTTTCGTTAAATCACCAGTTTCCAGATTCTGTTTAAATTGATCTGTTGTATTGATTATTTTACATTCACTAATGCACATTGCAAATTTTATTTCTATTTTATCCATCTTTGTGATATAATTTGATCTCAAATTAATTGAATTGCTTTTTGATCATCAATTCAAATTATATTTGTATTTGAGAATTTATTGCAAAATATGTGCAATTTTGATTGTGTTATCTTTGCACTTGATTCTGTCGTTCTGTCAACGACTTGTACGATCTTTTGTTCGGTTTGTTTATTTGCTTCGGCAAAGATAAAAAAAAAACAAAAAGTTTAAAATTTGGTGATTGTATTGTTGTTTTGTGCATTGCATAAATTTAGGTGTTATAAGAAAAAAATTTGTATTGAAATTAAATTTTTAAATCAGGCGCTTAATTTAAACGTTACAAAAAACTTATATCTAGAAATATGTATAATTTAATAAATTCAATAAATTCATATTTGATTATTGAATTATGACAAGAATAAATAAAGAAAAACAGTGAGAGAGAAGGAGAAGGAGGGAGAGTGAGAGAAGGAGAAGGAGAGAAGGAAACTTAAATATAAATGAGAACAAAAAAAAAAATTGTTGTAATAACAAAAATTAAATAAACAAATTCTTAAATAATTTAATAATATTTATTATATTATTTGTCATTATTTCAATGAATATTACGACGGAACAAATTTGGTTATAATTTTGTTTTTGTATTTCCGTTTACATAAAAATAAAAAATAAAAACAAAGCATTTTTTATTAATTTTAAGTAAAATATTTGTGGTTTTTTTATTATACATTCACAATTATACATTTACAATTAAAATAACGATAAAAGGTGAATTCCCTCTAGTTTAATTTCTTCTTACTCCCCCCCCTCATCCCACTACACCTTTTCTATGTTACAATACAATATTTAAATAGAAGAAAAATATTTAAGTAATTTATAAATTGTAGAAATGGGACGATTCACATTCAACTCTAGATTTATCTTTTACCCAAAAAAAAAAGAAAAAACTAAAGTGAAGTAAATTTTCTGAGATTTTATTAAATAATCAGACAAACATTATGATTTTAGTGTAAATTTATTTATTATGGGTTTAACCCTACTATTATAAAAATCAATGTCAACTGGAAATATTCCCATGAATAGTTTGGCCCATAAAGTTTCTTTGATTATAATCAACGAATATTCTAATATTTGGGAAGACACAATAAATTATATAGACTTCTTGTACATATAAAACCCAAATAATTATATTTGTTTTTCTTTATAATTAAATTTGTTTATTTACTTTAAAAGGGAAAAATGGAAATTTTAAAAAGAATTTTTGTAAATTGTAAATTGCGTAAGTTACGCATGATTTAATATAATTTATCTTTAATTGTTATTATTGTGCGTAACGTACGTTAAGTAGTTAACTATATTGCGGTTTCAGTATTAATTGATAACACAACAGAGACAAACATATAATTATCCAAAAATTTAAAATTTATTTATATTTGATGAATTTTGTAATTGTGACAAATGACTTTGAATTTTGTGAAATAAATAAAATGAATTAAATGATTGCAGTAAAATGGACAGAAAATATTCTGTCACTTTGTGATCACGCATCTAAAAGTCGCTAAACTTCAAATATCTTCAATCGACAAGGAAATTAATAAGATTTTCTTTAAATTTTAGAAAATCCAAATGGATCCAATGGAGAAAAAAATTGTTATTATTTTCTTTCAATTTTCCAATAAGTAAAAAAAAAAAAATAATAAAGAAGAAGAAATAATTTACACGTATTGTTTGTTTGTAAAAATCTAAGAAAATCCCCATTTTATGATAAGCTTAAGGATTACACATTTCATTGTATTGAAATTAAATAAAGTCAATAAAAATGATTTGAACAAAATGCGATTATTATAAAATTTGTTAACATTTCCTGTACATAAATAAATTTTACTATTTTTTCTTGTGTTTATTTGATTGAGACGGATATTAGCTGTTATCAATTGCCCTTGGTACTCGTTATTGTATTTATAAATGAATATTTGAGAATTTGAGTATCACAAACAGATCTTATGATTTGTGTAAACTTTCTGTGTGCTTTTTGTCATTTATTCAAAATTATGATTTTCCATCGCTCAGTTGCAGACAGAAATAGAAATTAGAATGTAGAACTTTTTTTTTGCCCTTGGTACTCGTTATTGTATTTATAAATTGAAAATTTGAGAATCACAAACAAATAAACTTTCTGTGAGCATTTATGAGAATAAATGGACAAAGTTATGATTTTCCATCGTTCAGTTGCAGACAGAAGGAAAATTAACTATAAGAAAATCCATACATAGAAAGAGAGAATTGACTTAATTTTTGAATAAAGTTCATTCTGAATATTTGTAAATAAATTAATTAAAATAAAATTCAGTTAAATTTAATCAATAAAGCCAATAGATAGATTGTCTTTATTCTGACATGAGGGTCTTGATGTGAATGGCACTTTATCTAAATACCGAGTATAATAAATACTTTCATCATTATTCCGTTTTATTACTTACAAATAAAATGAAAAGAAAAGATAAACTGTTAATGATGGATGATGACTATGTATGTGACCACAGTAGTGTTTCGCTTCTTTCATTTGTTTTTTTTTTGTTGTATAAATGAAAAGGGGATTTTTTGTTCCACACTTTTTTTTTAGTGCACTCGGTTTTCTCTTCTGTTACTTTTCTTTCCTTTCATATATTTTTTTTTTTTATTTTCTTTTTTGTTACACAAAATAAAAAGATTTAATTATCAAATCTATCAAATACAGAAATGGAATGAAATCAGTGAAATTAATTTCATTTTATAAACAAAAAAAAAGAAAAACAAAAACAAAATTTGTATAATTCAGTTCAATGATTTTTCTTTATTCTTTTTTTTTCCTATTGTCAAGAAAAATAAACAATTTAAATTGTTTTTAAATTATAACGAATAATAAATGATAAGAAATATACAATAAATTCTAATCAATTGCTACCCTTTCATGTTTTAATTATGAATTTTTTTGTTTCAAAGTAAACTCAATAATTTCAATTGAATTGCATTATTTTGTATAATTGAAATGAAATTTGTATTTATTACAATTTCATTCGATATCAATACAACAAACACTACACACAATTAATATAAATTGTGAACAATCAAAAACAGTAAAAATAAATAATTAACAATAATAAATTTATTTAAAGATATTTTTTTATAAGTATATTAATAATGTACTTAAGTATACTTAATTTTAAGTCGTATTATGGGTACTTAAAACATTTAATAAAAATCATTATTAAGTATTAGGTAAAGGGGATATTTTCATTGTTCACATAAATAGTTTTATTTGTACTTTCAATTCACTATTTTATGGATAGATAAATAAACAAAAAAAAATTAGTCACATTTATTAAGAAGTTATTTTTTTTTACTTTACTTTTATTTATTTAATCACACCTATGACATATCAATGACATATCTATGACATATCTATGAAATATCTATTAGCGATTTATAGCCGTTACAATACACACAAAAATTGTCTTAGAGTTTAACCAAACGATTCGTCTTATAGGAAATCTGGATGTTTTCTAAAGAGCGAATCAAATATTTATGCATTATGCAGATGCTAAGAGGTGGTTCAGAACCAACCTAAAAAATAGTAGGTCCATATTAGTTACTAACAACCAAAGTAGTTGATGTACTTATAGGTTGAATAAAAAAATTAAATAGTACACGAATTATTATATCTTTGTTTTCAATTAATTGTTGACCCTTTAACCTAATTTCAAATCAACTGAAATCTTTATACTAATCATTAAACTGTGTGTGTGTGTGCGTTTATCAGTGAAAAAATGGGGGGTTTTTCGTTTGAACAAAAATCAAAATTAATTATTTATTGAAAAGAAACGAAGAGAAATCAGTTGAAGTTTATTATAATTTTAAGCAGCGTTATCATTATTTGTTCTTTTTCTTTCTTTTTTTTTTGTTAATAAAAAAAAAATAAACAAAAATTAATTGAAGTCTCTTGAACCAAAAATGACAAAAGTTCAACAAGATTTATTAAAGAACTTCTTATTTTAATGATGAAAATTTTGTGTGTTTGTTTTTTTCTTTTCATTCCATTATCAGCAACAACAAATAAATAAATAAAGAAACAAACCAAAAAAATAAGAAACTGATTTGCGTACAAAAATAAAAACGTCTACATTACGATTAATAATATTTTATGGTATATAAAAATCAACAGAACAAAAATAGAAACGTAATTAAAATGAAACTTAAATTTTAATGAATTTATATTTTATTTTAATTATTTATAATTAATTAATTATTTATTCGTTAATGGTTAAATATTGTGAAACTATTGTGAAAGGAATTCATTGAGTAAAAAATTTATATACGTAAGATTTTATAATTTCCTCAACTTTTTGTTTTAATGTCGACATTAAATTGTTGAAACTTTCAGTTAGTGTATACTAACTAAACTCGATTTTATTTTATTCATTTAAATTTTGAATGAGTTTAATATTTAAGATTTATTTATATTTTGTGATGAATTCTAATTCTGATTCTATATGAAAAGTTTTCTGTTGACAACATTTGGGATTTTCTTTTTTCTCTGTAGTATCGGCATGAATAACTATTCTTATTTTGTCATCTGTAAAACGTTCTTATGTAAATCTTTTTCAGTTACACATTTGTCTCTTGCTTGACAAATTAATTGTTTTTGTTGTAATTGGCTACGGATTTATTGATTCTAATTAACTACCTTAGACATATTTTTATAAGTTCAGTCACACAATTTATGACTGTTGTGCCTTTGTTTTTTATTTGTGGATTTTTTTTTTTTTGTGTAAGCAAAATAAACTGGTTCAGTTTCATAATTTTGTTTAGTTGAATAAATTCATAAAAAAATAAAAACCTGAAGAATTGAAAAGGAACATGAATATCTGTGATTCTGTAGAAAATAATCACATGATGAGAATAAGAAACATCCAAAACATTCTTTATTAAATTTGCATCGTCACAAATAACTGATGAATTCAACGGTCAAATAAAAAAATAACGCAGAAAGCAAAAAAAAAAAAACGACAAACATAAAAAAAAGGAAAGAATAAAGATGATCGCGTAATCTCTTAAAATTCTTTCTGTTAATTTCTGTTAATTAATTAGAGGTTGAGAAACGTAAATCGCGTGTAAGAAAAAAAGTTGTTAGAGTGGCATCTGTGTTTGCTCTTGTCTCCTCCGAATAAATAACAAAAATTTATTACATCAAAATAAATTGAATGAAACCAGTTTTAGTTTTTTGTATTTTGTCTTTTTTAATTTATGATTTATTTTTTACGATTTAAATTTTTGAATTTTTGGGATTTGACCAATTTTTAAAGATGACAAAAAAAACCATACTATTTGACTATAAAAGAAATTTCCATATACATATCGTAAAAGTCGTACAATATTCTTTATCATCTCAGTATGGAAAAATTCCATTCATATCTACGATAAAAATAAAAATGTTTCTTTATTTTTCATGTTTTCATATAACCCCCTCCGTAATTAACCCAAACAACAAAAAAAAAACAACAATAATGACAAATTTTTTTAATTATGTTAATTCAATATTTTTATGTGTGAAAAAAAAAAATACCCGATCTGTTTTTGGGGGTCGGTTTTTATACAGAAATCTTTTCTTTTTTATTTTAAATTTGTTAATAATGAATCAGACAATTTATTGACCGAACATTTGTTTATGATTTTGATCATGTACTAAAAATTTGAAGCTTCTAACTTTTAGATTGGACATTTAATCTTCAGAATAGGTTGGTACATTTTTGTAAGTAGGCATAAAATTCTCTAAATAAAAACTCGTTCAACCTTTGCGATTAGTTTTGACTGTTCCAATTTCTTATACAGATCAATTGTGTTGTTTCTCACAATGAAATAGAAAAATTTTATGATTTCATCGCATAAGATGATTTATCTGAATTTAATTTAATTGGATATTTGAATGATGATGAATGTGGGTGTGGCACCATAAATTTTCTTAAATTCTTTCTTATTATTATTTCATTGCATTACAATTGACTTTTATTTTAATTACATCATTTTTACATTAGAAAAATAAATGACTGCGAAAATTGAAAGATTTATTCGAGTATCGTGATTATTTTATAAGTAAAAAAAATAAAAGATACAAAGCACACAGCTGCTTTTTGTAATTCATAAGAATTTGAAATTCGTGTTTTCTGTATCCGGCTAAAGTGTACTTTTTTTTTCTTCTTTATTTATTGAAATTTTGAAACTCTTTTTTTTTTTCAATCGGAAATGCCCTAAAAATTGAAGCATTGTTTAACATTAGTTGGTTAACCTCATACATAAAGTTGTTGAGACCGACCACGACATATATCCAACTTCATAGATGCCTTTTCGTAAAATTCTAAGAATTCTTTATTTAACATTTTTCTTTTGACTCGATTGCGTTTATGATGCGTTCATAAAAATGAGGTCAAAGACATTTTGTTTTTTTTTTTCTGTAAATTGGTTGCAGCAACAATAATTTTTTTGTTTAATGTACCATAAAGAAATTTCCTTTAATTTGTATTATTTTACAAGAAATAATAAACAACAACAAAAAATAGTAAAATAATACAAAAAATAAATTGTACATCGGGGGATTTTTTCTATAAATTCACATAAAATGAAAAATTATATGATCCCCAGGCAAGGTTTAGAATGGACAAACAAGGTTATTTGTTTTTCTTCATTTTATTATAAAATGAATGATAATTAATTTAATATAACTTCTTTTTTCTTTTTTTGTTTGCCAGTGAAATTATTGATCCATGTGACGATTATGGATTATCGATCGATAAATAGTAACGATTGTAACGTGTGTAAATACACACGATACTTTTCTAATAAATCTTTAATTTTTCTCACTGAAATTCTTTTGATTTAATTTATTAACGAATGTTTTTTTTTTTTTTTCTAATTTTCTTTTTACAAGAATTTTTTTTTTGTATGATTTAATGAAATTATTTCAAGGTCAGTAATATATAGATTAGAAAGTTGAATATTGAATTACTGTTGAATTGAATTACAGATAGTAAAGCGTCATATTATAAGTATACAAATTTCTATCAAATAATATTTACCATAAATTAAATATCATTAATCATTTCATTATCATTACCATATATTTTCTAGATCAATGTTGAAAGATTGTATGATAGGTTGGACGATTATAGGTTGGTATTAATAAATTATTATTAGAATTTAACTTTTTTGTAAAAAAAACAAAAATATTTTTAAAGGACGAGAAGATTGTATAGAGCTTTATAATTTATTTTTTTTTTATAATTTATAAAGAATATTTAAAATTTTATTAAGTAAATTATTTTGTTGGGGTGACAATAAGATTTAATAAACTCTTATTAAAATTTATTTTAATAAGTTCAAGAATAATTTATATGAAAATTTATTTTTAGTAAAATAAATTTAGAAATAAATTACACAAAGTTTTGTCCTCTGGACAATATAAAAAGCAAATAATTTTAATAGATTAAATTATTAATAATCTGCAAACGTTTCCTTTAAAATAAATAGAACGTAAAATAATTTAGATTATATAATTTTTTTATTCGGTACTTTTCTTCAATTTTTACACCGGATATATTAGTCAGTGACTTGTTTATTTATTACTGAAGATTCTCAAATACTAACCTATAATTGTTATGTTACAAATTTGTCTCTAAAACTGAAAAATTTAATCTGAAATTAATTTTATGATTTTCATTATTATTGAATTGTAATTCCATTTCCATATTATTAGTCACTTTCACTTTTTTATTTTAATTTTTTTTTTTCGTTCATTTCTTGGATTTTCATATTAAATGTTTATTTCCTAAAAATATAATTTTCTTTGAAAAGTTCATCGGAATTCAGAATTGTCACAATGCTAAATTGGAAAAAAAAAAAATAGTAAATAAAAATCACCGACTCCATTTTGTTTTTTTCTTTTAAATAGTTTTGTAATATATTTTTCTATTTTCTTTTTATAATTTATTTAAAGAGTCTCATTCATAGAATAAAACATATTTATAATTAGTTTAACATTTAATTAAAGATAAATTAATAAATTAACAATATTAATTAAATAGAATAGGATGATTTTGTGTATTGATGAAAACGTCAAAGTTTGATTAGAAAAATTAGGAACATTTAAAGTTTTTAGATTAAAATTGACAACAATGTGTTATAAAACAAATAAAATTTGGCAACATTGTCATAATTGACAGTTAATAAAACAAAAATAAACGTTAAATTGTATATACATTTCCTATTGTAATATTTCCGGTACTATTTGATATTTTTATAGAATTTGTGAATTTAATATTTTCTAATAAATCTAAATTTGGCAATGAAATATGATTTCTAATCTCAATATTATGGCATCCATTTACTGATGATTGATTAAATGATTGACGAAAAGTTTTATTATAATGATGATGATGATGTTGATTATTATTATTATTATTTTGTTTATCACTTTTACATTTATTTTTATTTTTATTATCACTGCTATCAGTTGAAATGTCTTCATTATTAGAATCAGTTGATGATTTATTTGATAATTTTTCATCTTTATGTGTATGTTGATGATGTTCCTTACAATTTTGTAATTGTTCCTTTGGTAAAATACGAAATTTAAGATCATTGCCAGTATGATGAATTGTGGTTACCGTTGATTCTTTACCCAAATAAACTTTACCATTATTTCCAATGTAATTAATTTGTCCAGAATTATTAATAATTTTAACTTTGGTCATATTACCAATCACATCCAGGACACCTTCATTTTTTTGTAATACAATTTTACTTCCATTGCCAATTACTCGCAAATGGATTTTATTTGATTCAATACGAAACTCTTTACGATTACCAACTAATTCCTTTTTCTCTAAATCCATTTTATTATTTTCAATTTTAATGACCATTTTTTTTTTTCTTTATCCGTTAAAACTTTTTTTTTTTTTTGTTTTATAAATTTTCTATAAAAAATTTTAAAACTTTTTTTTGTCACTTTTATTCTTAGAATTTTTTCTTTATTGTTCTTATCTTTTCATTGTTAATGTTCAGTAACACTTTTTGTCTTTATGTGTTTTTTTTTGGTCACAATTTTTATTAAAAATAATTAATTAAACTTTTTTAAAAAAAAAAACACTTTTTAATTAACTTTTTTATTATTTTTATAGGTGCAAAGTTTTTCACAGGAAAATTACCGTTGTATAATTTGATTTAATTAGTCATCTTTTTCCAATATTTTGTTTGCATTTTTATTGAAAACTTATAATCTGCCTTTTAAAGATAATTGTTTAAAAACAAAAAAGAAGATTTCTCCTCAAACAATGTTTGTAAATTATTGTAAAATTTTTGTTTAAAATAACAAAATAAATTGTTTATCAGTCGTTGAGACGACGTCCGTTTGATTCAATGACTTTAATAAAACTAACAAAATTTGTAGAAATATTTTATATTTTATATAAATAAAAAAAAAAAATGAATATTTGGCCATGTGTATATTTTCTCTCTCTACGCCGTCTACGGTTTTTTCCCCGTTGAAAAATACAACAAAAATCTCACTGATTTACTGATTGCCATTTGTTTGTTCCTACTTGTTATTTGCATTAGTATGTATTGACACGTGTGTGTTTGTGTGTGTGTATGTGATTATAAGTTAATATTTATCTTTATAGTAAAAAAAAATGTTGTTATTTTGTGAATGTATGAGTAGTATAACAATAGTTTGTCAATAATTTTTGTTTCACATGATTTATATAAATTTTTTTTGGAGTTTTCGTATCGTTTTTCTTTTATCTTTTTCTTCTAATAGTTATTTTTCCCTCTGTGTTTTTTTTTAGCAATACAGAAAAAAAAGTACTTTTTTTTTTAAAAAAATACGATAATAAATTTAATCCCAACAAAAAAAAAGGAATGTTGATAAAGAAAAAGTACCTTAACCTTTTTTTATTCAATTGTTATTGGTGGAGGCGCCATATTATTTTATATAATATAATTTATTTCGATGATCGGTGATGATGACAATGACGATTTTATTGTGGGTGTATGCATATAGTATGTATGTGTGTGTGCGGAGAAATATAATAATAATTTTAATAAATAATTAATTTTTTTTTTTTACTTTGAGGTCAAATAATGACATTTTGTACATTTGTTTTTTTTTCTTTTCTTTCTTTCTGGGATATAATTCGTAAATTATTTATAATTACATGACGTATGTTGACGGAAGAAGAAACAACATTAGCGTCGTCGAATTATTTTTAACAGTAGGAGATTTCTTCTTTATTTTAAAATAAATTAAAAATTCTCCCAAAAAAAAATAAAATACGTTCTGGATTTTGAAAATCATTCCCCCTTTTCCCCATGAACTTTTCTAACCAAATCAATCGTGATGTTTCAATTATGACGTCATAGCATAGATATATAAATTTTACGTCATTCGCCAACTGTGATTTTTATATATTTATTTTTGTTTTTACCATTTTGTCTCCAGGTATTTTTTTACTGATGTGACTTTAAAATTTTAAAGTGTTAAGTCCAACCATATGATTAAGAGATAATTTGTTCAGATTTTAAATTTTGTTCACTCAAAAAAAAAAGAAAAAAAAATATTCGTGTTTTTGTCTGGACTGGATTATAATAAAGTTGAATCAAACGAATATTTTGTGTGGATTAAAATCTATCCACACAAAATATTCGTCAATTAGTTTAAATTTTTTTTTTCATCCAAATACAAATTTATATAGAAATAATTTGGTAGTGTCAGTGTACGAACAGAGCGATGATGATATTCAGATTCAAGGTTTATAATTTATTCTTATACAGAGTGAACATTGAACTATTGAAAGAACTTTAGAAAAAAAGGAAAAAAAAACCAGTCACATCAATTATTGGACCATGACTCTGTGACGTGAGTATTCATATTTTTTATTTTTTTCTAATGCAAAAAAAAAAATATATATAATTAAAGAATAAATTAGATAATCACCTGTAATAATTTACATCACGCTTTTTCTATATGTTGATAAGATAAAAATAAAAAGAACCAAAAATGTTGAATAATGAAGAAAAGAAATTTGTAATTTGTGTGTGTGTGTGTATTGTTTGTTTACTTTGTATATTGTTTGTTTACATTTTGTAAATATTTATTGAATAAATTCTTTATTATTGCGTAAATATTAAGTCAGGTTTGGATAGAAAAAAATTTACAATTTATAAACCTTGACCATCAAATTTTAAGCAAGATAATTGAGAAATAAATTAAAAACATTTAAAGAATTTGAAGAGAATTTTGGGATGTAAAATATTTTATTATTGTTGTAAATGACTTAATTAAAAATATAATAAGAATTATAATTGAAGTGAACAATTAATGAATACTAATTGTTCTCATTGTTTGATTTGTTTCATTTTAAAAAATGAATATTTAAAAATTCTAGTCAAGATTATCAAAACGCCATCCGCGCACTTATTTTGGCTTTATGTGAAAATAATAAGGCTTATGAGTCACCGTTTGTTATAAAAAAAAAAGGCTTTAATATTAATTATTGTGTATGGCTAACAGATTATTAATGTTACTAAAAATCTTGTTCACGTTGTAAAGAATTTTTGCATTTAATATAATTGTGTTCCAACGGTCAATATAAAGTTATAATGATTCACTTTACTTTCATCAATTCATATTCGTTTCAGATTTTATCATTTCTATAGATTGTTTGTATCTAATCAACTGATATCATATTAATCATCAAAATATCTTTTTTTATGTAACAAATAATAAATATACAGGATAAAATGATAAAATGATAAACAGCAACAGCAACAACAACAAAATCAAAAAAAAAAAAACACCAATTTCCCCTGATTATGAATTTCTGTTTTTTATTTACAAACTTATAAAATGATTTTTATTAAAAAACAAAAAAAAAAAAACAAATAGACAATATTAAAAGGTAACCACCAAAATGCGATAAGATTCTTTATTTCAGAATTAAATTTAATAATATTTATATAATTGCGGTAAAATAATAAATTGAAAAATCACTTTTCATTCACATACATTGAAACATCAAAAGCAGGGCCGACATTATGAAAGGGACCGGCGTTATCATAAGATTTACTATGAGCAGGAGGCGATGATACAAATTGTTACATTTATCAGTTTTTATTATAAATTCAAAATCGATTTTATGAAACATTTTCTTAAATCCTTGGAAAAATGGATGTGTGAAAATTGATAAAAAATAATAAAAACAGCAAAATAATAAAAAATTATCACATCATTAATTGTCACCAACTTAAATTTCAAATTATATCCCAAAAATTTATTTTGTTTTTATTTTATTGTTTAAATGTATTTTGTACGTCATTATTACGTCACAAAGTCACTTAAAATCGTCACTTAATAAAAACATCTGATACAATTATTTTATATGTTTGTATATAATTTATTTATTGTTTTTGTTTTTGATTCTATTTAATAATTTTAATGTATATGCTTTAAATATTTTATTTTATTTGTGTGAAGAAGCAGAGTCTCAGATCACATTTTAATAAGAAATATAAAAAATAAATTTCCATGGAAAGATTAATGATAATTATAATATAAAATAAATGTGGTTTGATAAAGAAATAAAGAAAGAATATTAATAAATGCAAATATTCATATATTTTGTATGTATGCATTTGTGTGTGTGTGTGTGTGTGTGTGTTTATTATAATGCATCAATAAATTTGTTATTTTTTATTTTTGTAAACAAAAAAGTTGATAAATGTGTGTCGTGTAGCGTAATATTTCTTTTGATCAAAAGAAACGCAAAACCACACAAGATTCATTCATCTGATATTGAAGTGATTTCAATTTCTGGAATTATAATTGAATGTTTTTTATAAATGTTTGTTTTATATAAATTTTTGATGAGCATAATTTAAATTAAAACTAAATACAAATTTGATTTATTAATTGTAATAGATGATTTGTGTAAAATATGTACACAGAATGTACAACACAAATGTATAGTTTTTGGTAAAATTTAAAAATAGTTTCGTTTTTCATTTCTCTTTGGGTCTTCTTCTTTTTTTTTTTTTTTATAATGAAAAAATATGAGTCATATTTCTTTTGAATATTTGGGTGATTTTTATTTTTTAATTATATTTATTCTGATTATCAGAATTGTAAATGAGTTTAAGGTAATGAACGAAGGTTTACAAATATTTAACACAAAATAACAACAAAAATAACGAAATTTTTTATTTTAAATTAAAAATTCAAAATTTTTGTTTTCTATTTTTAATAAAAATCTCATTTCATAATTATAATTAAACAAAAAGTCAACAATAGTAAAAAATAGAATAAATAATAATTGGAAATTTTATATTTAACTTCGCTTTAATTTTCTTTGTATATTTATTAATTAAAATTACATGCAATTTTGTGATCCATAATATAATTATAATGCCCCTCAATTTAATTATAATTTTTTATATTATTTTGCAAATTGTTTATCTGGCTGTTTTCTGCTAATTAATGCAGAATGATACAAATATTTGTATCATGCACCAAAAATAAAAATAATAATACTAAATGGATTATAAAAATAAATCGATTAATTTCCGATATTTGATTCTATAAATTTTGTTCCGATATATCGATGAGTATAGGAATAAATAGCACGTTCAGAAATTGTAAATATACTGGCATGTAATTTATTCCATTTATATAAATATATTTTCACTTTTTATATTTATAATCCTAATACATATATGATTATTTAGGAATCGATTATCGCATTATTTATCATTAAAATGAAAGAAAAATAGAAACAAAATTTTGATGCCTTATTGAGTTTCTGAACGCACTTGGGTTTTTCTTTAAATGTCTTTTGACAGAAACAGAAAAAAGCTTTTTATTAAAAATCTTTTTTTTGATGTGAAAAAGGCCGCAAAATTAATTGTTTTTATAATATTTACTAGTTCAAGCAAATAGTAAATAAGTGAGTTCTGTAAAATATATAAAATACGCTCTTAATGTTATAAAAATAATCTCAATATTTTCATAACATCAGGAATAGAAAAATTTAACAATGTTTTGTATTACTTTGAGGTTATGTTTTTTATCTTTTTAATCAGAAAAGTTGTAAAGATGTTTGCTACACCAACAATGAGACCTACTTTTGCTACAACAACAGCTACAACACCAGTTAATCCAATGAAAGATTTTGAAGTTGTATCACCGCCAGAAGATTCAATTTCAGCAATGGAATTTAGTCCATCAACGTTGCAACAAAACTTTTTAATAGCAGGCAGCTGGGATAGTAATGTAAGAGCATGGTTTTTTTTATGGTAATATTGTGAAATAAAATTTTTTAATTTTAGGTGCGATGTTGGGAGGTTGAACAAACTGGTAAAACAATACCAAAACAAATAAAACAAATGGGTGGTCCAGTTTTAGACGTTTGTTGGTCAGATGTAATTATTTTAAAAATACTGATTTTTTAAAAATTTATTGATTTATATTTATTTAATGTATGTAGGATGGAACCAAAGTATTTGTAGCATCTTGTGATAAACAAGTAAAATGTTGGGATCTAGGTTCTGATCAATTAGTTCAAGTTGCTGCACATGATGCACCTGTGAAAACTTGTCATTGGGTAAAAGGATCAAATTATACATGTATTATGACTGGTTCATGGGATAAAACATTAAAATTTTGGGATACAAGATCACAACAACCAATGATGGCTATTAATTTACCAGAACGTTGTTATTGTGCTGATGTTGATTATCCAATGGCTGTTGTTGGTACAGCTGGACGTGGTTTAATTGTTTATTCATTAGAAAATAAACCAACTGAATTTAAACGACATGAAAGTCCATTAAAATATCAACATCGTACTGTTTCAATATTTAAAGATAAGAAAAAAGCGCCAACAGGTTTGTTTAGATTAAATATTTATTATTTTAATAAAATTATGATAATTTGTTTTCTTTTGGGAAATTATTACTAAATGTATTGAACGAGTTAAATAATACTTTAGGAAATTAAATTGATCTCATCAATAAAATAACAAATAATACTAATATAAAAAGAACTTGCAGGCTATGCCCTAGGAAGTATCGAAGGACGTGTCGCTATACAATATGTTAATCCAATGAGCCCAAAGGATAATTTCACATTTAAATGTCATCGTTCCAACGGTGCTAATGGATATCAAGTAAACAACTTATTATTATTAACTCTTGTTTTTGTTTTTTTTTTAATGAGAATCTGAATAATTTTACGTTTTTATTAAATAGGATATTTATGCTGTTAATGATATCGCATTTCATCCAATTCATGGTACTTTGGCAACAGTTGGTTCTGATGGTACATTTAGTTTTTGGGATAAAGATGCAAGAACAAAATTAAAATCATCAGAAATAATGGATCAACCAATAACAAAATGTTGCTTTAATTCAACTGGACAAATATTTGCTTATGCTGTTGGTTATGACTGGTCAAAGGTAAAGTGGTTTTCATAATACAAGTGAAGAATAAAAATCTAATTATTTACATAAAACCGAATTTCTACATACTTTAATTTGTATTTTACTTATTTTCCAGGGTTATGAATTTTATAATTCCTCTAAGAAAACTTGCATCTTCTTACGATCTTGTTATGATGAACTTAAACCAAGAGGATCAACCTAAAAATTAAAATTACTCGCTTTTTATAATTCGTTTCTTTTTTTTTTTGTTTAAATTTGAAGTAATAAAAATTTGAATAATATTTGAATAGTATTTGATAAAACTTGAGTTTTGTTTTATTTATTTTATAATATTTTCTTTAATTTCTACAACAAAAAAATGTAAAACGATTTAATGACCATCATGTCCATCACTTCCGTGACCGTGTCCATGTCCGTGTCCTTGATAATTACCATGACTATAATCATATCCAGTTGCATATTCTAAACCAATTGTCGCTAAAAATGCTGCAAAACCAATACCGAATCCTCGCAAAAAGAAAGTTCTTGCACGTGAACTGTGAGTTCCAAAATATTTTGGATTGTATCTCCATACTTCATTTCTGTAAATTAAAAGGGCAAAATATTAAAATTATTTCAATACAATTTTAAATGAATATTGGCAGCTTCATAATATTGAACCTTTGGAATTCTTGTATTATAAAAATTAAGTGAATTTCTGTTTAAACAAAATTTCAATCGCGTCAAATAGACTTAAATAAAATTTGAATAACCTTAGCCAAGGATCTTTAAGTCCTCTTCGACGCAAAGCCTCTTGAACTTGAGCTAATTGTGGAACATCCTCTACTTTATATATAGATGCATCGGGAACTTTGTATGGTGGTCCATGATGATGATGATCACCTCCCATCTTTATTATTTTCACTAAAATTTCAAATTATAATTAATTTATTATTTTGATTTATTTTCACTAATTTTTTCTAAGCCATAAATTTAACCTCAATGTTATATAATAATAATATTGATTAATTTAAAGAACAATTATAAAAAAGGAAGTAAAAATAATAGATATATAAACCAACTATGAAATTAATGATTGTACAATCAGAATTATTAAATTATAATGTTATTTAACTCACAAATTTTTTCTTATTTCTTTTAAGAGCAACGCTACAAAAAACAACATATAGACCCTTCTTTTGCTACAAAATATCTTGAAATAACCCTACAAAAGCGCCATCTTCAAAATATATTTTTATACACTAAATCGATTAAACAAGTTTTGTAGCGTTTTGAAACCATTCGTAATTTTTATACAAACACAATCTTATGCATTTCATTTTTATTTTTTCTATTATTTATTTATTTATTAGGTTTGAGATTTGAGTTTAGTCTTCATTCAGTCGCGACTTTGTTCGTTTGTAAATGATGAAGTTTTTTCATTTTAATTTTTACCACTTTACAAAAATAAATTTAAATTAAAAATAATGAAATTTTATAATAAATAATTAGTGTTAAATAAGTTCTGTGAGTGAGTGCTACATTTTTTAATTTTTTATTTGATAAAAAAAAATATTAAAAAGGCGCAAAATAAATTTGTCCTTATTTTTTTTTTTGTTTGTTGTTTTTTGTTTTAGTCTCTTTCACTTATTTTCCTTTTTTCTTTTGTTTTTGTTTTCTGTCAATCTATTAGTAAAAAGTTTTTTCATTTTTATTAAATAAACTTATAAAACTTTGATAAAACGTAAATAAAATAACTCAGAGAAAAGAAAGAAAAACTTACTTTAAAGATTTTTACTGTTCCTATCGCTTTTCTATTCAATCCCGTCAACTTCTAAATCTTCGTCTTTTTTTTTTCTTTGTATTCAATTTAATTTCCACTAAAAACAAAAAAAAAAAAATTGGTACTGTAAAAGTGGGAAAAAAATAATAATTTCTGTGGAAAAATCAAGTGTTAGAAAAAAGAGCGTGTTTTTTTTTTTTTTGTAAAATAAAAAAGTGAAATAAGAAAAAAAAAATCGGCGCCAGACAAACAAAAAAAAAAACACATACACAATAAAAATCCGAAAGAAATTTGAATAAAAAAAAAAAAAAAGAAATATTTTTGTGCATGTGTGTGTTTTCTTTCATTAAAAATAAATAATAAAAAAAAAAAAAAATTTAATACAATGGTCCACCAATTAAATTGTCAAAATTATTCAATATTTTCGGTATTTTTAACAAAAAAAAAGAAAAGAATAACAACAACAACAACAACAAAGGCAATAACAAGAAAAATAAATTTATTAATTTATTTAATAATTTTATTTAATCAATTTTATTTAATAAATTCAATACAATTAAAATGGAATGATGATATTGTTGTATTAAATAATAATCATACAGAAAATGATGGTGGACAACAGAGAAAATATGTATTTGGATCAAAAGCATCATCATCATCACCACCACCATCATCAACGTCACAATTGCAGACACAAACATCAATATATACAAAAAATCAACAACAAAGTATGTTTATTTTTATATATTTATCTCTTTCTATTTTACTTTATTCTCTATTCTACAAACTTTTATATTTGTCTCTTTTCATATTTTTTTTTTATAATTCTCTTCATGTTTCTTTTTAGTTGTTGTTTTTATTTATTATTCCCATCTTCTTATTACATAAATTATTGGTATGTAGTTATATGTTGTTGTTTCTTTTAAACATCAAAATTTGTGTTTATTCTTTACGATATAAAAATAAAAAGAAGACTTTTTTTCCTTTTTTTTCTTCCTAATTTTCGATTTTTTTTTTGTTGTTTGTCTCTTTTCTTTTAATAAAGTGAATAAATCTATAATAAGTAGGAATAAACTAATTTTGTAATGCGGCTTTGATTGCCTGTGTATGTGTGCGTGCCGTAAAGTCTCTGTTTTTAATAAAAATTTATGAAGAAATTCATTTATGTTATATTTTGGAATAAGTGAAGTGTAAGTGAGACCAAGAGAAAGAGAGAGAAGAAGATTTCAATTTTTATTGAATTTAGAATATATTTTGACATTTGATCGTCTTTTGTATTCGTCTTGTATTCTTTTTAACAAAAAGAAAATGAGAAATGAGAAAAACGAATATGTTTCTCTCTCTGTCTCTCAACTCACTATTTTTCCTTAATCCCATCTCTATCTTTCTTAGGTCAAAAGTTCAAGTTTAATAATTTTTTAAAAAAAAAAGTTGAGATTTTTTCTTCTTAATTTAAAAAAAAAATTATTTTTTTAAGATAAGAAAAAAATAATTATTACGAAAAAGAAGTAAGAAACAGAAAAAAAAACTAAACAAAACAAAGAAAGTGAATTTTAATCTTGAGAAAAAAAGAAGTTTTATTTTTTTGTGAAAAGAGAAAAAGACGAAGTCTTCTGTTTTTTTTTTCTTTAATTTAATTCTTCTTATTCTTTAACGATTTATTTATCCACTTTTTATTGTCTCTTTTTTTTGTCGTCTTCTTTTTTTTTTTCATCTTTAAGATAAGTCAAGACAACTCTTTGCATTATTTACTGTTGTTGTTGTTATTTGTAATTTGTTGTTCTTGTTTTTGTTGTTTATTTGAAAATATAAAACAAGGTTATGTTTCGTTTCAATTTGAATTAAAATTCCTGTTTCATCTTTTCCTTCTTCTCTCTTAAGTTTTAACTATTTTATCATGATCTCTTTTTCTTTTTTTTTTATATTTGTCTCTCTCCATTCTCTTCTCTTTTATTCTGTTTTTTCTCTTTTCTATATTAAATTTTACTTTTTTTTGTAAATTTGTGTGCGGTTGTTCGATGTCGTTTATCTTTGCTTCTTCTCTGTGTTGTTGTCTCTTGTTAACGTGTTGTTGCCTTGGTGATTATGTACAAAAAAAAAATAAATTCTAGAAGAAGAACAGCGGAAAAAATAAACAAAATCGATTCGATTCGAAAAACAGCAACAACAACAAAAACTAAACAAAAAAAAAAAAAAAAAAACAAAAGAAAAGAAAAAAAAATTGAAAATCAAAAAAAAACTTAAAGTTTTTTTTTGTACAACATTTTTTTTTTTTTTTAATTTAATTTAGTAAAGTGGACTCCTGTTTGTTTTTTTTTTGCTCAATGATTAGTGGCCCTTTTTCACAATAAATAATTTATATACTTAGGGTAAAACTTTCATACACAACTGTAAAAAGTTTAGGAATTATATTGTTGTGACGCAGCCCCTTAATAATAAATTCTTATTTACTTCAATATTTGTAATATGAAATTAATTGATTTTGTTTTAATGGAATTTTTATTATTAATATAATTACTGTTAGGCCAAGAATTACGTGCAAAAGGGGTAATAAGGTGGGAGTCCAATGAATGTTAATGTTGATCAATAATTTTCAATTGATTTCGGGGCTTCGAACAAAAAAAAAAAGTTTCCAGAAGAGACGTACCATTAAAAATGTCCTTTATGGAGCTAACATAAAGATTAGTATGAGTATGGTGTGGTTGTGTGTGTAAGAACGTTTTTAAAAATGTATTGGACGTACTAAAGAAATTTTTTTTTTACTCATCATATGAAAATCATCATCGGTGTGTGTTTGTGTTTATGAAATTTTTATTTGTTTGAAAATAAGATCAGTATTTGACGACGTTCATATTTATGTGAGGTTGGAATAGGAGATGAAAGGGAAGGGTAGGTGAAATGAGTAAAAGGATTCTTTTTTTTTTCTTTCTTTCTTTAAAAAAAAGACGAAAGGGAATGAAAAGAAAACATCTGTTTCAATTTGTTCTTCTTTTTCATTTTTCCTCCTCCTCTTCTTTCTTAAAATTAGACTAAAAATTAGTGTTTCTTAATTTAATCGCTTTGTATTTTTTATCTCATTTTTTCATTATGAATTTTCTTCTTATCTACTCTCTCTCTCTCTCTCTGACACATGTGATCATCTGTTTTTTCCATAATTTTTTATTTCTGTTACATCTAAGAAAAACAAAAAAGAATTTCTTCTCTTGTGTATTAAGATTTTTGGAATGTTTAGATTTTGAAATATTTATTTGCTTATTTTTTTTTTTTGAGGCACACAAAAATAAGTAACAAGAACAACAACAACAATCAACAACACATTGAACAAGAGTGACAATTTGATTTTTATCTCTCTCTTCTATTCTCTCGTTATTCTATTCTCTTCTCTTCTCTTCTCTCGATGTAAGAAATGCTTTTTTTTTTTAAAATTTCAACCAAATTTTGTAAACACAAATTTTGTAATTTTTTTTTTCCTTCTGTGTTTTTTTTTCTTGTTGTTGTTTATATTTACTTTTGAAAGCAATAGAGGGAGAAAGAGAGAGATTGTTGATTTATTTTTTGAAGCGCAAAAATTTTTTTTTTATAAATAATTATTAAAATATGGTTGAGTAAAATGTGCGGTCTTTTGGGGTCAGTTGACAATGTGTGAGGGTGAAAGAGGGAGGTAGTGATGATGAACAGAATAAACAATGAATACTAAAAAAAAAATCTGTTTATTTTGGAACCAAACAAAGATTATTATATTATTATTTATTACGAGTGGGGGAAGAAAAGGGAAACTAGACTGAGGCAAGAAACTCAATTTTTTTCTCTTTGGGTTAAATAAATAAATTCTCATCTGTAATTTTCAATTACGTTTCTTATGAATTTTAGGATTCAGTGTACCAACACGATTAGGTTTAACCATTATACGCAATCATGAGATGAATTAGGAATTGGAAACTATAAATCGATCTATGGGAAGTGAGAAACTATTTTTTTTTTAATCGAGAATTCTAAAATGTTAAATGGAGAGTGAGATTGATATGTCTCGTAATGCGAATTTCTTACTTACTGATTTAAATTAATTAATTTATCAGTTGCCGTGGAACATGTAATGACGATTATTATCTGATGATCAAAATGATTCAAAATTATCATAGAATCTAAATTAGTGAAATCAATTAGTTGGTTTCTATTGTGAATGAAAAAAAAGTATATTTTTCGGAACTTGAACTTCAATAAAGTTTTTATAAAATTTAAATTTCTTAAAATAAATAAATTAAAAAATTTAAACCAAATGAAAAAATAAAAATAAAAATAAAATCAGATTTGGTGCAACAACAAAAAGTTTGCAAAAACAACTTCGCTGTTTTTGTATTAATTTTTTTCTTCACACCTACAATAAAATGTTGTGTCTGTTTAATTCTTGTCGCATTAAAATTCAAACGAAATGAATTCAATTTTTTTTCTTTTATTATTTTCGCTTTTTTCTTTTGTTAGCAAATTTGTGCAAATTATTAAATGAAAAAAAAAAAACGGTTTTATTTTTTTGTTTTGCTTTAATTGAATAAATCAATAAATCAAAGTTGTACACATGAACACACACATACACTCACACACACACAATTACAGATGGTAGTTATTCATACATCTACACACAAATACCTACACTTCTGTTTACATCCACGTTAGAATATAATTCGTTTTTTTCTGCATTTTATGAATTTCTTTTGACTTTATAAATTATTGTTACGTAAAAAATTGTAAATTAGAAATTTTACACTTTTTCCTGTTGCCTACGTTCAATGAAATTGTTGGAAAATATTTAACGGTGATGTAAGATATCAATGGGGGGTACTTACGAATGTCAATTTACTCCATTCAATGTAAGTACAAAGAAAATTGAATAAATTTAAAATTGATGTCTGAATCCTAATCTTTTGTTATTTTTTCTATAAGGACTAATATCGATGAATTCAGAAAAATCCTGAATCTCATTTAAGTTTAAATTTTTTGTTCTATTGTTAATGTGATCATTATCCTTCTTACCTTATAAAATTAATAATTTAAGAGTTAGATCTTTTGTTTTTTTAGTTGTGAAAGTGTAATTGGAATTTCTTAAATAAAAAATTTGTACTTAATTTAACCAACGTAGATTAAATAATTAAACATTTATTTGTGGTTTTCTTCTCTTGTCTTTTATGTGTTGAGTGGTGTGGAAGAAGGGGTAGGATCGGGTAGGATTTAAAATAAAATAATAAAAAAAAACTATAAAGAGTTAAATGAAGAAACCCAACTCAAAAATAAAAAATTTGACAGTTTTTGAACATGAAGGAAGAACTAAAAAAATCACAAAAACAAAAAAAAAAATAAAATAAGAAATACGGAATAAAAATATGACATTTAGGTTGTGTACGAAATGTGTTAACTGTGATTCCCTTGACCCTGAAGGTTAAATTTGTATGAATACTTTTCTTAGGTCTTAGGTCGATTCCCCTCGACTATAATCTCTTGTTCAAATGTTCAATATTTGACCTCCGTTGTCATTCTTAAAATCTGAAATTCTTTGCGGATATCAAAAAGAAATTGTTTTTGATTTTTCTAATTACCTCATACCTCGTACCGACATTCGTATACAGCCTTAAAAAATATTATTTTCTTTCAACAGAACAAAACTAAAACAAAAAACACAAAAAAAAAAAAAAAAAATTCTAAGAATAAAAAAAAACGAATAAAAAAAAAAGTACCAACAACAAAAGACTCTCTTGTATCATTTTGTCTCGCGTTTAACGTTTTAGAGATTATTAGATCAAAACCTTGACCTGCAGCAATTTTAATATTATTAAAGAAAAAAAAAAACAAGTTGTCGTGCATTTTGTGTGTTTATTGTTGTTGTCGTTTCTTTCATATTTTTATTTCGTCAAATTTATTTAAAAAAAAAAATGATTAATTATTTTTTAATTAGATAAAAGTGTAATTTTTTTAAAGTTTAATCTGACTTTAATTAGACGTAAATATAAGTATAATAATTATTGTGTTTCTGTATTAAGTAAGTAGATGCCGTAACAATGTATACCGGCGAAAATAACATAACATGTAAAGATATTGAAACCTAAGGTCAACGGAATAGGCAACGCAAATTATTTATCAGTGTAACCACCAATAGTTTTTTTTTACTCTACATTTGTCATTCGACATAATTTCTCCATATTCTCTCGATTATTCTTACAGTAAATGTTAGATATTGTCAGCTTCTGTTCAAACAAGCGTAACTAGCGAAACGTAAACATTTAAAATTTAATTATGTAAAAAAAAAAAAAAAACTTCGTTCGACTGGACTGAACTGATTCTTGTTCTTTAATTTATTTTGAGTTCATAAAAGAAGGCCATGAAAGTAAAAGTGAATAAGTAATTATATACTCTTATATATTGTATAAAGTTTATAATTGTACATTTGATGTTTAACTACCGTTTAATTTGTCATGAAACATGAACACATGATTTATTAATTTCTGCTTTGTTAATCCTTTTTTTATGTTATTCCGCTTTTTTCTTTTATAAAAGACAAAATGTGTTAACATTTTTAATCAAATGCGGTAATCATGCGATGATCATTTTAAATATGATTAGCAAAACTAAATTGACATCAATGGAATCATTAAATATCGGGTGGAAAGTGGAGTAACTAATTGTTGTGTGAAATTATGGAAGAAAATCAGATGGAATAAAATGGGAATCAGTTGAATTTAGTTCAAATCAGTTTGAATCAAACCACAAGTAGGTTTGGTAGGATTGACTTGTTATTTGCGTTTTACAATTTCTTTTTTGTTTCAATTTAAAAAAAAACACAATCGACAATAATTGATTCTCCAATTCCAATGTATTGCTATTTAAGTTAAGCTACCGTTTAATTTTGTACAATCAATTGACCTAATTACTTAAGCATCTAATTAATTTTTTTTTCTTCTATTTTCATACTTCTTTTTTTTCTACTTCTTCTTCTCCAGTCTAACGATTTTCCACATGCGATTAATTACACTTTTTGTAAACATTATTTACATAACAGAGCCGCGAAGTTTACAGAACGCAATTGTGTATTTGTTTTTGGTTGGGATTTGTTTGTTTGTTTATTTGTTGGTTTTTGTTAAAGTGAAATTAAAATCAAAAACAAAAAAAAAAAACAGACTAATAGTGTCAACAATATAACAATAATAGCAACAACAAAACAGATTAAAAAAAAAACCAGTAGCCACAAGTAAAAACAAAAGCAACAAAAAGTAAAAAGCAAAAAAAAATAAATTGTCGTGATGAATAAATTTATTATTTGAAATTTAAAAAAAAAAAAGAAAAAGAAAAAAAGAAAAAAACAAAAACAAAATTAAAATTGAATATTGTATTCTCCGTGCTGCTTTTAACTTGGTAATCAGAGATTCATTAAATCCGTCCGTTTTTTTTGTGTCTTTCTCATTATTTATTATTTTTGATGAATAAAAAAAAATTTTTGCGAAATTTGATTCGTTGCTCTGTGTATTTTTAAATGAAAGAAGAAGAAGAAGAAGAAAAAACAAACTATCAAATATCATAATGGCAGATTTTTTTGTATGTTTGTTTGTGCTTGAACCTAAGTTCTGGATTTAATTTCTTATTAAAAAATTATTTAAAAAACTTTGATTGACAGTGTGTGATATTTTTGGCCATATTACAAATTTCATTATTCTGATTCCGATTTACTTACATTTTTTTGTCTCTTCATTTTTTTTTTGTCATTTACATTTTTTCTTTGTTTTTTTTTTATATTGTTGTTGGCTCATTTTTTTCCTTCAACAAAATCCATCACAACTTAAAAAAATGACATTTTATCGTACTTTTTTTTTTGTTAGTATAAGCTGGAATTATTTTCTAACCTAAATCAAAAATGTTTAAAAGAAAGAAAAAAAAAAAAGAACATCAGCAATTATTCTTATCATCATCATTATCGTCATCATCGTCGTCATCATTATCCTTATATTTTATCACAAAGAATTATTATTTCATCGTGTGAGAGAAAAGACGACGTAACAAATATTTTATTTTTGTTGGTGTTGTATATTTTCTGTATGTGCCTATTTTTCCTTAAATAAAGATTTTTTTTCCTCGGAATTTCCTTTTCCACTTTATTTTCTTTTGCGTTTTTTTTGCCTCTTTTGTATTTTTTTGTTTGCTACAAAATACGTAAAAGAAGAAGAAGAAGAAGAAGAGTAAAGCCTTCTCCTGATGTAAGTATTGATATTGACAGTCACAACATATGTGAAAAAAAAAACAAAAAATGAAGGAGAAGAAGAAGAAAGAAAAAAAAATGAAGAAAGAAAAATATAAATTGAGGGGATCAAAATAGACTCCATACATACCAACATAAATATTATACCTACTTACTCTTTACATTTGTTAAATCCGTGTGCAATTTATAAACGTATATTATATCATTTTCCCTCCTTATCCCCTTCTCATCATCCTCCTTCTTCTCCACAAAATATAGGTACGATTTTTTTCTTTCTTTCTTCACTGTTTTGTTATTGTAACCTTCATTTATTCTTTTTCTCTTCACTTTTTTTCCCGTGTGTTTGCTGTTCTATTTGACTGATGGGAGGTGGGGTGGTTTCTTAGATTTTTTCAAAAGAAGTAAAACAATGGATGAAAATGGGATCTAACATCTATATATTTTATGCATTAGAAAAAATTCAGCTGATTTTCAACTATTCCACTTCTTTAATTTAATTTAAAAGATTTTTTGTTTGTTTCTCAGGACGAGAGAAAGAAAGGGATAATTTAATTATGATCGAAAGAGAAATATTAAATTTTTGAATTAAAATTTATGCCATCTTTTTCTGTTATTTAATAAGACTCCAGTTGCTGGTTCTGCAAAGACTTTTTGTAGCATGTGAGTTTTAAACATAATTCATAAGTGACGTTAGAATAAATGGGAAGTGGTTAACCCTTTAAATTTTGATTACCTCAGCTGTTTCTCTTATGTATCTGATTTAAAGTTTATTGGTTATAAAATGAAAATGATGAAGAAAATTCTTAAGACTTGACTTAGGATATTTTCCTTTTATTTAATTCCTCATTCCTAAAATTTCATTATTTCCTCATTCTTAAAGCAATTTAGCATTTTCCGTTTATTACTACAATCTCTTTCCATTTTATTTCTGTTGTCTGAAGTGACAAATGTTGAAGAAACATATATAGATACTGACACACACACACACATACTGTATAACATAAATAAAAATAAAGCAATAAAATTAATCAAATAATTAATTTTTGGGGGAATATTTTCTTTTTTGTTTTATTTTACAGCATCGATTGAGAATTAATGACTGACTATAGATTGACTTTAACATAAAAGGGGACAATTTTGGACTCATCCCGAACTATATTTCCACTATAGAATAATCGATAGAATTGTACATAGAATTAAAGTTCCAACTCCATTAAAAAAAATTCACAATATGTTCTCATATTATTCAAATTGAATCCAATATTATTAATTGAGAATGAGAGAGAGCGGAAGAGAGAGATAAGCAGGCAGATGGTGAGAGGAATAGATAATGTAAAATTAAATGAAAATTGAAAATGAAATGATAAGAGAAGAAAGAAAAGTAGAATAAATTAAGGGAAGAATAAAAATAAAATCATGATTTACAGTATGTGAAAAAGATTCAAAATAAAAAGAAAAAAGTCTAATTAGTTAGAGTAAAATAAATAGGGGGAGGAAAGAATTCTAATGACGAGTGAAAGACCCTTAATTTGTCTTCTTTTCTGTTTTTTTTTTCGTGCTAAAGAAAAAGAAATAATTATCATAAGACGAGGAGGAATATATATCGTACAGTGGTGGAACAGAATGGGGAAAAAGGATGGGAAGTATAATAGAGGGGAATTCAGAGAAAGAAAAAGTCAAGAAAAAAAAAATGGTTGGATGGTTGAGAAGGGAGAGGGGAAGGAGTTGAAAAGAGAAAAAAAAATGATCATCCATTTTCTGTTAATGAAATGTTCACTCAAACGTATATAAAAAAAAATTACAGTAAAATATACAAAAAGTTCTTAATTCTTAATTCTAACAGACATGACTCTTATCTTTTTCATTTGGTTCTTCTCTTTTTTTTTTCATCTTTCGTTTATTTTTTTTTCTAATCGTTTTTCCTCGTTTTTCTTTTACTTCCTGTTTTAATTGTAAATCGTTTAAAGATTTTTAAATTTATTTATTCTTTGAACTTCATGACTCATCGAGTCTAGGGAAATTAGAAGACGACCAAGTGCGACAAAGATTTATGAAAAATATTTTCCAATTTTGATTTGTAGGTTAAATTTTATAATCGAACATATTTGTTTGCCTCATCCAACATTTATAAAGAATCAATTATTTTTCTTTCAATTCTAAAAGATCCGAAAATTATAGGAACTCGTTTTCAAACAAGAGAAAACTTATATAAATTGAATTTTCTTTCATTTTCTTTTATTTCCATTTTGAATTATGACGAATAAAAACGCACGTGTTCTCCAATTGAATAAAATGAAAGAATAAAAAAAAATCAAACACACATACGAAATACAGTATATCCTCCGCCACCCACCCGTGAATTAGGAAAAGTGAAAATTTCACACGTTTCGTTTTTATTTTTAATCTAAAGAAGATGAGAATGGTGGAAGAAGGATCAAGGAAAATGGAATCAAGGAAAAACCTTTTTACTTTATTTTATAAAGAATGATGCGACTGAAATTCAATTAATATTCCGGCAATTGATCTGAATTGAAGAACTGATATTTATCCCAATAAAAATTTAAAAAAAAAAAGGGATCTTTATCTTACTTCTCTTTATTAACTTAAGCACTTGATGGTGGTGATAGGAAGGGTAGGAAGAAAGTGACAGAAGGTGTGAACTGAAGAAAAAGAAAAAAAAAAGGGAAAAAAGGAAAAAAACAAAATCAACTTTTTTTAGTTTTTCTTTTTAAAGATTTTCCTTTTTTTTTTATTTTATTTCACTTTTCTTTTTTCTTTTTTTCTCAACTCAATCTTATGTTCACTTTTGTAATCAATATTATTGACGGCGATGAAAATAACACAAAACAGAAAGAAAAAAACTTAACTGAAGAATGAAAAGCGAGAAAATAATGGAAATAGGGAGCGGAAGAGGAAGATGGTGAAAAAACTCATTTTCTTTTATTTTTTATATATATTTTATTCACAATTCAATTCTATGCTTTCACTTTTCCATCCCCATCGTCTATATTCTGTTCTAAATTTTCTTTTCTTTTCTTCAGATTGTGATGAATTTTTTTCTTCTTTTCTTTTCTTTCTTTCGTTCCTTTCATCTTTCTTATCAATGAAAATTTTATTTCAATTTTTTAAACAATTTGTAAAAATTCCTCCTTTTCTCTTTTCTTTTTTCTCTTTCGTTTTTAGTTAGGAAATTTTTGAACAATAATCATAAAATAATAATAACAATAAAAGTTCCATTGGATTTTCATGAAAAAGAATCTTTATCTGTTTTTTTTTCTTCTTCTGATTTTTAAAATTAGTTTTCCTTTACGTTATTTGAACGATTTTATTAAATTCTGGATAAAATGGAAGATTGTTTATTTTTGTTTGTTCTCGTAACAAGAGAAAATTTTCTCTTTTTTTATAATTTTCATCCAACACAAATTCAACTAATGAACGTACAAGAAAAGATTTCGTTGAGTCATTCATCATGTGTGTGTATGTTGTGGGTGTAATTTCGAATAAGTATAGATAAATAATTCATTTTTTGCCACGATCACAACATCGATTGTGCCACTTAAACTTAAGAAAATGAAAAAGTATAAGGGGGGGGTGTGGGGAAGGGAGAATGCTTAATATATTTTCATCCTTATAAATTATTCGCTCGATTTCACTGATCAATTTTAATCGAAATTCTTACTTATAAATGACAAAATTCCTTAATCGACTTACGTATGACGAATTTTCTTTTATTTTTTTATTTAAATTCTTTAATTGTTTATTGTTTATTTTTTGAAATCGTGTTTGATTTGTCATCGATTAAAATTTTATTTTGAATTTTTGTAAATTAAAATTTATCATTATGGATTTGTCACATTCAAGGTGATCTTTTCCTGTCTCTCTCTATCTCTCTCTTTCCCTTTCTCTTCCTCTCTGTCATCTTTTCAAAAAATTAAATTTTGAATTAATTGCTCATTCTTATATGACAGAAATTAAGACAATAAGATTATTCTTGTGTCTTTATATTGATTGTTTTATTGTTTTTTTTTTTTTGTATTTTGTGATGAATTAAATTTTTGGTTATAGAATTTCAATTGTTCTTTCTTTTTGTTTTGTTTTGTTTTGTTTGTTTGTTTGTTTGCTGATTTTATAGAAATAGATTAGTAAATCTCTTTTAAATGATCAACTTAGTCTTTTGTTGATGTTTATCATTAGAATCTAAAATACTACAATGTCCAGTGTTTTAAATGTTTCAAATTAATTTGAGAGTACAAAAGTGAACAGCGTATAAAAATTACGTATTTTATTATTTATTTTATTAAATTTTGTTAGAATGCCGCTTGTCACAAACTCGGTCATAATTCTAAATCATGTCTCTGTTTTTTTAGTTTATTTGTCGAAGGTCAAGAAAAATTAAAACTTAACTTTAACTTAATGGTGAGTTTCACGAAATTAGAAAAAGGGTTAACGACCAACCAACGCTTGGAGAATTCGATGTGAAATTGGTGGATGGAAATTAATTTGTTTCAGCAACTTTATAGTTTTGCTAAATTCACAATTGTGTAGACAATCAGTGTTTATTTTATACTCATCATGGTGACCTCCATTCATTTGAATTCATTCTCATATTTATTTCACTTCCGTAAAGAAAAATTCAATTAGACTTACTTAAGTAAAGTATTTTTTTTTTTTTATAAATCGTAAGTTAAGTGAACGAATAATCTACTTAAGTACGTATTTGTTTTTTTTTTTCAAAAGTAAAGAATAAAACGATTTAAGTAAATAAATAAAGTAAAAGTATTTTTAGATAAATTTCAAGTGTGTCACATTTGTGTTTTAAAGTTTTTAAATTTTATTCTATATGTCGACGATTGTTCATGTTGTGCATGCGTGTGTGTGTATGTGTGTGTGTGTGTTTGTGTGTGTGTTTGTGTGTTAGAGAGAGAGACTATGAAAATAATACTAATTCATTTCAATTTGAATATAAAACATAATGAATAAAATAATATAGAATTTTTGATGCGCAGATGCGTACAACTTTAATAAATATACGCTACTTATTTTTTTGTATTTTTTTTCATTCCGGAAATGAAACAAAAACAAAAACAAAACAATGCGCGCGTAAAGTATTTTTTTTTATTATTTCAAAAGTGTTTTTCCTATTTTCTTTATACATTTTATTGTTTTGATTGATTTTATATGTCCATATGTGTTTGTGTGCTATGTGTGTGTATATTTGATGAATGCGTTTACAGTTTACTTTGTTTAAACAAAGAGTAAAAAACTTTATATTAATTGAGATCATCCAAACCACAAAAAAATGTATTTTAAATTTTACAGCGTCTAATTGTGTACATAAATACTTATAAGAAAATGTCTCCATTTTCTTTCTCGTTTCATGAAGTATACAGCGGCAACATTTAACTAGATATCGATTACTGAACATCACTTAAAATATTATCGGAAATAATTTTTTCACGAAAAATCTTTTGGCAAAATTACAAATAATAAAAAAATTGTTTAAAAAGTTTAAACGGTAAAGTTGATGCTAAAGGCTAAACCCGCTAAAGTAAAATCGTAATAGAATTAACGATAAAGTTCATAAGCAACTTTTGAAAGAAAATTACTTAAAATTTGTTTCTGATTCTTTATTTTAATTTTTCTATTTTGTTCCAAACAATTTTTATTTTTCTTGAATCAAAAACTGAAACACTTTGTAACTATCTTCACTCGCCTATACCGCCTTTAAGAAGATCCATAAGAAAACTTTGTTTTTGAAAAATAAGATAAAATAAATTGATAGATAGAGAGAAATAAACTCTTTCTCATTCTCTCTTTATTATGGTAATGTGTAGAAAATACTTTCCCGCACTTATATAAAATGTACATAACGTTAAAATCACGTTTTTCCTAAATCACGTTCTTTGTTTTTTTTTCTTCTTCTTTGGTTCTTTCTTTTATAAAAGAATTTTTTTTATGTCTCTACATTCAGTCACATAAAATATTATAAATTAAATTATTAAATTGTGAACACGGCCAAAACAAAATATAATCAGGGATAGGAGACAAACTGTGATTCACGATCTTTTGAATGCGGCTCTTTGATTAATGTTTATTTGTATAATTTCATGAAACTATAAATTTCTAAACATTTTCTTAATTAATTAAGAATTAAGCGAACTTTAAACATGAATAAATTGCACGATGGCATAGAAATAGTTATCTCGGATACTTTTTGTACGTTATGACATTATTTAATTTGAAGTTAAAATTCTATGGAAAAATGAACCTACAAATACTCTGCTAATACACCTAAGGGGAGAAGATTTCGGAACTCGATTGCACTTACCTCTATTTTTCTTGAAAGCAAATAGAGATGGGTAGCCCTACCAATATTAGTGAAATCCTTCAACTGACAAAACTTACATAAAATTTATCAAAAAATAATTCGAAATAAAAACAAACAAATTAAGTTTCATTTTTATTTCAAATTCGCTGATAAATATCGATTCAATGTTTTTTTTGTGTGTTTTGTGTACAAGTCAAAAAGGTTAGAAAACAGACACGCTAAACATTTATAAAAAAAAAACCAAATCTAAATTATTCCATTTTGCCTTGTTAAGATCAGAGAGGTCAAATTATGTAACTTTGTTTCCAAAACCCCGTAACTCTTGTCGACATTTTTTTTTCTTCTGATTATTATCTTCATTCTGTTTCAGATTTTATTTTATGTTTTGTGTGTGTGAAATTAAAATCATCAATTAGAAAATAATTATTGGATTTAATAAATAAATCGTAAATTGTTGTTAAAAATTCGTTTAAATTTGAATTTACAAGTATAAAATGTAGATTTTTATGACTAATGATTTATAGGGCATATATGCTAAAGGTTATCTAAGTACTCAGAAATGTAGCGATCCCACTCATACCATAAAAGATTCACAAAGATTTCTTATGAATTTTCTTAGGATTGCACATAGTGGCTTATTATCAAGCATCAATCAGAATTTCAGATTCTTTGTTCTTGGAGTGATTAGGTGATTTTTAGGAGCATTCAATTTATATTTTTTTCATTCAAAAGTTAATCATTGCAAAATTTGTAGAGTTGGTAGGACACATTAGATTATTTGGCTCCTAATGTTATTTTCACTTTACCCAACCATTTTTTATTTAAATTTTTTTTAAGTTTTGAATAAATATCACTCGATATCACCTTAGATTGATTAACTGCAATGTATTTTGGTTCAGTCAATGACCTACAAAATATTCTCGTTTTTTTTTTCTTAAAAAAAAAAATCTACTTAAAAAATAAAATTGACTTTGAATAATCTCTGGTACAACGTACAACTAACTAAACTAAAGTTTTAACTAAACTGTTTCTCTATCCTTCTCTCACTCTTCCTCTTCTTTCGTTTATTTTTATCGTTACACAAAAAAAAAAACTGATTATAATCGTCTTCTCGTCTGTTCGTAATAGACTTTTCAACTTGGTTGTTTCATTTCTTTTTTTTTTTTTTTTGGTTTCTTTCTTTTCATTAAATAAATAAGAAGAAAAAGAAGAAGAAGTGATGAGATGCGATCATATCAATCAATCAATCAAAAAAATTTAAACGAAGCTAAGTGAATGTCTCCTGAAAATGTCTACACAGAATGAAAAAAAAAAAGAAGATGTTTATAAAATTATAAAAAAAGAAAGAATAACAACAACGACAACAACCGACAATCAACAACAACATGTATAACATTTTTTTTAAAGAAATTTTCAATTGGATTAATAAACAATAAAGAATAAAAGACCCGCAGTTTTCTTTATATTGTCTTCTACTGTTTCTTCTTTTTTCTAAATTTTACGGTTGTTATTATTGCTATAGTTGTTGTTATTATTGTTGTTGCTGTTATTGTTGTTATTTTAGTCATAGTTCTTCTTGTTTGTCAAATTTATATCAATTTAAATTTATTGAAAGAGAAAAAAAGAAAGAAATTTATTTAATGATGAAAATCACAAAAGCATAAAAAACGATAAAAATAACGATAATCTTATCTTCAAATTTAAGTAGGTACTACACGGTATGGCTGTGTGTGTTTTGTCTTTGTTTGCTTGCGTATTTTTGTGATAATGTGTGTGTATGTGTGTGCGTGCGTGCGTGCGTGTGTGTTAATGCAAAATTAACTGAATATGTGATGAGATGAGATTTAAGCGAATAAAAAATGTTTTAAAATTAAAATAAAGTGATAAACAGAAAATGACCGACGAAAGTGATTGGCGTGTTTTGTTTTGTTTTGTTTTTTTATGAATCCGTTAAGATTTTTATATTTTTTTTTTATGAGCTGATCCTTTGTTATAATTTCACAACAATTTCTTCTATTTCACTGATAAGATTATATATTTTTTTTGCTCGTGTTTCTATCTCTTTCACTCTCTGTGCTTTCCTGAATGAACGGAATTTTCCATTTTCATGCGTGAAAATTCAAAAAATACAAATTTAAATGAAGTTTTTTTTTATTTCCCTCTGACGTTAAATTTTCAAGATTCTTTCTTTGAATTTATGTTTTTTTACAACATTTTTCTTTTTTTCGTCTTTAAAATTCTCGGTGAAAATTATTATTTTTGAAGATTGTTCCTTGTTGTGTCTTGTGCGATTATTTTCACTCAACGTCAGAATTTATAACTTTATTAATCAATCTCACTCGCAGGCACAGGTTACGAAGTTAGGGAGGTGAGGAAGTACGACAGAAGTGACAGAACTAGTACCTTTAAATTTAGATTTTGTTTTTTACAACCAATTTAATCGATTAATCAAAATTTTTTATCGATTTTTGGGAAAATTTCTGTATTATCTGTTATTTCTGTTATCAGAACTAAGTTACAATGGTCAAGAAGAAAGAAATGGAAATTCACTTTCCATATCTTTAGACAGTACTTCTGTTTGTCATAATTCACTTCTTAACTATTTTAAGTCAAATGTGGAATGGGAAATAATTTTAAAATGACACAAAAAAAAAAGAATTATAAAAAAATAAAATGAAAATTTGTAATGTTATGGAAATTACATTTTCTGTCTTTCTAACTGTGTGAGTACATTGTGTATATTTTGAAAATGGAACAAGACACAAAATTTTCCTGTGTTTTGTTTTTCATTCGTTTTTGTTTATCTTGTGTTTTGTTGAATAAGAAGAGCACAGATGTGTCGTTTTCTTGTTCAATTAACTCTTCTATTATTTCAATCATGTCGTATGTTTGAATATAAATATAATCTCCTCCCTTTTCACCAACAAATCCTTTCATCTTTTATGTATTATATCATATGCCATTTCTGGGTAGGTCTCTCTCTCTCTCTCTCTCTCTTGATCAGACTTACTATATTTCTATCTCGCACACACAAACACACACACACATAAATTCTTTAACCTTTTCATTTCTGATTTATTTGTATGATTATGATGTGACATGATTTTTTTTTTTCTTTCTGCAGTTAAGTTAAATATAATTGGATAAAGTTAGGGCGTTAAATAAATTATAGTTTATTACAATAAACAAAAAAAAAATCGTCAATAAAATAAGAATAAAGTAAAACGCTTAAAAAGAAATTATTAAAAGAGAAATAAAAATTATTTAATTAAACAAATATTTTTGGTTTCATTCACAATAAGTGGAATTAATTGCAAAGGGATTCTTTTGACAAGTGGAAAGTTTTTTTTCTTTAAAATTAATTCGGTCGGTTTTCACAACTTCTCTTTGTCGTTTGTCATAAACGACAAAAATTGCACAAAGATTTCACATTTGATTCCTCACAATGCGGTTAACCACTCGAGTTTTAAATATTCAAAAGAAATTCAATTCTACACTGAACACATACTTACTGCGTTGAAAATTTCAAAATTCTATAAATAAAGACTTGGAGGTTTACATGGAGATTCAGGAGGTTTACAAAAATTATTTAATATAAAATGACGGTGACTAAAATCAAACATAAAATACAAAATACTTTGAATGTTATTTGAATTTTATAAAGCTGAAAGCTCTGATAATAATGCGGCGTTTAAATTTTTTTCACCCCCCACTTAAACTTGTAAGTATGTCTTTATATTTTTTAATGATTTATATTTAAAAAAAAAAAAAAACTCAATACGTTGTTGTTAAACTTACGAAAGCTTACATACACAATGCAGAGACTAAAAAGTGTGTCTTAATACTGAAATTTAAAATTTCTTTTTATAAAATAAAAAATGATAAAAAAAAATTATTATTGGTTTAAGAAAAAAGGAAAACAAATTTTTACTGGCGTCTAAAAAATTTCAGCAATAAAATAACAAAATAGTCGACGGCGATGTTTACCGGTACTTTGCACAGATGATTTGAATCAAAACAACTGAAGACGGCAATGAGTGACGTGACGGGCGGCATTTTGCTATAATTTTTTTATTTTTATTTTATTAGAGGAAAATTATATGAAGGAAATTTTAATGTCGCAAAACATTAAAGACTCTTGATCATTTCTTTCTTTTCTAATAAAACAGAAATATAATTTTTAAATTTTTTTTTAAATTTATTATTCTAATTTATTATTAGACAGTTCACGCTATGCGTGTGTGTGTGTGTGTATGAGTTTGTTTGTGATTTTTGTTTTTATGTGGGTGTAATTATGTGAATCAGCCTATTAAAATTCTTATGGATTTTTTTTTTATGAAATAAATTAATTAATTATTTCCAGTTTATCTCTTTCTTTCTTCTATTTTCTTTTTTCTTTTACTGTTTGTTTTTTTGTTGTTTTTTGTTGTCTTTCTTTTATTTGATAAAATATATTTCTTATTAACATTTCTATGCGTTTGGTTGTATATTTGTATGTGTGTGTGTGTGTGTGCCTATAGTAAAATCGTTTTCCATAATTTAACAATATTGAAAGTTTTTATTTCTTCTTTTTTTTTTCCTGTTTAAAAATTTACGATGAATAAATTACTTTTTGGAAAGAAAAGAAAAAACACAAAAACAAAAAGAAAAATTAACATTTATTGCGTTTAGAAACAAAAAAAAAAAAAGCAACAAAAATTTACAACTGATGGGAAGATATAAAGAAATTTATTTCTAAAAATAAAAATCTTCTTAAATCTAAAATGTCTAAATTAATTGAATAAAAGAATTTTAATATTTAAACATTAAAGTGATTGGATAATTCTGTACTTATTTGTGATAACACATAATCAGTAAAGTGTAAATTATTCTTTCTTAAAGCATAACTAAAATTAATATATGTACTTTAATACAAACAACAATGTATTTTTATCAGATGTAGAGGGAGAGGGGAAAATGAGAGGGTAAAATAGTGACAATAATTGAAAGAGATGCCAAATTTTTCTTACTGTTTTTATCCAGTAATAATAATCTTTGACAATTTAGCTTCAGATTTTTCGATTTGGTTGAATTTCTCTCTGTCTCTTTCACTCTCTAACCATCTTTCTTTGCGTGATTTGTTTTGTCTTTTTCGATTTCTTTTCAGGCCCTGCCGCCCCCTCCTATAACGTTAAGTATCAGTTCAGCTAATCCAATTTAATCACAATGAAGAAATTGAAATATATTTTGGTACTTACAACGCAAAAACAACAAGGAAATGCTGACGGAAAAAAATATTGTGTTTTTGAAAAAGGGAAGATTTTTTGTTTTTTTTTTTTTTTTTTTGTTTTATAAAGTGACAGCAGTACAAAAGGAAGAAATTTTTTAAGGCTGTTTACGAAATGTCGGTACACGGTACATTTATTTTGTTTGACTTTTCCAATTTTAGAGTTTTTCAATTGACGTAACGTTGTTCTTGTGCAATGTAACACTGACTTACTTAAATTGAATCAAAAATTTAATGATCGTTAAAAAAAGTTTTCAGTGTAGGAAATAAGTGGATCTACCACCTACCCATACCCACATTATTTTGTTTCAAGTATTCTGAAAATTTAAGAATGAACAATGATTTTAGTAAATGGCCTAACTTTTGGTTTGATCAATCTTCATTAAAGTCTGAAAAATTTACTAATCTCATCATTTTTTATATTAATTCCATCAAAGGGAAAATGCTAAGAAGAAAACCGTCTGATAAAAGTCTGCATAAGCCGGATAGATTGAGTTAAGAGTTTCATTCATTTAGTTGTTGTCGTTGTTTTTTTGGTATATTTGTAAGAATCTTTCGTTAGGTAAAAGTCTACTAAAAATAAAATGCGCATGATTAAATTATAATCACGCGGTATTTTTATAAATAATAAAGATAGATTTTTTTTATATATTTTAAGGCGTCTCTTCTATTTTCCTTATATACTTTTTTTTTTTACCAACCAGACATAAAAAAAAAGAACCAAACGTTAAAAATCCATTAAAATACTTTTTATTAGTGAAAGAGAAATGAATTTTAAGAAAACGAAGAATTATGATTTGATAAGTTAAAAGGAGTAAGAGGAAATTTATTCGTATAAGTTATGTGAAGTTATAAAAAATATATATTTTGATATGAAGGGCTATGACTCATTCTTTTTCTTCTTCTATTTCTTTTTTTTTCTATATGAAGTTGAACCAAACTGAACTGAATCATTATTCTTCTTTAGTTGAACCATATACCAACTGAATAGAACTGAAACTGAATCTCATAAGAAATACGGACAAAAAAAAAATATAGAGAAAACGAGAGAAAAATAAAAAATGATACTTAAAAAAAAAAAATGGGAACAACTTTTTTCCCCCTTTTTTCTTCAATTTTTATCTTACAAAATTTATTACGATTTTTTTTTTTCCTTCTTCTTCGTCTTTCGTCTTTAATATTTTAAAAGTAGTGTATTTTTTTTTATCGTCTTCTCCACAGTCTCTCATCCACTACGGTCATAAAATATAATTTTCAATTTGAATAAAATTAAGCGTTTTTATTTATTTATTACTTTAACTGACATTAAATTGTGGATACCTACAAAATACTCAAATCTCTCATCCTTAAGCAACATGCACATTTACATTTCATAATAATATTCGTTTCATTTCTCTGTTTACTTTTGTTTTAGTTTCAAGACCAAAAAAAAAAAAATGTGGTAGAAGAAGAAGAAAATATTTATGTGAAAAAATGTTGGCAAAAAAAAAAAATATTTAAAGAAGGCAAAATGTTTGAATGAAAAATATGAAACAACGAATGACAAAAAAGATTTATTTAGCAGAAAATTTATACAATTTCAGTCATTTTGAAAAGGTTTTTTTTTTTGTTGAATCTGGTGAAGTTCTCTCATGAATTTTCTCCTGCTTGTATTAAAAGGACCTTTTCAAATAATTCATTAAATTTTGTAAATAAAAATCTTATTTAAAGGATTTGTTATGGAACACTTGAAAATAGTATTCGGTTGTTGTTGGCGGTTCACATTATAATCTCACTCATGTTCCTAATACTCTTTTTTGTCTGAACTCTTTCAAACAATGGAAATTTTTTAATCTTCAAATTTTTATTCTTCCAAAATTTTATAATAAAAAAAAAAAAGAATTGATTTCATGATTTCAATTTTCTTTACTAAATCACATACACACACACACACATACATGTTTCTCTCTTTTTCTTATTTTTAGTTATATGTCTCGAGGGAATCAAAAACGACAAATCCATTATCCTTAAATCCAGATATTATTATTATTTTTTTTTCTTTCTATTTTTCTTCTTAAGTTGTTCTCATTTTTGTTACTGCTGCTGTTGTTGTTGTTGTTTCTATAAAAAATAATAAACAACAAATAAAGGAAAACGAAAAAATAAGGAACAAAAAATAGAGAAAGATGAAAAATGGTTCAAGGAAATATTTACGATTTCATGTTTGTTGTTCTCTTTTCAACACAAGAAACGCAAAAAAAAAAAAAAAGGTTGGGGAAGATGAAAACAAAACAGAAACCAAACAAACAGAAAAAAAAAATCCCAACAACCAAACAATAAACATTTTTCTTTTGTATTTTTTATTGCTCCTCTTCTTCTAAGTCTAAACCTAAAGCAACAAAAAAAAAGAAAAAGAAAAAAGAACCATAGAAGTTTGACAAAAAGAAGGAGAAGTAAAAACCAAAAGGAAGAAAAATAAAAATTCTAAGTGAATGCGATAAAGTGATAAAGTCGAATGATAATGACATCAATTTTCTCTTGTTTTTCCTCGTCAACAACAACAAGAACAACAACAACCAAAATGTTCAGCTTAATATTTCTTTCGTTTCGTTTCCTCTTTTTTTTTTTTTTTTGGGGAAAAATAATAACAACAACAACTACAACAACAAAAATAAACTAAAATGATATTTTAAGTGAATCAAATGATAGTACTGAGCATATGCTCATCTTCACCTTCTCGTTCTCTTCTCATTTGCTTCATATTTTTGTTTTTGTTGTATCCTGCTGCTCCTTTTCCCTACATCTTGTTTTTTCTCGTTTTTATTTCAATAAAAAAAAAAAAAAGAAGACGAAACTAAAACCAGAATATTTGTTGTCGACATGAAGAGAAAGTAAACGTAAATTTTTATACTTTTATACTTCAGAAAGAAAAAGTTTATTTTGTGTAAGTTGCGGCATGACCAGGAATACGGTGGAGGACGAATACGAAGCATCAGGAAAAATATATATGTGTTCGTGTGTGTGCGTTTTCTTTTTTTTTTAAAGAAAGAAAAAAATATATAGAAAAGTTTTCCAATTTAAATTTATATTACGGGGGAATTATTTTGTACTTTTCTTGTGTTAAAAAATACACAGAGCAAAAAGTGAGAGTGAGTGAAAAGAGACTTAAGTAATGTTATTTTTTTTTAAAGAATTGTGTAAAGAAAAATATTTTGTTGGATGAATCCGTTTAGGTATAAAAAGTGTGTGGGTGTGTTTGGGTAGAATTATTGGAATATTGTTTATGTTTTGTAAGAACATAAGAGATCATGTTTTATTAGATTTTGATTGGAAAATAAAGGAAAATGAAACACACACACACAGTTTTCTTCTTTTTTGTTTTGTTTTGTTTTTTTTTGGGTCAACATCTTTTTTCTTAAATTTTTTTTTGGCGTAGAAATGTTTCGTTTTCCTTATAAGTCTTTACGTAATAATCCGTAGAATTTTATTAGTTTTTCATCATTTTGGTAGAAAATAAGTAATATAATCTTTTAAGAATTTTCACAGCTGATATCCTGATATTGAAAAAAATCAATAGAATGAAAATTCAATGAAATATTTTAAGCATTAAGCTTCGGCATTGCGTTAGAAAGAAGACGAAGGAGGGGTAGAGAAGGAATAAAAGGAAAAGGTAGATTACGATTAATGTGTGTTGTTCTTCCTTTTATTTTTTTTTTATGTGAAAAAGAAAATTTCGTTTTTATGTACGAGTTTAACCTTATCTGAACATAAGAACATTAACAGGAAGAGAGGACACCTTAAGGGCAGATGTTGTAATATATTCGATTACAGTTTAGAAGTTAAATTCTTGTTGTTAAAATGTTCCAATTGAGAATATTCTGAACAATAAGAAATGTATTTTGTTCTGTCCCTTTGGACCAATTTTCTTTTACCAAAAAAAAAAAATCAAATAAAATGAAAATAATTCTTCAATCGTGCAATCCATCCCCCGCCCCTAACCTAAGTTATTTTATAAGAATTTAATAAATATAGCAAATGTGAATTCCACTCCTTCAGAATGTGCCCAAAAATATATTAAGTATATGGGAAAACATTGTCACGTCCCGTCCGAAAACAATAAAAAAAAAATCTTTTAATGACTTCAACTTCTAACTAATTAGATTGAACATGTTTTAGGACAAAGTTATCCTCAAAAGCCCAAGGGCGGGATCCGTTGAAAATATTATATAAATTATTGATTCTTTTTTTTTTTTTGATTTAAGTTTTCCTTATTTTCATTTTCTCAACATCGTATTCACAATTTCCCTTTTTGTCCCTTTTTCTCTTTTATCCTCTCCCAGTTTTTTTTTATTTTGTTATTTTCGATCCATATTTGTCATTTGAATTTTTATTCTTCGATTAAGTAGGATGAATTATTGTTATATTAGAATTGGGTCAGATGACAAACAAAAATAAACGGCTTAATAAACGATTTTCTTTCTTTCACTGTATTGTTTTGTTTATATTGACGGTAAAGCTTTGATAACATCGTTAAAATTGTGAATTTTTGTACAGGGTCGATTTTAAATATAATTTTTGTTATCGAAAGTCTAGTTGACTTAACTAAGTACATTAATTATTTTTTTCTTCTGCCAAATTTTTCTTTTGTATTGTACGTATTTAAAATATATTTTCACCAATTATATTTATATTTTGACGTTATTTAACTGATACTTACATAAAAAAAACACAAACACCCTTATACTTACCTATATGAGAATCTATATAGAGAGAAGAGTGGAGACGAAACTTAATAATAAAAAGAAAGCAATTTATAAAACGTTTGTTGTAGAAATAAAGTCGTATATTAATGCAATAAAAAGAAAAGAAAAAAAAAAGAAATAAACGCAGGGTGTTTTATTTATTAACACACACACAGATGTTATACAAATACTAAACTTTTAATAAATTATTTATATATTTTTCAACATAAGTTAACGTGAATGTAAATTGTATTTCTCTTCCTTTCTTTCTCTTGTTTTTTTTTTCATAATAATAATAATGAATGTGTGAATAAAGTACATAATTATTTATATTTGTGTTTTTTTTTGTTTTGTTAAATAATAATAAAGTGAGCGGTATAAATACAGTCGGTAGTTAATTGTAAGCGTATAGATAAATGGCCCTATTACACACTATTACACGCGCATACAGTAAACATATGTGCCTTCCTCTCAATCTAAATACAAAAAAAAAGTTACCTATATTCTGTTGGAGAAACTGATATTGAGCCACACAAATACAAACACACTTAAATTTATACACAAATGCATAAATGATTTAATGTACAAATTGGCAGCGTTGCAACAAAATCCAACAAATTTCAAAATGAGAAATAAACAAAAAAAAAAGGAAAATAAAACTTTTTTTTAGAATTGAATACCCTAATGTGGGTGTATGTTAACATATGCAGGTAATGTGAAGTTGACTTTTAAGTACTTAAAGATATTTTTAAGTGTGAGTAGTAGTTCAACCATTTTTTTTTCGTCCTCCCCTAATATTTTGTAAAATATTTTTACTTAGCCAATAAATAAAAATTCATACCTAATAGTTTTTCTCAGGTCAGAGTGATGAGTTAATAACGTTAAGTATTTCACCCCACTGTTTACACATTGAATGAAAATTTTGTTTTCCCACCGTTGCACCATAGCGGTTGTCCTTTTGGGTCAAAGAGTCTTTTGTTTGTTTCCTTTTTAACCCAATTGAAATAGTTGTGAAACCCAACCTTAAAATTTTATTGTTTTTTTACTTTGTTATTTTTTTTTCTGTACAGTTGAGTTATATAAATTAAATGTAAGTGAACAAAATGAAACTTATTGCCTTTAAGTATAAAAGTTATAAATTTCAATTTAAAAGTTTTTCCTTTTTTGCTTTAGAAAAAATTAAAAATAGTAAGAATAGAGTAAAAGTCTAACTAAAGTTTATAGTTCTTTACATTATTACACAGAAAAACAAATTTACAGAAACACAAATATACAAACTCATAAAGAAACAGAAATATAAATACCAAGATAAATATTTAAGTAAAGCTAATTTTATTTCTCTAAATTTTGTATTTTTTAAAAGTAAATTGTTTGTTCTTGTTTAGGGTGTGGGAGAAAAATACAATTGTGGTAGAGTGTAGAGACAAAGAAAAAAATAAACTGAAACTAACAAAACATAATTCTGGAAATGCTTTTCAATTCTAATAAAAAAAATATACTTAATTATAACAACAAATTATTCAACGATAGAAAAGTTTTAATTGCTTTTAATAAATATTACAACCTAATTTTTTATTTTTATACAACTGAAAATATAAAACACGAAAAATATTGCATTAAAAAAACACTGTACAATCAAATAAAACTGCATAGAATGAACTGAGGGATAGAAGGGAAATAACAAAGAGGATTTAAAACTAAAAATGCAAAAACGGATTTTCCCTTCAAACAAAATATTTTTATTGCAGTTTAGTTTCATTTTATTACCATTTCAATTTTGGATTTTATATTTACATTCATTTCCATTATGTGGTGGTTAAAAATGTGTATTTATGTTTTTACTCAAATTTCTCTTGTAGCGAAGGGAGGAAGGTGTCAAGTTATATTTGTTGTTAAATTTTCTTCATTTCATTCTTGAGGTTTCTCATTTAGTGGATACCTTGAACTTGTCTCTCTTTTTTCTTCCTAGAATCTTTTCGTTTGAAATAACTTTAGTTACTTAGTTTTTTGTTACAAACCTCATTTATTCTGTTCTGTTTCATACGAGCGGTTATAATATCCTAATTAATACAAAACAATTTATGTAGAATTTCATATTGTATAAAATGAGCGATCATTTTATACTAGGATATAGGATTTATACACTAGGATATCACCAGAATATCGCAACAATTATGTTTAACATTTCTATTTACTTCGAGCTTTCAGATTTTCATTCATTACATTTGACTGGCAGTATAAGGATCCTGGTATCGGTATTCCCGATATTAGAATCCCTCCTTAAAATATAATTGAAAATCATTAACTCACAATTTTAAATTTAAATTCTACACAATTGAAAATTACAATAAATTTAATGAAATAAATTTTAAATGCTATAAGAAATAAATCATGATCATCATTTCTTTGTTATTTTTGTTTTCTTCATTTTTCTTAATTATACTCTCTTTAGTTATTTTAAAGTGAGTTGAAAATGAAAATGATTAATTATATTATTGCGTCTTCTCACTCACACTCATTATCGAAAAATATTATCACAACAATAAAAAACGAAAACAAAAACAACAAAACACAAAACACAATTTGTTTTAACAAACTCTTGCTTTGTTACATAAACCATAACTTCTTATTTGATTTGTGACTTTTATATTTTTTTTCTTTTGTTGTTGTTGCTTTTTTTATATAAAAAAAAAAACAAGATCTAGAAATGGATTTTTTCTTTCTTTGATTCTATATTTACCAAAAATGCTAATTTTCTATATTTTTTTTCCCCCTCACAAGATCATTCGGATACGATTTACGATGTCATGTCATGTATAAGTACATAACGTCCGTTTTCTATTATGTCATTTATTATAAAATAAAAAATTTCAATGAATGTAAAAATAATCATGAAATTATTGGAAGAGAATTTTGTTGTTGTTGTTTTTGCTTTTAAACGTAGCGTCATAATACCACCCATTACTTATAGATTAATTATAAATAACTAAAATTGTAACTAAAATTATTTATAGAAAATGTAAAATGCCAATGAATTCACATGTTCTAATAGAGAAAATATTTATATTTAGTGGAGGCGCCACAATATCTGTTGTGATAAAATTATATAGGTTTGGATTTTTCGTTGCTGTTATTGTTGTTGTTGTAATTTTTGACTTTTAAACATATTTTCATTCACTCTTATTAGTTCCACATTGAAACCTTAATATTTTTAGTTCATTGAATAATATTATTCGTTTTCTAATATTTCATTTATACAATAATTTACATCCGACAGTTCGACAAAATATTACTATGTGTGTGTGTGTGTGTTTGTTGTACAAATCGCTTGTACAAAAATAAAAATGTACTTACAATAAATAAAGTAAATTTTATAAATAATATAAAACCTTACAAGACGGAGGATGGTAAAAGGGGTAAATAAAATGAAAATTGATAAAATGGGGGTTGAAAAATATAAAACATGAAGAAAAATATTTGAATGTCTTTGGTCCTTAAGTTTGCGTGTGATTAAATTATATATTTTAACGTTTTTTTCCATTCAAAAATAATAAGATCTTCGTGTATTGTAACCACTAAGTAGGTAACTACTTAAATACAACATTTAACGTTAGCACTTATTTACTTATTAAATGATTAGGTATTATATATTTTTTTTGTTGTTGTTGGAGTTAATAGAAACAAAATTCATTAGATTAATTTCTATCAGTAAAACGTTATGCTCATAGTGAACCTAATGTGATGGTTATAAGTGTTATTGTAAGGGACTTTAATAGACTTCAATTATTAATGGGTTGATAGATTTTCTACGTCAATTTATAAATTGTTTTTATTAAAAGTGTAAAGATAAATTTGGCTACCGAATCATTTAATTATTATCATTCAATTAAGAGTGGAAAATGACATTAGCAGAAGTAAATTCAGGTCAAAATTATGTTAAACAATTGATTGAAATTTAATTAATAAAAAAATAATTATTCTATCGATATTTTTGTCATTTGTTGTCAAAACATTAATCAATTATTTGTTTAATGAAAAGCAAAAGAAAATCATCAAACTGCAAAGTTCTGTTTCTAAGATATAACAAATCAAGAATCAACGGGTACTATAAAGGGAGTAATGTGGTTAAAAGTTAAACTCGAAACAAAAATAAAAGGAAAAATGAAAAATTGTATAGAATAAGAACAGGGCGGGTGTGGGGGGGGGGTGAACAGGAAGAAAGTTTGAAAAGAAATTTTGTAAATCTGTCGGTAACATAAATATTACCTTTATTGTGAATGGGTAATAAATTATTATTCAACTGAAGTCAAACAGTGAAAATCCACTTTTATTTTCACTTTTTACTTTTATATTCAAAAGAAAAAGTTTTTCCGTTTTAATATTTTCGCCAATAAATTTAAATGAATTTTCTTTGACTTAAATTTTGTTGTTGTGGTTTTTGTTTCGCCAAAAATACGAAAAAAAAAAAACATTCTTTTTATATGAAAATGTCGCGCTTTTTTTCTTCTTCCTAACCTCTTTCCATAGTGCCACTTTTTTTTTTTTTTTGATATATTTTCTAAAATGATGATGATGATGAAAGCCTCGTGAAACTTTTTCAATTTATTATTATTTATTATTTTTTTTTTAACTTAACAATAAACAATGTTTTAAAGAAATTTGCTTTTTTTTCTCCTTTTCTTCTCTTTTTCTTCTTCTTTTTTTTACTTTTGTCTTACTTTGTTTTTTTTTTTTTGTTTGTTTTTAAAGGATCGGAAAAAAAACATAAAAGAAAAACTAATCAATTCGAGAGGAGAAAAAAAAATTATGAGTCTAAAAGAGACGAGTGAGAGAGAGAGAGAGAGAGAGAGAGAAAAACTCTTTGACTTTTGACTTAAGAAATTTTTGTGATCATCATAAACTAATATTAAAAAAAAGAAGTAAAAAGTAAAAAATAAAAAATATTGAAAAAATGGAAAAAATGGAAAAGAAAGAAAAATAAGAAAAAGGAAAAGTAACAATTTTGAAGGATGAGGTTAGAAAATATTGGTAACGAGGAAGGTAGTGGGTTAAGGTTGATAATAATGATCGGTTAAGAAAATCCATCAAAGCAAAAAACAAAAAAGGGTAAGAAAAATAACTTATTCGGTTTTCTCGTTCTTTTGGTTTTCACAAATTTTGTTTTGTTGTTTGTTGTTTCTTTTTTTTTCTTTTCGTTCTTTTTTTTTTTTGTGTGCAAATTCATCAATAATTCAAATTTACACAAAATTTTTGAAAAAAAAAAGTTCTTGTTCTGTTGAGACTTTGTAAGAGTTTTGTAAATGCGTAAAAACGTAAAGACAAGGGAATTAGAATTTGTTTTTTTTTTTTTGCAAAGAATTTAAAATGAAAAAGTTGAAAGAAAAAAAAAAAAAAATAATAATTGATGATTGAAGATGAATTTTGTGTGGTTTTCTGAATCACATTCTTAAACTTATTTATATTTTATTTTAAAAATAAGAAAAAAAATTAATAACGAGTTTAACTTGAAATGTTTTTTCTTTCTGGAACAATTATAATTTTTCGATTTTTTGTGTTGTCTGATAAGAATTTTTGTATTTTTATTTTATTCTTTTGATAAAATTTTAATCGTAAAATTTATGAAAATCTTTAATGAGGGAAATTACATAAAATTATGAAATTAATTGAAAACAGAAATGTTCTAATTTAGTCGTAATGTATAATCAATTTTATAGTGAATCAGTGACATTACTTCGTCATTCTAATTATCAAGAAATTTATTACACTTTTTTCTATTTTGTCGATTCTGTAATATTTTTTTTTTTGTTTTCCGAATTTTTTTTTTTTGCTCGTTAAACTTATTCTCGTTCATGTTTTAATCAACATGAGTAGACGATTATAATGTAAAGGTAATAAGAGAATTTGTTTAACAATAATTGGGATTTATTGAATCACACGGTAACACGCAATTTCATACTTAACTTTTTTTTTTTTTTGTTACAATTTTACACAATAATTAATTAACCATTATTCTAATGGTACAGCTTTTTTTTTTCTTCTTACTTTTGTTTATTTGTTTATATTTAATTAAAATCTATTTGCTTCTTATTTTTACTTCTTCTTTTTAATTTCATAAAAAAGTGTTCAAAAAAAAAAAAATAAAAAACAGAGTAAAATAACAAAATGAATTATGTGCAATCATGTTGAATTTACAATTTTTGCACAATTTAAATGCAGTCAAGCATTCATTTTTCTTCTACTCGTTTTGGTTATTCCTCTTTATCCATTGATTTGGAATAAATTTTTATAGAAAATCATTTTAAAATCATACCTATATTGATCCTCTATTCGCACCTTAAAATTCTATTGATATTGTAAAGGAAAAATTGGTGGGGTTGGTGTGGGATAGTGGTGTATATAATGTCACATGTTTCTTATGTTAAAAATCTTCTTTTTTTTTTTTCAATTTCATCGTTTTCTATTTATAAAAATATATTTATTTTATTTATGTTGATATCTGTGTAAGCGGCAGGAGGTATTAGATTGGTATCTATAGGGATTCAAAATGTGGGAGGACAGGAAAAAATAGATAAATAAAACGATGTTAGTAGATGTCACAGCGAGAGAGAATAAAAGAAAATAAAATTATTTGAATAAATTCTTTCATTTTTTCTTTTGCTTTTTGCAAGAATAAAAATTCTATAAAATATAAATTTATATGATTATGCCGTCTTTTCATTCAATTCACAAAAAAAAACTTAAATAATTTTTAAATGCCAGAGGATGACGGAATTTTTTTTTATTCAACATTTAACTGTACCAAACTGTATGCTTACATAACGTACCGACTCAATATTCTTTTACTTATTGAAAAAATACAATTCTCAATAAAATGCCAATTGAATTTGTATAAAAATGACTAAAGAACTTAAACAACATAAATATTTTTTTATACGTCCTCAACAAATATACCTCTTCCCTCTACTCTACATAAGGTGTACAGATAAACCCTAATAATTTATTTATTACCAGATGTAAATCGTTCTCACATATAAAATGGTAAGATCAATGTTTATTTTGTTGTTGTTGTTGATTGTGGGTGGGATTAGTGGTGGTTGTTGTCCGTTATGATTATGGTTGGGTTATACCTAATGTCCTTAATACACAGTTTTGTTATTGACATTCTATGACTTTATTTATGATTTAGCTTTCTATATTTTACAATGAGAAAATAATTGTTTTGTTTTGTTGGTTTTGTAAGGTTTGTAAGTTAAGTTTCATAGTTAACGTATATTTGTGTGTACGAACACAAACAATCATTATCATAAGTTATAAGTTAATTGAAAATGAAAATGAAAAACAAAAGAAAAAGAAAATGAGGTAAAATGGAATTTTATTTTTTTTCTTTTTCTTCAATTACTTTTTTCCGTATTTGTTTATATGTGAAAGATCCTTGACCTCGGTTTTCCATTAATTTATGTGTAACCTACAAATTTTTAGGAAAATCCCATACGTTATTTTTTTGGGTTCTATAATTTTTGTATCCTTCAGACAATTGAAATAAATTTGATCAGTTTTAGAAATGTTATTATGGGCAACTTTAATATTTGCGCTTTTTAAGTTTTGTTATTCGTCTAATTTCGTTTTCTTTCATGCTGAAGAAAAATCTTAGAAAAAAAAATATGCCCATCAAAATAGGAGAATGATGAATTGTTAACGAAATTCTATATTCAGAAAGTTTAAATTCTAAAGGGACATTTTCTAATAAATATTAAATTACACGGCACGAAAGAAAATTCTTAGTCCTGAGACCTGAGACAAGAAACACTATACCAGATTAAATATATACACTGACGTCAAAGTGTCAACCCCTATTCTGAAAAATATATTCTTTTAAAAGTAAGAAAAGAAAAAAATAAAAATGAATGAAAGAAAGAAAGAAGAAAGCAAAGAATTTATTATCAACATTTAAGTCACGTTAAAAATATAATTTCCTGATTTAATGTTTGCTCCTGTAGTCGTTGTTTTTGTTGTTACTGTTTGACGTCATTATCATTAGATAAGCGTATTAATGTTACCTTTTCATAATTATATACAATATTTTCTTTTCTTATGTTTAAGAATTCTTAATTTATCTAATTAAAAAAAACGTATTAAAATTAGACGCTACAAAATTCAATACAATAAAAAATGTTTTCCTCTTTTAAGGCTGTAAAATTTTCTTATGTCCTTTCTTCTTTTTCACTTTCCTACTTCCTTCCCGGTAGTTTTGTATACTGTAGGCATTTAGAGGCAGATGTATCGTGTTTAGATGAGACTTTGAGACGCCAGCCTCAAATGAAATAAAAGTTGAATAAAAAAAAATAGTAAAGTGACCTTAACGAATAAGAGATGAGGATGATTGTTGTATGTATAATTTTTGTATACTTACATCTTTAAAGTAAAGAAAAGTATGTACTTATTTTGTTTCGTGAATATGCGTATTTTAAAATAAGATGTAAATTATATTCTTCTCTTTTTTTCTTTTGAATTATTATTTAAATTTTTCTCTTCGTTTTACTTTTTTTTTTTTCTTTCTTTGTGTTGTTGATTTTAAGGGTGTAAAAATGTAAATAAGTAAACTTTTTCGTATTTTCATTCTTTTTTTTTTTAATGTAATCAAAAAATAAATGTCTTCAATTAACCCCTCTTGTCCTAAACGTTTCACAAGAAACCATCCTGAACATTCCTGATTCATCTTTCCACTACATCCATACCCTTATACAATCCCACATTTAAAATGAAACAATGTTTTCTTCTTCTTACATAAAATATTCACTCTTAACTTGCTATTATTTTTTGTGGTCGTATTTCTTTATTCTATCTAGGTCTCTCTTTCTCTTTCTGTTTTTGGTATATTTATTAGATTTTTTCTTATCAGATAAAACAGACAAAGAATAACTGCGGTCTATTATTTTCTTATAAATACAAGAATAAGAATTGTCTAATGATTTCTTATTAAAATTTTGACAATTTTCATTCAGTCATTATTTTCATTTTCTTGTTCTTTGTTTATTTTTCTCTGAAAAGAAAATAATGAAGAAAAAAAATTTAATGGAAGGAAAAAAAATCTTTTCAAGAAGATGAATAAAAAGAAGAAGACGAAGAAATAAAATTACAAAATTATTTTAAAAAATTTTCCATTCTTTTGTTTTTTGTTTTTTATTTTTCGTTTTTATTTTTTTTTTATTAACAAAAATATAAATTTAATCTTTTCATAAGAGTTCAGAATTCCTTATTTTTTATTTTTTATGTTTTTTTTCGTTTTTGTTGGATTTGATTTTTGTTTGAGGTTATCTCAAAGGTCCTAATATCACCCTCGACACATCTTCTTATAAAATACTGAAAAGTTTTCTTGTTGTTGTTTTTTTTTTTTTCATTTTTATGAATGCGTAATTTGGAATTGGTTCCAAAATGACTTTATAAATCGCCGAAAATTTTTTTGGGGACACAAAAAAATAAGACGAAGAAGAAGAAGAATAAACTTTTTTTTGAATTTCGAATTTTTACTTTTTTCATTTTTGTTTAGTTTGGTATATAGGAATTATCCTACCGTGTTTCGTTGTCGATTTTTTCTTAAGCCTTCGTCATTTTTAAAGAATGAAAAAAATTTCATTAAAGTCACGTTCCTTTTGGACTGGAATTTATACAGGAACAGGAGTTTCTGGGGTGTTTGTATTTCATTTGCCAATTTTTATTTATTGGGTATGAGTTAGTGATGGAGGTAGGAAGAGAATGGAATAGGATGGGAGTGGAAAAAATCAATTAATCAGTGCTAATGAACAATTATATCATCGTTTACTTATACAATTTTGTATTGTTGTTGTTGTTGTTATGATTAATTATGATTATAATTAAGACATTTAATAATCTTAGAGTAGAATTTACTTTGTTATTTGATTTTGTCTTTGTTTTATTTTTTTTTTGTATAAAAATTGGGTATGTAGTGTGAGAGGGAGGAAGTGAGAGAAAAAAATTGTTTGGAATAAAAGTGAAAGTTAATAAAGTTGCTTAATTTTTTTCCCCTTTTCAATCAAATTTCATTATTGAATTTTTTTTTTTGGTCCGCTCTCTGAAAGAAATGCGTTTATTAAAGAGAAAATTACTTCTCTGAATTGTTTATGATTTTCTAAGAACTTTTTTTTTCTTATGCCTTTATATTTAATTTTTCTTTTGGACTTCATAAAAAAAAAACAGGATGAAAATTGAATGAACATATTTTTCTTTAAGAAGAAAAATGTTTAGAATTTTCTTTTTTCCTTCATTTTTTTTTTCCAATTTCGTCTGAAGAAGAGAAAATACCTTCAGTTTAATATTTCTCATTTTTCATAAACGAAAAATAAATGAGGTAAAAGTCTTTAATTAATTTTAATTTTGAATAAATTTTTCTTTATTTTCTTTTTGTGAAAAAAGAAAAAATATTCCTACCTTCTTCTTTTTAGATAAAAATAAAATGAGTGCGGAAAAATTAAAATGAAAAATTGAAGAATAAATATTTTCTTTTTCTTTCTTCTGTGTTTTTTTCTTTCTTGGCACAATTTTTATCAAGCCGCTCCGTCGCCAATTCTCAAAATGATAACAAGTTTACTTTAGTCTCGACTTTTGTTCATTTTTATTATTTAAACTTTAAAATTAACTTCATAGATTTAAATTTTATCTATAAAAATTAATGTAAACCTCTGATGACTTAGTATTGGAAATTCTCAAATAAAGATAAAGTTCAAAATCTGTGTAATAGTTGGTGTTTTCGATAGCGAAATGGTTGCACTGTTTTTGGTTCCAAATTTCAATGTAACATTCTATTGTTATTAACTTATTTATACTTATTGCTGTAGACCCTCATGATCACTCACATGGCCTGTGTTTGGGGGTTAAGTAAAGTAAGACAACAAAGAAGAAGCTCAGACAAAGATAATTATTATTATTCTAATAATCTACATTTTGTCACATCAATCTGTCATTATTTGTCATTTATCCGGTTATTTACCCAAACACTTTTTTTTCTGTTATATTTTCTCACTCACTTTCTCTCTCTCTCTCTCTCTCTCACTCTGTCTCTTTTTCATTTCAATCAATAATAAAACAACTAACCTAAATTTTGAGGCTAATTATTATTAAGAGTTTTTGTCTTGCTTTTGTTTTTGTTGAACCTTCTTTTCCTTTAAGTGGTTTTTGTGGGTTAGCAACTTAACTTACCTTCTTCAACATTAAAATATTTTTCATTTTATTTAAAGATAAATGCTTTTGGGAAAATTAATTTTGTGTTTTTTTTTAAAGTGTGAAAATTTCTTTGTTTTGGTTTTTAAATTTAATTTTCATTCAAGAAAATAAATTAATGATTAAATTTTTGTTAAACGAAAATTTGTTTTTCCATTTTCATAGGTTGTTATATGTTCTTATTAAAATTTTAAATTCCCTAACAACGAATCAGCATTACCAGCTAGAAGTCTTCGCACCTAACCAGAAATTAATTTGAATTCATTGATTTTTTTTTGTACCAACTTTTTAAAGATTTTTAAATTTCTTTATTTAATAAAAACAAAAAAAAAACAAATTGAAAATCGAAATTAAACATTTTTGTACAAAAAGAAAAAAAGAGAAAAAAAAGACGGAATTTAACATTGATCGATCAAACATCTGCGCATTGTTAACACATTTGTGTTTTAATGTGCTTTTTTTTATATTTTATTAAAAAAAAAGTTCTTTTTCTTTTTCTTCTTTTGCCTCAGTTACTTTTTTTTTTTCTGTTCCATCCATATTTTTCTTGTCATTCACATTCCCATAAATTATTATTTTTTTGTTCGTATCATTTTTTTCTTCTTTTATTTTTGTAAAACATAATTTTGAATAATATTTTACGATTTTTTGGGTAGAGGACTGAAGGTAGGACGAGAGGAGGTTCTCTAATGTTTTTACACAAGTGACGGATTGATTTCGTAATTTTTTTTTTTGCAGTATTCTCATCATTCATAAATTATATCATAACAAAAAGTGGATTTTTATTACTTTAAACGTTACGTTCAAAAACAAAAATTTATACTTATCGTTTCTGTAGAATATGATTCTAAACTGTCACACAGGCATAACAGTTTCAGAATACTTTTTCTTATGGGTAAAATAATTTCAATTAAATTATTTTGTTTTTTTTATTATTAGAAGACTTCGACTTTACCTCCTTGGGATGAAAAATCCTTCAAAAAGAGAAGATAATTCTGAGCAATGTGTGTCTGTTATATGTGCTCATCGTATCTGGCATGAGAGACTAACCCTACGGCTAACCACTTCAATTTATTGTTTACCCTCTCGATCTGACATAACTTTAGTCCTCCTACTTACTATTACTACTACTAATACTACTACTACTACTACTACTTTGTTTACTACTTAAATTCTATTTAAGTAAGTAACTTTATTTAATTTAACAAAATGACAATGCGTATATTTTTATGTGTGTGTGTGTTTCGTGTGTGTTTGTATGTTTGTGTGTGTAAGTTTGTGTGTTTTGTGTGTGTGTGTATGTTTGTGTGTTTATTTTCTTTAACATATTTTCTTTATCGATATAATAGAAAATGAAAAATGTTTACTCTATTTTTCATTTATTTTCCATCAGTCAAAATCAGAAGAAAAAAAATGTTTCTTTCTCCTTTTTTCCCTCCAAAACCCCTCCAAACCATTTATGTTTTTATGTTGTGTTTTTCTTTTTCATGTTGTTGTTGCTGTTGTTTGCTTGATTGGCCCATCAAAATTAATGGAAAAAATATTGAAACAAAAACTAAAAAAAAAAAATAAAAAAAATAAACAAAAGTTTCTTCTGCATTGAAAGAATTTTTTTTTATAAAACTCTTTAAATTGTTACAAAAATTCTTTATAGAGTTTTTTTTTTGTTCTTTCTTTTCGTTCCTTTCCATATATTTTTTTTTTATTCCTTCTTTTTCTTTTCGTTTCTCTTCTGGTAAGAATTTTCAAAACAAAAGAAAATTTTTATTTATAGAAAACAAACAAGAAAAAAAAAAAAATTAGGTTAAAGCCGATCGATTTGAAATGAATTCAATAATTTTTTTTTTCTGTTTTAAATTTTCCGTATCTATTTCATAAGAAAAAGAATATTGTTTTTGACATGCAATCAATAAACGTTCAAATGTTCAATTCAGTTTTAAAAAACAAAGGAGTGTGTCTGTGTGTGTGTGTGTGTTGGGATAGAGAGAGAGAGGGGGGTTGGGAAACATGTGAAACCAAGACAAAAAAATGTAAAAAAGTATTAGAAACATTAAAATAAATTAAGTTATATTTGATACAATACAATATTTCAGTTGTTGTATTTCTAAGCGTCTCTTTTATTTTCAAATGAATTTTATTATTAAATAAATAAATTAGAATTAAATATTTAACTATGTTGAGTTGTACAATGTTCTAAGTGATCCTTAGAAGAAAATTATAAATCCCAATTGTAATTTTCAATTTATTGATCTAATAAATGTGACATATTTAATATCGACTTAAATTTTTTAATCTCATCGGATTTCAAATAAAACTACAAAACGTTTTAAATGAAGCAATAAAATTTCTTCTATCAAAACTATAAAGTTTTTTTTTTTTGTTTTTCTATTTCTTCTTAACTCAACAAATTGGGTTTTGTTTGTGCATGAGTGGGAATTCAAATGCGTTTAACTTTAAACAATATATTTTTCTAACACTTTTCTATGAATTTATAAAATATATTTTCTTTGATAGAATTTTTTTTTATAAAATCGTAATTTAAATTCTAGATTTATGAAAATAAATGCGCTTGTGTTGTTATTGTGTAATTGGGTTGCATCATTCTAATCTAAATGCGTTTATTGTATTTTGTTGCTTATAATCAGTAATCAATATTCTAAAATCTTAAATCACTATTGAGAAGAAAAAAAAAACCTAAAAAAACATTTAAGTACCTACCAAAATACAGAATGTGTGTGTGTGTGTGGTTCTCATAAATAAAATCGTTTTTATTTTATTATCAGCATTTTTTTTTGTTATTTTTTCCTTTACTTTGACTTCATACTTACATTTTTACTTCGTTGTCTTATTTGACTTTATCATTTTTTTTGACAATGATGTTTTAATTTTTTTCTCTCTCGCTGTCTCTCTCTCTCTCTCTTTCTCTCTTTATATTTAAAAAACAAGACAAATTTATTTATTTAAATAAAATTCTGTCGGCTTCTTTTTTAACTTAATATAAAAATTAATTTTTATTAAACGGAACAAGAAGAAGACACAGAAAAAAATGGAAGCAGATACTTTATTTTCTTCATTGTGTGTGTGTGCATGTTTTATTTTTTAATAAACCTTTACTAATGCGATAAGTATCGAAATGTGCCAAAATAAATAAAGAAACAAAATTCAAATGAAAAAAAAAAAACGGAACGAACAAACAAACAAAACAAGGAAAAAAAATGAAGAAGCAGATTTTTATTCGTCTCTTTATTGTTTGTTGCTATTGCTACTATGCAGTTGTTGTGGTTCTTGATTTTTTATGGTTGTAATTTTTATTGTATTCCTATAATGCAACATTTTATTGTTGCAATTTTATTTTTGATGCAACATTTAATTTAGGTCGAATATCGTCAGTTTTTTTTTATCTTTTTTTTAAGTCAGAAATTTTGTTGTTGTTATAGTTCCTTTTTTTTGTAATTAAAATCTAAAATATATAAACGGAAAAAAAGATACAAATTAATTTGTAATTTTCTCAATTTATCTTCATTTGAAAAATGATTTGTGTTTTTTAAATTGATTTTGTTGTTGTTTTGTAAAATAAAGAAACTGATTTTGTGTTTGCGATTCTATATTTTCTCCAACGCATAATTGAATTTTTTTTTCTTTTTAATTTTAGAAAATGTAAATGTTTGCAAAAATAATACCAAAAGCAACACCAACGAAATAAAATCCTAAAAGTTTTGATTTTCGATTTCCTTTTTTTTAAAAAAAAAAAATAAAATAAATATTTTTCTTCTTCTTTAAAGAAAAACTTTTCATACATTTTTTTTTCTGTTTCCGCTCTTTTTCTTATTTATCGAATAAATAAATACACAAGAGTTTTCTGTTTTTCTTCTTTTTCTTCTTTTTTGATAGGAAAAAAAAATAACCGGAAATAATCATAAAAGAAAAATACCTTCCAGATGTTTGGCATAGGTAGGGATAAACACATCATTATTGAACTGTCAAAATTTATATTAGAAATAAAAAGGGGGAAAAGAAAATTGATGAAAATCTGAAAATAATCTCTTTGACACAGAGAGAATTTTTATTTTAAAAATTTGATAAAAAAATATTACATTATTTTCTCAGTTCACAAAGAATTTCCTTTTCTTTCCTTTTTTTTTCACAATATTTTCTTTTTTTTTTTTTATTTTTATGAACGAACGAATTGGATAAAATCAAAGATAAAATATTGGATAAGATCATAAGAGATGATCGAATTTTTAATCTAACAAAATTCTTCCTAGAGAACAATTTTGTTTTTTTTTTATTTCATTCAGAATTTCAATTGAATTTTTTTAATTGGTTAATTAATTTTTGATTATTTTTTTTAAAAGATTCAGAAATTCTTATACATTTTTTTTGTGTCTCTTTATTAAATTTTTCAATTTTTCTTTATTGTTGGAAATTATATTGTCCAATTTTTTTTTCTTCGCTTCTACTTTTTTTTCTTCGTTTTGTGAAATTTTTTTTTCTTTTTATTCTTTTTTTTTTTCTTTAAAGAAAAGGTAAAAAATTTTTAGAATTCCATCCAATTAAAGATGCCCCACTTATCCTAAAATATTTATGAAATGATAAATAAAATGAAGAAATATTCATTCGATTAATTTTCCAAAATTTTCACATTTTTTTTCTCTATTTCTCTCTTTTTAAAATTCAGAATGTAAAATATTTTCCCTTTGGGGTAAAAAGTAGATACACACACACACACACACAAAACCAATCCCCCTATCAAATATGTTTGAATGATAAAAAAAAAGAAGAAATATAATAAAAATAAAGTCAGATAAAACAATATTGTCATTTATCTTCTTTTAAGATTAGAAAATAATTAATCACAAATATTATCATTTTATTTATCTTAATTTTCTAATTTAAGAGAATATCAATCGATTCAATTCTTATCTTTTTATCTTTTTTATTTTTTTTTTTCGGTGTGGTAAGTATAGAGAAAAAAATATTTAGGTATGAATTCCATTAGATCTCGTGTAAAAGTTCATTTACTTTAAAGGTTTATATAAGCTAAATATCCAATTTAATCTTCTTCCTATTGTTTTTATAAGTGTAATTTGTCACAATAGGTAAGGTTTTAGTACATATGAAAACATGCGATGGTTAAAAGCTGACGGCAGTATTTTTTTTTTCTTTTCCTGGAATTTTAGGAAAATATATAAATAATTCTTACTTTCAGAATAAAATTATTCCATGAACTTTTGTGCATGGCTTTTACAGCCTATCCGCAATAGTTACAGGGAGTCTTGTTACAAAAGTCTTGGAACTAAAAAAAGTTTTGTTCAACCTGATTATATTATTTTATTGTAAGCATTGTTGTTAAAGTTATAAAAATTCGTATTTCGAAGCCACTGATTGAATTCATAAATGAATCCAATTGAAATTAATGGACTAAGATCTTTCATAGTGGTCGAATACTTTCTGTAGTTCAACTAAATTCTTCATTTTAACTATGAAATATATTACGGATAACCTGTTACTGTTGCTTAAACTTTTTTACAAAATCTAAAAGGATGTAGAGAACAGGCTTAAAGTGTCAGAGTGTGAAACTCTGGAAATTTTTTAAAATCAAAATCTATTGTTGTAAATAAGCCCCTGAATCGTATTTATATTCTTGAATTATACTATACATGAATTGTGAAAGTTGTAAACAACACCATAAATAATAAATCAGTAAGTACCGAAGAAGAAGAAGAAGATGAAGTAGCAAAATAAATAAAGTTATAAATTTAATTTTCTTCTTACTTACGATATTAAATTTAATTCAATTAAAATTAATTTATTTTAAATAAGTATAAATAACAATAAATGTTTTCATAAGATGAACATTCGTTTTTTTTCTTTACTATTTCTGTCTCTCTCTCTAGCAATCTCTATGTCTCTCTCTTCCCCTGGTCAATATATTTCCTATGATTTTGTTTTTACAGAAAAAACAAAAAAAATAAAGAATAGAATTTTTCGTGCACTTCTTTTTCTTAGTGTATGAAGTATGTGCTGGTGTTAAATCTGTTAACCTACGAACCCTAAAATATGATACAAAAAATTGTTGATATTTTCAAGAATTTATAATTTTTAAATTGAAAAAATTAAAATAAACGAAAGAATCATTTTTATTTAATGATTAATTGATAAAAATAAAATGTCGTCGTTTTAAATTCTTTATCAAAATTAAATTTAATTTAAAGAAAACAAAAACAATCCAAGTTATTTATTCAAGAATTTTAATTTTTGTTTAACGTACGAATGGGAAATGGGGGTGAGGGAGATTAAATAAAAAACAATAAAAAATTATAAAACTATTAAAAGTAGGTAAATTGTTTAACCGGCTTTACTTTTTATTTAAGATTTGATTTTTTTTAAGTACCTTTACTTACTTACTTAACAAATAATAAAAACAGAAGGAATAAAAAATGTCTAAATGAAAAAAAAAATTGTATAAATTTTTGTTTAAAAAAAATTGATAAAAAAGAAGAGTCATGAACTGATTTGATTAAAAATTAAAATATAATCAATTCTTTGTAAATTTTTTTCCTACGGTCTAATGTTGTTTACTTTCTTATGACAAAGGAATATAAGACATTTTATATGAGTTCAAGTTTCCAGTTGAGTTACTAAAGAATAATACGGAATAATAATTAAGATTTCTGTAAATGAATAACAGTTTTTTCTTATCGAGTTCTATGTGAAAGGAAAAGTGTATGTGTGTATGTGTGTATGTGTGTGTTTTTGGTGGAAGACAGTAATCTTAGAACTCGTTATAGAATTCTATTTCTAAATGTTACTTCACCTCACATTTGCACATTGGTTGAGATACTTTACAGAACGATTGTACAAATATTGCATTGCCCAGTAGTTTTTGTATACGCAGTTGTTGTAGTTAACCTTTCGGTTATCACACGATTACAACGCATCAAACAAATGTCTAAACAAAAAATAAAGAAAATAATTAAAAAGGAATAAAAATTATAGATTCTAAGTTTAACCTACTTACGCTGATAATCGTATTATACGTTAATCATTTTTTATTGTTGTTGTTGTTATTGTTGTTAGTGTAGATGTTATTTAACTACTGACAGATATTCATTCATTATATAATCAGTTTCATCATCAAAATCTAAACGTAAATAATTATAGAGTAAAATCGAAATTGGATGAAATGAATTGTTCCGGTGGGGAATTAATAAGAATAAAAAAAATAAAAGAAGTTTAGATTAGTCACAGAAGTTTTGAAATTATAATCGGATTTATGTGTTTTTTTTTCGTTTGTTTGTTTGGTTATCAATGTTTAACATTTCATGATCATTTTTCCTTCATTAAAATATTTTTATGTTTTACCTAAAGTACCTTAATTAATTATCATTATCATCGTCACCATCGTCATCAAATTCCCCTATAGCCATTTGTAGAATTCTGTTTTCTTTTGTAAAAGTTCATAATTAAATTATCATAAGTTTTTGATTTAATCCTTTTTTGATTGTTATCTTTAAAGGTCATAAATTAAAATTTAATTGAAGAGTTCAAAGATAGTCGTTTAGATGATTAATTTGATTTAGATTAAAAAGTAGAACGGTGTATTAGTTAAATCGTTGCCTTGAGTATTTGAGGCTGTAAGAAATCATCTCACTTTTAAAAATCTGGGTTCATTTTAAGAATCGAATCAGTTAAATTTTTTGTCCATTAAAAAAATTTCACACCACTGATTGTTCATAATAATTATAAATAATTCTTTCAATCATTTAATTGTGTTATGAATTATTAAGATTTTTGTTGAACAAAAAAATTAAACGACGTTTCTTTTGATTATTCTAATCTATTTGTTTGTTTTTGTTGTTGTTGTTTTTTTTTTCTGAGGTCGAAAGATTTTCAAAGAAAAAAATAAAACAGTAAGTAAATATTATTTATTAAAAAGGTTATTAACGTTCGTCTCGCTTTCATAATAAATCATTCGCGTCAATCAAATATAATTTTTTTTATTTATTTATAGTCAACCGTTTATAATGAAATTTATTGATTGCCCTTTAACACTGGAACAACATTAATTTTATTCAATTATTAATTGAAAAATAAAAGTTTCTATCGTTTGTCTTTGATTTGCAGGAAAAAAAAAATTAAATTTGCATCAATTATCAATTATCGAATATCAATTAGAATTTCACAGAGAATGCACATTATTTAATTGAATCATTGATTTGCATTGTGCTTGTCTTCTAGTCTTGTCTTTTGAATCAATTAGAAAAAATTATGCTGGCACCCTGTAGTTAATAAATAAAGATGAATGTGAATACTCTAAATTGATCATTTAATAATTATCCCGACATCCGATTCGACAAGATAATTATCATTAAAATAATTAATTTTTCAATTAATCAAATAAAGTTAATTTTGTAAAAATTAGTAGAGATTAAAGAAAAAAAAATGTTTTGAATAAATTAAATAGTTTTTATTTTCTCTATCTTCGTTTAAAAACGATTCAAACATTTTATTTTCAGTTTTTATAGTTTGGTCAATTATTTCACAGGTTCAGAATTATTTAATCAACCAATTAATTATTTACATTAATTAATTACTTTTTTTTCTTTCTCAATCTCATTTATTTACTTTCAACTAAATTGAAATTCTGAAAAACCGACAATATTCTGCAGATGATCCACGTTGGTTCTCTCTTTCTATATAATTTAACCTTTTTTTTTCTTCATCGGGATATTTTTTTTTCCTCTATAAAATATTCGTTGTAATTAATTATAATTGGTTTAAAGAAAATGAAAATAAATCAGAATTATTAATATTATTTATTTAGTTTGTTTTTTTTCCGTTTTCCTTTTTCTGTTACTTTTATTTTTTTCTTTAAACTTTTTTTTTTGGTTGGTTGGTTGGCTTTGAGTTTGGTTGAAAAATACGCATCAATTTCATTTCTTATGTATTTGTTGTTGTTTTTTTTTTCTTTTTTATAAAATATTTTCTTAGGGTTACATGAAACAACATGAGTAAAGGGTTTGAAAAATTTTTATTTACTATTTGGAATATTTTTTATTTTCCTTTTTTGTTTCCATTTTATGAACAAATTAAATAATTTTCTTCTTTTTAACTTTTAAATTTATTAAATCATTATTCCCTGAACACATTTAATGGATGATACAATTGAGAATAGAAACAAAATAATTTAAAACCCATTTTACCTCTTGTATTAGAATTTTTTTTTGATCCCTTTTATAGTGTCGAATACAACCTAAAAATATAAATTTCAATTTAATAAATCTCCAATCCTAAATTTTCATCTTTCATTTATTATTTATTTCTAAATTTATAACACAAGCAAAAAGAAAACTTATTTTTGTAGTAGAGAGATTATATAATGTTAGGAGTAGATTTGCTATATAAAAAAATGGGAGTACCTATAGGAGGTATAATAAGGTACAACAAATATAGTAGATATTCTCGTATATAATAATGGTGTATTAGGTAAAGGTTCATTCCCATGAGAATAAACATTTTATTTCAAAAAATATAATCTTAAATGTCTTTACTCTTCAACTCCTTTGTTCTCGTCCCTTTTATATAACCCTACAGCACCCAATTTAGTTATACCAAAAATAATATATTTTTTCTTTTTCATTTTTTCCCTTTTAACATTTCAAAGAAAAAGGTAAATAAATTTAATCGTTTCTTTCATTTTTCTTTTTTTTCTTTTTCTTTATTGTTTTTTTTTTATTGATAAAAGAAAGATTATTCTGTTTCCTTTAAATGCTAAAATTATAAAAATATAAATTTTATTAAGGAAATTTTATTGGAATTTTTTAATTTTACTTTTACTTCAGTTATAATATTTTATTCATAATTTTCCATTTAAAAATTACTTAGGTTGATTTTTTTAATCATTAGAGAAAATTACAAAAGTCCACAGAATTTCCCTACGTCACTGATTTTTTAAATTATTAATATCTTGACAAAACAAACAAAACAAAAATGAATTATGAAAGGGTTAAAATTGGAATCAGAATTAATATTTTTACTTAAAATATCAAAACTAAGCTTTAATGTCAAAACTTGGCTAAAGTCGAAATTAATTAAATCAACAATTTTAACTAATTTTATTTTAAATTAATGTATTAATGTATTGGTAAACGTCTATTTTTTTTTATGAGAGTACAGTTGGAGTCAAAATATTCTTTGGTTAATATAATTATTTTTTATGAGAAACGATGTACAAACAAAAAAAAATTAAATATATTACTTACTGTTTGAATGGATAGGATTGTGTAGGATACACAAATAAATACACAACAAATTCATTCATCTTCCGTAATCTTAATAATAACGAAAAAAAAAACAGAATTATAATAAGTCTCTGTCTTTATTAATGGGATTAAGATTTTGTATAAATTTACAATTTTTGAAGTAATTCAAATGAATTAAATTTAATTATAAAATTTATTTATGAAGCTTTTTTTTGTTGTTGTTATTTACTTGTTTGTTTTAAATAAATATATGAACGTGTAATCTGTTGTTAAGTATTTTTTTTTGTTTGTATTAATGTCGGGGGTTTCACTAAATTTTTAAGTGATTCTTAAGTAAAAAATAAAAATGGGGTTAGTAATTTTATATAAATTTTTGTACTCTTATTTTGACGGGTATTTCAACTGTTTACAGATGCCCGCAGTGTTTTGTGAAATATAAAATATATTTATAATTTTCCACCCTGAACAAATATTTTATTTATCTTTGACTTTTTTTTATTTGAATCAAAGAGTTAAGTATGGACAGGCTTCACAACAATTTTAAATTCACAGTAAATTATTTCTCTCTCTTTAAATATTTTATTTTTTTCTTTTGTTCCCAACTAAAATTCAATAATCAGTGTTTATTTTTTATTAAACATTAATGGATGCCATTTTGACATTTGACACTAATTTTTTCTTTTTCTTGTCATCTTTAAGTCTTTGTATCTTATTCTTATCAAATAAAACAAAGCGCCGAACTAATAATTTTATAAAAAAAGTATTTTTTTTCTTCTTTGTAATTAACAACAAATTGTTGTTAGTATTTTTTGCCACTAATAAGGAAAGAATGAAAAAAATATTCTTTTTCATATTTTTTCCTCATTCAATTCTCATTTTTTTTTTTCTTTTAACTTTCAGAATTATTTTTTTGTTTGTTTGCCTTTATTAAACACATTTTTCTGACACATTATATGTGTGAGTGTGTGCGTATGTGTTTTTACTTTTTCTTCATCTTCTGTTTATTGACTGTCGTTTGATGATAGAAAAAAAAAACTAATAGAAACTTATTAATTATCATAGAATTCGTCATAGACAATGTATTAGAAACTTCTAAATTGAAACTACTTACAAAGTAACTACTTATCTACTACTTAACTATTAAGTGTTTACACACAAAAATATGTTTATTTAGCAGAAAAATAAAATATAAGTAATAAAACTTGAATTATTTGGTTCTGTTTGTTGTTGTTGTTGTTGTTGCTGTTGTTATTAATTACTTTTTTGCCTCTTTCGTTCACTATAACCTTCCTTATTTTTATTCATTTATTTTGTTTACATTATTTTTTTATTTCTGGAAATATTGTTTTAACTTATTGTTTTATTGTTTTGACTAAAGTAAATTGTCGATATCACATTTCCTCCTTTTTCTTCTTCTGTCTTCTTCTTTTTCTTTTCTTAATAAATATTTATATATTTTTTTACAATGATCTTGTTTGTGTTATCCCCTTATCTTTTTTATTACTGAATTATTGATTTTTAATTATGTCCTTTTTTTATTTTTCTTTTAATAAATTTTTTGCGACAATATAATTGTATGTGTGCTCTACTTCTTTACTTTACTTTATTTTTGATAATAATGTAATTTATTATTTCTTCTTTACTTATACTGATAGAAGGGTTTATAAGTACGTCATAAAGCTTTAGAATTATTTTTGTTTTTGTTATTTAGTTTTAACACAAAATGTTTAAATATTTAATTAACTATATTTCTCTTTCTTAAATTGAATCTTTTTTTTTCTTAAAATTCTATCATGATGAAATTGTCAAATTCATCATTTAAAATTTATGATAATGGAAATTTTGTGAGATTATGCTGAAATATAAATTTATCACTGCTTTTAAATAAAAATAATTTATAGTGGGATATACTGACTGGTAGTAGGTATTTATAATGGTAAACTTCTTTCAAAATAATGAGCGTTTGTTTTTGTTCGTTTTATTTACAAGTGCCAGAATTATTTTTCATAATTTACAACACCAATCGATAATTAATATATTGAATTGAATTTCAGTGAATCTATTATTGAATATTTTAATTAATCAGTTCCCTCTATACAGTTAACGAGACTCAAGAAAAAGAAAAGAACATTAAAAGAACTTTCACTAAAACTTAACTAATATTAAATCTTTTCTAATTAGTGTTGTTAGATTTTATATTGCCTCCCATCCTCCATAATAAAGGTCCATCAAAAAATATATCTTCACCGGAAATTAAAACGATAAAAAAAAAACTAATCAGTTTTAATACTATATAATAAAGTTTGTTATAATTTTACAATTGAAATCTGAACGAAAATTTCTAATTTAGTCTGTTGGTGCATGAGGGGATGAAGTCTGTAATATGTGCAATTTGTAAGGGGAGAAAGTTATATGAGGAGAAGAGTTACCCTAGTGTTTGTTATAGACAGATCAAAAATCCATACACTTTTTGTTTAAATTAAAATTCATTTCAATTTTGTAATGATGATGATGATGATGATGATGATGCTGATCATAATAAATAACATAAATTGAATAATTAAATCTTTGTAATAACATATAAAACCATTCATTGTTAGGTTTAATTTTGTTTTAAAATAAAAAATGTTTATTTGACAAAAAAAAAGTGTGGTCGGTAATTTTGTGATTTTCCGTCGTTAACAGGTTTCCGTTTTTTTTCTATTTTTTTTATCTTAATTTTCTATTCTAGAACAACATCACTGCGCTTAATTCGTATATATACTATTTTGATCTATTTTTAAGTATGCTTTAAGCGTTAAGCTTTTAAGATTAAATATTTGCGTTGCAAAAGAAAAAATAAACAGAGAGAACCAAAAAAAAAAAAACAAAAGAAAAACCAAATTTTAAATCAAATTAATAAAAATATTTAAAATGTAAATTTTTCCATTTTATGCAAAAATTATAAAATATTTACGTTGTGTCTTTAATTTCCTTTCTTTTATTTGTATTTTTTTTTGTCCAGACTTGATTTCATCGTTTTGTTTGTTTTTTTTTTTTTTTGCAAATAAAAACGTTCAGCAGCATTAAAAACAACAACAACAAAACGTAATTCACAGAATTTTATGTCCCTTTTTTTATTATTATAGATTCTCCCTTTCCTCCATTTTTATATTCTAATTTTTTTTTTTTCATTCCTCTGTCTGCCATATTTTATTTTATTTGCTTAATTCTTTTTCTCTTCCTGTTTGGCTTGGCGCTTATGTATTTTCCAATAGAAATAATTAATTTTCGTTTTCCCTCAAAACACAAAACAAAACTTTTTATTATTCTTCTTTTTTTTTTCACCAAATTCCTCCTTTTTGCAACCTCTCTCACTCTCTTTCTAACTTTGTCCCCCACTTTTTCGTTCTTCAATGTAAATTAAAATATTAATGTGAATAAATTGAAAATAAAGAAATAAGCCATTTGAATTGGTTTTCCTGTTTTCCTTTCATGGCAGTAAAGTATACAAAAAATAAAATAAATTAGATTTTCCTTTTTTCTTCAGTTGGTGTTGTTGGTGCTGTTATAATTTCTAAGAATAAGAATAAAATAATAAATAAAATGTAATTAATTTATTTAATTAACATTTTCACTTATGATGATGACATTTTTTTTAAGTAATTTTGTAATTTTGTGATTTTCATTTAGATTTTAGCGGATTTAAGACAATTGCACTAACATTGACAATTACCACTTTCACAATACGTTGCATTTATTAACCGTTTAGTGTTTTGTCACGCAGGCTCTTTTTTTTTATTTGAGTTGCGCGTACTATTGTTTTTTTTCTTCTTAAGTAAAGTCGTCGATGAATTATGTAAATTTAATTTTTGTACATAATTATTGGTACACTCAAGTCTTTCGTGGATAATTACACGAGTTTATTTTAATAATCTTTTCATTCAATTTTTGTAAATAAAAATAAAGAGAACAAAAATTATTATAAAGTTTTTTGTTGTTGTTGTTGTTCAATGACCTTTTCTAACCTTTTTTTCTGATTGTTACAAATTATTGTTGTTGTTATTTTGTATCAATTTTTATTTTTATTTATTTGCGACATTTTTTTTTTGTCTTATTTAAACTTTGTTTGTTTTAATTTTCTTGCTTTGTTTTGTTTTGTTTTGTATTTTTTTTTTCTGTTTCTTCTTTAAATTTTTTTTATTACATTTTATTGTTGTGTTGGCGTTAAATTTGTAGACAAATTTTTTTTTTTTTCAATTGATTTAAGTAAAATTTTATTGAGGTTAAAACGATTTTATATATTTTTATGATGATTGAAGTTGTAATATAATTTATATGAAAGTTTTAAGAAATGGACGAAGAAGAAGAAGAAGAGGTATTCTTAAAGAGAACTTCACATGTTTTTTCTCTTCTTCCTTTTTTTTTTACCTTCTTCTTTTTCTTTCTCTTCGTTTTTTTTTTCCTTTTCTGACTAAGAAATTAGTAATGAGTTTTTCTTCACCTTTTTTTTTTCCTTTTTCCTTTTTCCTTTTACCTTTTTTCTTATTTTTATTTGTCTGAACTTTTTTTTTGTTTCTCTTATCGCGTCAAATCTATACTTAATGGAATGTTTTTTTTTTCTTTATTATCGCAACCGATAAACCTTCATTTTTTTTTGTTCTTTTGTGTTGTTGTATTATGTGTAGGTTAAATTATAGTGTTAAAATAATCTTTCATTTAATATTAGGTAGTTTACCTACAATTTATTTTAATTAATAAAATTTGAAAAGCTTTTTATTAAGTACACTGTGCTTTATAAAAATGTGCCAATTTTATTAAAGTGTCTCTTCCTATTCATTATTAAATTTGAACCGAAAATAGATTAAAACCTCTTCCACAAGTTCTTAATCAATTAAGAAATTTTGTAATTCTTGTAAAAAAATATCAAAAAAAAATTAAAATTACTTTAATGAAATATATTCGCAGTAAGATTTCGGTTCAACTTTATTTACTGAAGTGTTATTACTGATGAATGTAAAAAAGGAATTAGATTGATAAGATTTAAAACTTACACCTAAGGACTACACTTTACTGGTGTCATCCATCCCTTATTTCAATAGATTTAGTCAATTAATATCAGAAGCTAAATTTTCCAACACGGAATCGATATAATTGTCTGAAATGTTTTTCCCTCTTCCTTAAAAAAAAGTAATTATTTTAGCAAAATTTATGAAAATGGAAATAAATCCTTTTTCATTTAACCCTTATTATTATTACCGTTTAAATGTAAATTGAATGTTTTATTAACTTATCACTTACGTACTTAAGTAAAATGAAGTAAGTAAATAAATATTAGGTTAGTAAAGGTTTCCTTTACTTACTGAATTCATAACCCATTTCTACAACTTTTCTTATTTATTTTTCTAATATTTACGTTTTTATTTAGGAATAAAGGGAAAACGTAACAAAAAACTAAGTTCATAAAATAACAACAACAAACATATAAATAACAACAAACAAACAAAAATAAGTATTAAATAATAAGAGACGAAAAATAAAAATGTTAAAAGAATCCTAACCAAATATCCCAGAAGCATTTTCTACTTTGTTTTTCGTATTGGTATATACAAAGAAAAGAAAATACAAAACGAAAAATTTCAAACAGAGAAGAAAAGAAGAATTTGAAGAGCGAATGAAAACTTACAGATCATAAATCTGAATTTTGTTGTTTTTTTTTCTTCTTTTATACAAAAAAAAAAAATATAGAAAAGATTTCTCTCTCATGCTGTCTTGTTTTCTGTTTTTTTTTTTTGTTTTGTTTCTTTGGGGTTTTTTTTTTGTTGAAGGAGGAAAAAGGGGGAAAAAAGCGGATTTAAAGATAAAAAGGGGAAGGTATAAATATTTACATTATTCCTATCACGTTCTGAATCTGGTAGTTTATCTTTAGAAAGAGAAAAAATTCTCAATAAATGTCCTGCTTTTATTATTAAGAAGACAAAATAAACACACACAAAAAATACTCCTGACTGACCGACTTCTATTTTTAAGTTTTAAATTCTTATGGAAATTTTCAAGTTTTTCTTTTCTTTTGTTTTCTTTCTTTTCGTTGGCTTTTATATTTTCTGAAGAATATTTATTTGGTCCTTTGTCATCAATGATTTGGAAGAATGAATGGAGGTTCAATTACTTACGAGTGGATTTTGTAAATTATTTGTTTGTTGAAAGAAAAAAAAAAGAAGAAGAGGAAAATTGAAAGAATATGATGACATTGTGAATGTCTGGAATAAAATGATTGAAATTGAGGAAATGGGTTATAAATTTATTTGTAAATTGTAAAAGGGCATTTTTCACATGTAAATATTTAAGGAGAAAATCAGAGTAAAGTGAGAATTATTCAAAATATTAATGCCTGTTGTTTCATATAACGTAAAATGATTCAATAAATTCTAAAATGTTTAAATCGAAATTTAAACGTCTCAGTGAATTTAATGAGGCATTTAATATTGCATTAAAAAATTATATTTAATTCAATTCGAATTTTAAAAGCGATTTTAAAGGCGAAGATATTATATCGCGTATCTTTTCTTCACGACATGAAATCCTTTAATACTTTAAATTTATAGGAACAAGGAAAATTTTATAAGCCTCCCCTTGTAATGTGTATCGTGTATGTTATCGTATTACGTTTATTTTTTTTTTTGTATCTGTTGTCTGTTTCTATTCTTCACTGATAAAACGAGAAAAGTCTATAAACAAAATATTATGAGAATTTTCAACCGACAAAAACACTGAAAAGAGGACGACTCATATTTTTATATCAAAAAATAATGAACAAATTTTCTTATTATTTATTCAAATCTGTTTAAAAGGGTTCAACATAAAAAAAAAAGTCATTACTTCTATTATTATGCAAATTTTTATTGAATGAATTTTTAATCGCGGTTGTCTGTTTTGAATAAATTACATAATCGATTAATTTACTCTTGTATGCGATTATTTTATTATTTCTACGCATTCTGTTTTATTTGCTTGTTTTTGTTGTTTCTTATTTTCAAAATATAAATGAAAAAATAATTTTTCTTTTATTTCTTTTGTACCTAATTGTTTAATGTGAATTATTCAAATTTTTCTGTTGAGTGTGGGGTAATTATAAGTGAACAATGTAGTCTGCTAATTAAATTATTATTAATTTAGAAAAGTTTATTTAAAGTTATAATTTATGGAAGAAAAAAAAAGATAAATAAAAATATGAAAGAAAAATTAAGAGAAGAAGTAAAAAGGAGGTCGAGGAATTTTAAAACGGAAGTGCAACGATTCAAGTTGTCAATATATACAATCTTTGTGTAAATATCCTCAAGAAGTTTGAATTTTATTCCATATAGTCTTTCGGATTCAATATTTTAAAAAAACATATATTTAATGAAATCAAGCATTAAATAAAATTTTAATTCAAAAAATAATTTGAAAAATAATTTAAATAAGATCCAACATAAATCCTCTTCATAATTTAACGTGTATTTTTTGCATGATGTGAAGATCATGAATGTGGAATAAGCGGTAATAAGTCAATAAATACATTGAATATTTTACATGAATTCAGTTTGTACGCGCAGATTTTATTTGTGTACACAGGGGATCACATTTTAAGAGTTTATAAAAATTATATTAGAATTATACTTACTTACACTGTTGGATGTTATTAATATTTTTGTTGATGTTGTTTTTCAATATCAAACATAATCTTAATTAAAAATTAAAATTAATTTTAAAAATTATTTATCGAAATTATAAATTGAAAATAAAAACAGTAAATAATTTCAATTGCTTTGAACGGTTGCAATTTGATTTAAAGAGTAACAACAACAACAATAATAAAATGTAGGTAATATATATTTTTGTACTTAAATAAGTACCTACGTAATACTTTTCAATAATAAATAGAAATGATTGAGATGTATATCGTTAACCCATTTTATTTACCTTCCGTACAAACGAACCACAAAAAAAAATGTAAGTATATTTACTTTCTTATTTTCATTTCACAAAGAGTGGGGAAAATGTACGAGAGCAAACCCAATTCAAAAAAACAGATTTCTCTCTTTTTCCTCTTATTTACTGGAGTAGGTACTTTGTGTCTCAAGTAAAAGAACTTTGTTTGATTTTCGTTTTTTTTTTTACGTAATACAAATTTTTTTTTTGTATACTTACTTTTTGTATAAAAAAAAATGTGTACTTACCATAAGATAGATTAAGGCTGTTCTCAAAACTTTGCATGTACCTACTCTGTTTTGAAATTTTAATTTGTAATTTATGCAATTCATTAGTTTTCGTTAGTTATATCAAAATATTTCAGTCACAAAGCTTGACAATTGATACAAGACACGTTAATAATACACATTACAGCAACAAAATACTTAATTACTTTTTAACGTTTAGAATATTGAATTAAAGTTATATTTTGTAGTAAAAAAATTATTTAAGAAGTAAAAATAGAATCAGTGTTTAGATAAGGTCATTACATAAATTGTAGGTATACGCGTAAGTTTGAATATGTTCTCGGGTATCGGTGAGAATTGTAAGAAGGAAAATGTAGAATGAAAAAAAAAATTCAAAAAGGGAAAAGAACTTCATACTTATTTCTGACACAGGTTGAAGATATTTGTATACATACAAAAACGTATCTACAGCTACATCATCTTTGGTTATTTTGTTGTTGTTATTTTTTGCGTCGGCATTCATAGAGATCTATAATCTACTAGATTTTCTTGAATAATAATGACTTGAAAAGCGTACAGATAATGAAAACAGTTTCACTTGAGTCAGCATCAGGGAAAGAATTTTTTTTTAATTATTTATTCCTTTTTAACTCTTTTACAGAAAGTTTATTGGGTCGACTGACATACGTGGTGGTTTAGGGTGGAATGTTTAAAAGAATGATGTAAATAAATTAATACAGAGTCAAACACTCTCATTATTTTTCATAGAAATTTTTCTTGTTTTCTTGCCAATAAGAAAAATGTACAATCTCATGTAAAACGTCATCACCCTACGGATACAAATGAAAACATTAATGAATAATCAATTCAATTTAATCAATTCTATAATCAAACAAATAGCCAGCGCCATCCCCACCCCCATCTATAAGTATATAAAAAAAGAGTTTTTTCTTCTTGTTTCTTTTCGTTTTTCCAATTCCTAAAATTAGTTAATTTTTATAGAAGTAAAAATCTAAAATTAGACTAAAGGCAAAACAACAACAAAATACTTAATTTATTCTTATCACGATACTAAATAACCATTTTCTTCTTTTTTCTTTTTTATTCTGATTCTGACGTTACTTTTTTTTCTCTCTTTTCATTTTTATCCAGTTTAAGAATTTTTTTTTCGTCTTCTTCTTCTTCTCCTTTTCTCTTCCTTTCAATTTTTTTTTGTAATAAACAAAACAAACATTACCTCTTACATCGTTTTATTTTTTTTGTATTAGATTTCAACGTTACAATTTCTCTCTTCTCCTCCTTCTTTGTCTTGATTCATTTTGATAATAATGAGATGAATTTTTTATAAAAATTGAATAAAGAAAAAAAATTCAGTTAATTAAATGACAGAAGTCTTGTGATAGTAAGATATCATGATAAATTATAGTTTGTTGAATTTTTCACATATTTGACACAATTCTAAAATTTACTTTACGTTAATTAAAAGTCACAACAAACTGAAAAGTATTTTATGTTTGCATGTTTAGTACAAATGTTTCATTATTTTTTTTTTTTGCTTTGTTAATTTGTGTTTGCTTTGTATCCAAGTAAATTATATTTTATTTTTAAATAAAACAACAAAGATTCACTGAATTACTTTATTTCATAATTCAAAAATTTTCACCATTTTTTTTTTCCCCGCGCCTCTTATCAAATAATTATCGTCGAAAAATATTTTCAATTAAATTTTCTATTAAAATAAATTTCCCTTTATTATTTCATTGTCCGTCCCACATCCCACCTCTCCACTTGTACAGAACAGTTGATACAACATTCTGGTTTTTCTTTTTTTGTGTTTTGTTAAAAATTAAGACAAAAATTAATTTTAAAAAGCGTTTTCCTTTTTTTTCTTCTTATCTTTCACGACCATCTTCTTAAAGTCTAAACGCATTTTACTTGTCAACTCTGTTATTATATAAAGAATATTTTTCAACATTAATCATAATTTGTCGCAAAATGAAAAGAAGAGGGAAAAAAAATAAAATATAAAGACGAAGAAAAAGAGGCAAACAGACAAGACGATTAAATTATAAAAGTATGAAAAAGAGGAAGTTTAACAAACGAAAATAAAGAAAAATAAAAATGACAAGAAGCGAATTTTTTTTTTTTTTTTTGATACAAATTTTTTGTGTTGTTTCTTTTAAATTTTAAAACTTTTTGAACAAAATTACAAAACATTTTTTTTATTGGCTACAATTTATTTATCTTTTTTTTCTTCTTTCATTTCCATTTAAAATAATTTTTTTGCTTAACTAAAAACTGTAACAAGAACAACCAATAGCATTTAGAATTTTTGTAAAGAAATTTTTTTTTTTCATTCTTGATTATTTTATTTGTACTTATTTTTGTTTGTTTAAAGAAAAAGGGACATTCGGTTGTTGTTGTTGTTTTGAGTTTTTTTGGTTTTGTTTTGTTTATTTTTGTTGTATTTGTTATTGTTGTTTTATTTTAATCATTAATTTCTAGAAATAACATGAAACATCAGTCACAGACTCCATTAATTATTTTATTAATACAAATAATTTAGAAATTATTATTGTTTGTATTTTTTTTTATCACTTTTTACTTTTGTGTACCGACCAACGTTTTTAGATTTTTCTATTTTTTGTTGTTGTTGTTGTTTTAATTGGTTATCAGAGTTGTCGTTGTCATTATTATTATTTAATTAATTGATTAAAAATTTTGTTTTGTTGTTGACTTCATTACAACAATTACACTTAAGTAATATAATTTTTTTTCTATCACAGAAATAAAACTTTAGGTTATTTTTGAGAAGCGTTTTGTAAATTTTTTTTATTTGGAAGGGAAACACAATTAACAATTTAAGGAATTTTCTTTTTCTTTTATGAAAAGTTTAAATATTTGAATAAAACAATCTGTTTCAAATGTTTTTGAATGGAGGTTGGGAATTTTGTATTTTTTGTTCTTTCCTTTTTGATTATTTTCTTTTTATATTTTAACTTTTTCCTTTGATTATTCATAACATCTTTCCCTGGTGTTCCATAAACAATAATTATATTATTGAACGTACATAAATCAGACACACTTCACTCATGTTTAGTTAAATAAAGAATTTTTCTTATACCCCTTTCCCCACAATTCCTGGTAACTGACAATAATTACAATAATAATTCAATATAAAGCAAATAAATAGGTTAAAGATGAACAATAACAATATGGTAAAACATATTGACTGATGTATTTATTAGAATGATTGCTATCTCTCTCTTTCCCGTTCATAAAATCTAAACATCTTTTAACGATTCAATTCTCTCAAAAAAAAAAAAAAAATTTATTTGATTTGAAATTAAGAAATAAAAATAAAACAAAGTTGTTTATTAGAAATTCAACATACGTTTTGTTTTTTATTTTTAACTGTCAATTCTCTCATCAACTAATTAAAGAAAGCTGTTGTAGTTGTTGCTGTTGTTTATCTTCTTCTTCTTCTATCTTTCTGTTTAAAATGTCATCATTAAAATGCAACAATAATTAAGATAATTTAAAAGATGATAGAATAAAATGACGAGGGATATATAGAAGACATCAAGAAGACGGCAATTTTATGTTATTTATTAATAATGACTTCTTATGAAATATTTAATTTTGTTTTTCTTAATAAAAAAAAAAAAAAAAAAATCATCGGAAGTTGACAGATTCTCATAGTCATTATTATTAGTCTTTTTTTTTTTAATATTATGCGGGATTCATTCATCATTCTCATCATTCTTTATGCTTCTTCATCATCATCATAGTTGATGTTTATATTGAGGATATTCTATATACATAATTTTTATTAATCATTTAAAGTTTAAATAAAGAAGAAGACACAAAATTTATTATGTTCAATAAATTTTTTTTGTTCTTTCTGTTTTTCCTATTTGCCGGTCGGAATTTTCTTTTCTTTTTAAATATTTTCAAATATAAATAAAATTTATATTTTACATAAACTGATATTTTTACTCCTTTCTCTCTCTCTCTCTCTCACTCTCACCATTAATTATTTGTGTAATATTTTCTAATAATTAAATTTGATTTAAATTTAATTAAATTTTCAAAATAAATAAGATTTTTGGTTTTATGGTAAAATTGTCAGTTTTCCTTTTTTGATGAAAATCGATTTTTTTTCTGTTTTATATAAAATTGTATTGAAAGAGAAGAGAAGTGAAGAAAGGGATATTCGTCAATTATAAAAATGAACAATTTTAGTTTTTATTATGTCAAGGAAGAACCGATGTAATCGAAATGTCCGAAAAAAGATTATTTGTTGAAAAATTGCAAAACATTTTTTTTTTATTTACGGAGAATTGTGAGTAATTATTTGGGAAAACAAGAATTTTCTTTCTTGTGTTGACCTTAATGCATCAAAAGTGACACTTAGGAAATTAATTTAGTGATTTATTGTAGTTTCTCATTGAAGAGAATTTACATTTTTAGTTTTAAAATTGGGCACACGTCCAATAAATTTTCTTCGTTTTTTTTTTCTCATGTTATGGTGAGAGAATATTGTGAAGAGGGTCGATAATTGAGTTTATATTCTATTGGGAATTAACTTCATCTTATATATGAAATTTTTTTTAACCACATTTGAATAATTTGAGTAAAGACTTGAACATTTTAGTGGGGGGAAAAAAGGTAAAAAATAATATGAATATTAATTGACTAGAATTAATTAAATAATGAATTCAAATTACACATTTTCTTCACTTCATTTTCTTCTTTCACTCTATTCTTTTTCTTATTTTTGTTGTTGTTGTAATGTTTTTTTATGAGTGGACTTAAACACAGACGCTTGTACTTTTATTTTCTCTATATTATCGGTACCTTTTTAAAGAAGTTGTCTTCTTTTTTATTGTTGTTTTTTTTTACCATCGTTGTCATCATCGTCAACGCAGTAGACTCGCAATAATTTGTGTTAATTAAAATCAAGTCGTTTATCTCTTTTTTTTTAACGCGCGAACGAGTTAAATTTTTTTAAAGGAATTCTTCGTTAAAACGAAAATAATATTTGTTGTTGTTTTTTTAATGGCGCGGAGTCAATTATTTTTTCTTCCTTGTCGTTAATTTAGTCTGGACCACCCTCTGTTGTGATATTAAAAACAATATTTTTATTTTCTTTAATTATCGTCCAGCAGATTTCAACATATAAAAATCCCCCTTTTTCTCAATTCACATTGGCTCCTTCACTTTATAATTGAACATAATTAATGTTAATGTTTAATAATGATTATTATCTACTCTGGTAACTATGGACAATATTTTAATTTAAAAAATTTCTAAAACAAACAAGCAAAAGTTCAGTAAAAAAAAAAGGGATCGCCCGAATTCTACTAACTACAAAGAACAGAAAAGAACATAAAAGTTTTTATTAATATTTTTTATAATATTATGAAGTCGTTTATTCGACTTGTATATTTTAAATTATATTTCTTTTTTTTTTTTTAGTTGGAGTGGGAGAAATTCCCATACGTGGGAAATTCCCGTTTGCTTTTTTGAGTTTATTTAAAAATAGATTTAGGCTAAAGTGAAAAATTCCAAATTGATAAATGATGGTTCTCTGATTTTACTAATATTTTCTCGATATTTGTTCCAGAGAACACGTAAGTGCTTTACATTATTTCTAATTTGTGTTTCCCTTGTCAAATTAAGATAAATTGATATTTTAAAATTGACGAAAGATTCATAAATCTCTTTATTATTTATTTGTTTTCTTATTTTTAGTTAAATAAAATTATTACAAGTCTACTGTATTTTTATTCCAGACCAGAATTGAATCTAATTATGTAAAAAAAAGTGACGTTTACTTCGGCTTGTTCTTCTGTTTGCAATGCATATTAATTTTTTTCTTTTTTTTTTTTTGTGTTTGAATAAAATATTTTATGAATATAAAATAATTGTAAATTGAATTGCAGTCAATTTTGATTTCTTTTCCTCTTTCCTTCTTTCTGTCTTATATGATTCAAAAAAGTCTATAACAACCACAACAACAACAAGATATAAAAAATCTACCCACTTTATGTGATTCTGTAACTTCTTGTTCAGAAGAGAAAGAGAGAAAATAAAAACTTTATATATATATACGCAGTGAGACAGACAGGCAAACATAGGAAAGACAGAATATTTAACTCATTGCATATTAATACGAATAAAGAATAAAACTCTAGAGAGATGACTTCTGGTTATTTTTTTTTTTTTTTGTATTTTTTATTTTTTATTTCCTTCTTCTTCTTCTTTTTCTTCTTCTTGTTCTGTAGTTTTTCTTCTTCTTGTATTTTAGTTATTTTGTGTGTTGTTTACGTTGTAACTATTTTAATGATGTTCATTTGTGAAATTGAATGAATTGAATGTTATTTTTGTAATAATGAAAAAAAAATAAAACATAACTAAAATAAATTGAAATTAAAGAAGAAGAAGAAGAAGAGAAGAAAAAAATAGAATGAAAAACAGAATTTAATTGGAAACTTTGTTTTCTTTCTGTTGTTTATTTTTTTTTTGTACTTTATTTTGGATAAAAAAATTGGAATTTATTTATTTAAATATTAATAAAATCATGAAACTCAAAGGAAAGATTTTTGTTATCATTTGTTATCATTTCAAAAAGATTTTCCTTCCAAATACACAAAAATTAAATGAATTTCATTTGAATTCGTACGTTAAATATTTTAACCGGAAATATATAATTACAAGAGTTTGATAAATAAACACAATTATTGATTTTCCACTTACAAAATTTGAAATAAATAAATTTCTTACATTTAAATTCCCTTTTATATTTTGTCAGTTTTATTAATTACACAATATTTTTTTAACTTTTACATCATTTCTATTCTTTATTGTTTGTTGTTTGATGCAGAATATTTCCATGAGTTTTTGTTTATTGAAAATTTTCAAGGGGGGTTGCATCTATGAAACAAATTGAAATCATTAAAATCAATGTACGAATAGGGTTACGAAAATGAAGTGGAAATTCTAGAACGAAACGCAAATGTTTTATTTTGAAGTCTTGTGATTTTTTAATTAATAAAATAAATAAGAGTTAACCGCAAAAAAGATTGAATTCTTTCATTTACGTTTCAACATAGTTTATATTATTCACTTTTCTTTTTATTATGGATTTGCAGACCTTAAAAGAGAACATGTAGAGGAGAGGTTGCTAAGTGACTTATATTTATGAACAGAAAATATGAGATAAAGATAAATTACTTTTGGAGGTTCCCTAACAGTTGAAACGTTTTTTTTGTTATATTTATTCATTGGACATTTTATAACAGTTTTAGTTTGGGCTTTATATTTTTTATCTATTTTTATCTCTGTTCCTATTTAATTATTATCCCACTTAATATATGTTAATTTTCCATATTTTCTTTTTTTTTGGAAACAAAATTTTTGGCTTTCTTAAAGAATTGAATTGTTTCGACTTATCAATAATTTAATTGTGTTTATTTTCTTTTAATTTTAGCAACTTGTGCTTCAAATACATTCACATGCACTGATGGCAGCTGTATTCCAATGAGTTGGAAATGTGATTCGCGTGCTGATTGTTCAGATGGATCAGATGAACCACCAGAGTGCAGTAAATAATACAAATAAATTACTTTGTTTTAAAATTAAATTCAATCAAATTTTACTTAATTTTTCTAATTTTTTTTTTCTTTAAAAAAAAGCAATTCCACAAGCATGTAAAGAGGGACAATTTCGTTGTGCAATAAGTAAAAAATGTATACCCAATGATTGGGTTTGTGATGATGATTATGATTGTATTCTAACTGACAATCAAGATGTTCCAGATCGTTCAGATGAAGATAACGAAAATTGTAATTAATAAATAATGTTTTTTTTACTCCATAATTTTGTTTTATACTGATCATATTTTCACTTCATTCGTTATTCAGTCTTACCTACTATTTGACTAAATATCGATTAATTACACTCTTTGTAATTCGTTATGACTTTTATGGATAATGAATCACAGATTGAAAATAATAATGGAAAAATTACCTACACTAAAAATAATTAAAGTAAAACTTTGTCGTTGAAGAAGATTTTAAATAAAAATTGAAAATAAGTTTTAATCGAATATATATTTTTTTTTACAAACAAAATTAAAAATAATTGCTTTAAACTTAAAACAAAGAAATAATAAGAAAAATTATTACGATTTCATAAATCAATTTGTTTTCAAAAAAAATTTTAAACACACAACCATCGTATGAATTAATTACAAGTAAATCTTTATATTTTCTTTAATTATAATAAATTTTAGGTAATGCAACAAAATGTCCACCATATCAAGCGGAATGTGTTAAAGATGTTTGTATCGATATATCAAAATTTTGTGATACACGATGGGATTGTGTTAATGATGAACTCGGTTGTGGTAAATATCAACAACAAAATATTGAATTCCTATTTATTAATTGATATTGATATTCCTTTATAACTTCCCTTCTTTCGTTTCTGTTCTAGTTTTTTCTTAATCATCATAACCACTTTTGTATATTTTGTTTATTTCTTTTTTTTATTATAGAAAAACAAGCAGAAAAATGTGCTGAATTGAAGTGTGCATATGAATGTAAATTAACACCAAATGGTCCTATGTGTTATTGTCCCCCTGGACAACAACCAAATGGAACAATATGTGTCGGTGGGTGGTGTTTATTTTAATGATTGTAACACATTACATAAATAATGTCTTGTTGTTTTTTTTATTGCTTTTTTTTTTCTTCTTCTTCATTTTAGCTTTTTTTGTTTTCATTTAGACATTTTTCTTCTATAAATTAGATGATGTGTTTTGTTTCTTTTATTCTATTGACAAAACTGGAATTAGAATTGAGCTCTTGTAATAAAACACATCAGCAATTTATTTTTCTTTTTTAAACAAAGAGGAAAAATAATCAATTGAAACAAAAAAAAATTAGATTTGAATGAAATTGTCAACTTTTGTTTTCTTCTTTTAATTAAAATCGAATTTATTAACTTGGAATTTTGTTGTAACAGACATTTTTATGGGTTTTGTTTTTTTTTTAATTAATTAAAATAAATTCTTTTTTTTTTTATATATTTTTTAGATCATGATGAATGTGCACTTGAGGAGACATGTGATCAAAAATGTAAAAATACAATTGGCTCATATGAATGTTCTTGTGTTTGGGGTTATACGAAATTAGACAATAAATGTCAAGCAACTAATGGTAAATTATTTATTTATTTTGTTTTTTCTGTTGTCAGGTTTTCACTTTATAAAATTCCTTTTGAACGACGGAATTTTTTTTTTATGAATTTTATAACCTTTGAACAACGGAATTTAGATTATATTTGGATGAAGATTTGTAAAAATTATATTCAATTGATTTTTTTCTTATTTTTTCATGTGATTTTCCTTGTTTATGATAAACAAATTTTTTGAAATTTAAATAATTGTCACAACTGAAAATCAAACAAATTCTATATTTTTAGTTTAAAAGGAAAAAAGGGAGAATCTAGTTAATAATTTAAATTATTTCATTTCAATTCATTTTTCATTTTAGTTCCTAGAGAAGAGCCAGCTACACTACTTTTACTAACACAAACTGATTTACAACGATTGACGTTAAACGGTGAACCCTTACAAAATGTGTCAGCTCTTAAGGTTTTAAATTTAATTTTACGTTTTAAGAAAAGAAACATTTAAAAGATTAAATTTATTTTTATTGATTTGTACAGTTAGATAATCCAATAACAATGGAAATGTGGCATCGTAATCGTTCGGTTTGTATAATTGAAAAAAATCTTAAAACTGAAATGATTTGTAGAAATGTTGATAATTATGAACAACAATGGAAAATGCCTGAACCAGATTTATTTCCTGATTTACATTGTTAGTTTTCTATTAAATTATTTTTTATTTTAAATAATTCCTTTGAATTTTATTTCTATTTTTAGCAATTGATCAAATACGTTTAGATTGGATATCAGGGAATTGGTACTTTCTAGATGGAAGTGAAAATACAATTTTTGTATGTTCTGATCAAATGAAACATTGTACAATAATATTAATCGAAGATTTAAATCGGCCACGACATATGGCACTTGATCCAACAAAAGGTTTTATATTTTTTACTGTTTTTGGTCAATCACGAGCATCATTAGGTCGTGCTCTATTAGATGGTACAAATCGTACAAAATTAGTTACAACAAAAATTGTCTATCCATATGGAATTAGTTTAGATTTAGCTAATGAACATGTTTATTGGGTTGACACTTTTTTGAATTTTATTGAACGTGTAAATTATGATGGAACAGAACGTAAAACGTTTAAGAAACAAGCATTTTTGGGTGTAAGTATTTAGAATTTCATTTAAATGAATTCAATATTTCACATTGAAATATTTCATGAAATTTTTGAAATTTATGAAATTTTTGAATTTTATTGAAATTTATATTTTATTTGTTTTTTTTTTTTTTTTTGATTTTAGACTCGTATGCCACAAATCTCAATACATTCGGTATCTATTTTTGAAAATGTTTTATATTATGGTTCTTGGCGAAGCCCAGTTATTTACTCAATGGATAAACGTGATAGAGTACCAAAATTAATTGTATCCAATATAAGACGTCCATTAATTTATCATATTTTTCATAGACAAAGGCAGCCAGTAGGTAAGTTTTGTGCTATAATCGATTACTTCTTAGTCATTGTTTTTCTTTTGCTTATTAATTAAAATATTTTCTTTAATTTTAGTTGCACATCCATGCAGAGAAAATAATGGTGGATGTGATCAATTATGTATTCCATCATGGAAAAAAAATGTTGCAATTGCACAATGTTTATGTTCACCCGGTTATCGTTTACAAACAAAAAATCAATGTATTTTAACACAATTATCATCATTCTTATTTTATGGTTCAAATAAACCAGAAATGGTTAAAGGAATATCACTATCAGTAAAACAACAACCGGGTGGTGGACATCCAGAGACAATTGTACCAATATCAAATATATCAGAACCATTCTACTTAGATTATAATGTTAAAGAAAACCTTATTTATATTGCGCACAGAGATCCGTAAGTTTACAAGTTTATTAAAAATTTATTAATTATGAATAAAGATTGCCAAATATTATCAGCGTATTGAAATTGCAAATTTATACATTTTTGAAAGTATTTTTTAATTGTGTGTTTTTTTTTGTTTTACAGACCCAAAGATACATTTATAATAAAAAGCCAAAGATTAGATGGAACTGACAGAAAAGATATTATAATCGATTTAAAAGCATGTACTGGAATTGCATATGATTGGTTAGGAGATAATATGTTTTGGACAAGTTTAGAATATAATACAATTGCTGTATTTAAATTAACAAATACAACAATACAAAAGATTTTATTGCGTGAACCTAATTTTAATCCAATGTAAGAAATTGTGTAAATCATTATATTTGTCGATGTTTTTTTAAATTCTATTTTAAATTCTGAAATCAGAATCCCAATTTGAAATGATACATCGAGAAAATTGATTGTTTTTTTTAGGTCTATTGCATTAGATCCCGAACAAGGATTTATGTATTATGCATTATTTGATATAGAATCAAGAAGTGGACGTATTGAGTATGCCTGGATGGACGGAAGTCATAAAACAGTTTTAGTTCCTAATAAACCAAAAACACTATCGTGGCCTAGTTCTTTGACAATTGATTATATGGAAAAGAAATTATATTGGTTTGTTATATAAATATATATAAATGAAAAATTAAATTAAATTGTAATTAAATTAAAGGTGTGATCCATTGGCACCATCAATTGAAAGAATTGGATTAAAAGGTGAAGATCCTGAAGTATTATATTCCACAAATAAAGATCAATTGTATCCAACGTCAATTGCTTATTTAAATGAATATATTTTTTTTACTGATGTTAATCGTGGTAATATTTTTCGTATGAATTTAGAATCATCAAAAACAAATAGGTAAAAATCTCCAACTGAATCAATTTTTATGCAAAAATTATGAAATTTGAAAATATATTTGTTGTTTTTTTTTCTTTTATTCTCAGCTCACCAATTGTACTTGCTAAAGAATATCGTGTTTATAATATGAAAATATTTCAAAATATGTCACAAACTGGTTCAAATAGTTGTAGTAATGATAAAAATAAATGTCCATCAGATACAATGTGTTTGAATACACCAAGTGGTTCAATTTGTGTTTGCAATGAAAGTTATTCATTAAATGCTAGCGGTACAAAATGTATGAAACAAGAAAATTATACTGCACCCAGTAAATGTCCTAAAGGTATTTATTTTTCAAAATGAAATTATTTTCGCTAAGTTTTTCGCTGAGTTTCTATAAATTTTTTTTTTTTTTTGGTAAAATGAATTTTGAAAATAAATTTAAAAAATAATGTTTTTGGTGACATTAAGAACTAAATTAAATCTTAGCGAAAAATAAATATATAATTAAAATACTTAATTTTGTAAATTAAAATGCTTTGTTTTTCAGGTTTTTTCTTATGTAAAAGCGGAAATCAATGTATAGATTCTCGTTATTTATGTGACAGTGATACTGACTGTAATGATGGTAGTGATGAATTAAATATACCTGATGGTCCTTGTAATAAAACTACAGAATGTTTTTTCCGTTGTGATGATAGAAGATGTATTCCAAAGTGAGTTTACAAAATTAAGTAATTTCAGTGATGGAATTATCATTTTTTTTGTTTACATTTTTTTAGATCAGAATTATGTAATGGAATGGTTGATTGTGTTGATGAAAGTGATGAAAGTCCAACAAATTGTCCAAATAAAACTTGTTCAGTAACTGAATTTCAATGTAAAATAAGTAAAACTTGTATACCAAAAACATGGGTTTGTGATAAACATCCTGATTGTGGTAAGTATTAAAAATTTTCTCGTTCCATTAATTTCAAATATTTAACAAAATAGATATTTTTATATTAGGATCTCGAGATAATTCTGATGAAGAAGAAGATTGTGGTAAATGTACAGATTTTGAATGTGATAATAAAGTATGTATCAGTTATGATCTTTTATGTAATGGTGTAAATAATTGCGGGTAAATTTTCTACCTTTTAAAAATTTTTTGAATTTAATTATTAATTATTATATTTTTTTTTTCTTTGTTATTTTAGTGATAAATCTGATGAACGTGACTGTCATTTTGATTGTAATGAAAATGAATTCTTCTGTACACCATTAGGTTGTATTAGTAATACACTAAAATGTGATGGTATTATTGATTGCTTTGATGAATTAGATGAAAAAGAATGTGATAATGTAACAATAATAAGTGATAATAAAAAAGAAATAATAAAGATTCATTGTGGTCTAAATGAATTATCATGTGAAAATCAAATTGAATGTTATCCAAAAACAGTTAGATGTGATGGTATATTTGATTGTTTAGATAAATCTGACGAAAAAAATTGTACAAAAATAATAATAAAACCAGTTATAAATACAACAGAATTATGTGAACATCCAAATCGTATTTGTCGTCTAACAAATAAATGTATAAAAGTTGAACAATTATGTGATGGACGTACAGATTGTCCAGATGGTACAGATGAAGGTTTACGTTGTAGTGAAAAATTATGTGATCATAATCAAGATTGTTCGCGTAATTGTCATAACGCACCAGAGGGTTATGTATGTTCATGTCCTTTACATTTATTTTTACAACCAGATGGTATGAAATGTAGTACAAAACATGCATGTAAACATTGGGGTACATGTTCACAAAAATGTAATCAAATTGGTAAACATTATAAATGTGAATGTGAACAAAATTATACACTTCAATATGATAATTTTTCATGTAAAAGTAATAATGAAGATACACCATTTGTTATCTATAGTAATCGACAAGAAATTGGTGGTGTTGATCTTAAAACACTTGCCGTTAAAAGTTTTTATGCATCATTATCTAATACAATTGCATTAGATTTTCTTTATAAACCAGATTTAGTACAAATCTTTTGGACAGACGTTATTGATGATAAAATTTATAGGTTTGAATTCTTAAAATTATTTTCTTTTCATTAAAACATTTCTAAAGTTTTTTTTATATTTTTTCTTTAGAGGAACATTAATTGGAACTGAGTCATTAAGTAATGTTGAAGCTGTTGTTGAATCTGGTTTATCTACTGTTGAAGGTCTTGCAATTGATTGGATTGGTTTGAATTTATATTGGATTGATAGTACAGTTGATCAAATAGAAGTTGCATGCATAAATGGAACATATCGACGTACATTAGTTGCTGGACAAATGGAAAGTCCACGGGCAATCAGCTTAGATCCTAGAGATGGTTTATTATTTTGGACTGATTGGGATTCAACAGCACCAAGAATTGAACGTTGTTCAATGGCTGGTGAATTTAGAAAAATGATTGTTATGGTTAGTTTTTTTTTCTTCAATAACAATTCCTCAAATTATTAAATTAAAACTAAATATTCTTTTTAGGTTGATAAAATTCAAGGAGCATGGCCAAATGGTTTAACATTAGACTATACTCAAAGAAGAGTTTATTGGATTGATGCACGTTCAGATTCAATACATTCAACAGATTATGAAGGAAATGATCAACATTTAATAATACAAGATAAAGATACATTATCACATCCATTTGGTATATCATTATATGAGAATCATGTTTATTGGACTGATTGGCGTACAAATTCATTAATACGTGCAAATAAATGGAATGGTTCTGATGTAACTGTTATACAAAGAACACAAACACAACCATTTGGTGTACAAGTATTACATTCAAGTCGTCAACCAACAGATGGTAATAATCCATGTGAAATCGATAATGGTGGTTGTTCACATTTATGTTTATTAAGTACATTAAAACGTTATAAATGTGATTGTCCACATTTAATGCGTTTAGATACAGACAATAAAACATGTGTTGCTAATGAAGAAATTTTATTAATAATAACATCATCAGAAATACGTGGTGTGGAATTATGGCAAATTGAACATAATACAATACCAATAATAAGTCATCCAACACAAATGGTATCACCATCACGTCTTGATTTTGTTGTTAGTGAAGAACGACTTTATTGGACTGATGTACAATTAAATGAAATTAAAACATCTGGGTTGATAAATGGACCAATTGAAACAATACTTGATACAGAAATTTCCAGTCCAACTGTAAGCTGTTTTTTCTTCTAAATTAAAAATTTTTTAATTTCATTTCTTTTTTTTCTCTTCTTTTTTAAGGGTTTTGCAATTGATTGGATATCAAAAACAATGTTTATTGCTAGTGAACAAGGTCAATATCGTATTTTAGCGTGTAACTTAAAAGGTGAATTTGTCACAGAAATAATGAATGGACTCTATACAGTTACTAGTATTGTTGTTGATCCAGCAAAGTAAGTAACATAAATTATATTTCAAATGTGAAGAATCTTAATAATCTTAATAATTTTACAGTGGTTTAATTTACTGGTCACATGGTGATGCACATTTAAATAAAAGTTTAATTGAAGTAGCGTCATTAGATGGTTCAAATCGTCAAATTTTAATAAATTGTACAAAACGTGCTGAAAGTCTTACAATTGATTTTACAACTGGACGTCTTTATTATATACAACCAGATTTAGCAACCATTTCTTATTATAATTTTGAAACAAAAAATGTTACAGATTTTCAATTAATGCATGTTGAAATACGATTTCTACAACATTCAACAATAACTGTTTATAATGAAAGCATATATTTTATTGATAATGGACAAAATTTTATTATGAAATGTGACAAAAATAATTGTGATTCTAGTAAATATGTTAAAATCCGTTACAATCCAAGTAAGTCTTATCATTTTTCCAAATATTCATTAATATTAGATTTGTGATTTCATATCTTGTATAAATAATATTGCATTCAACCAAATAAGATGAACAACATCGTTGATTTTAATTTCTTTTGCAGGTATGGTGTATGGTATAAAAATGTATTTTCCAAGTGCACAAGTTGGTACAAATACATGTGAAAAGAATCGTGGTAATTGTCAACATTTATGTTTAGCAATTTCATCAAAAGAAAGTGTTTGTAAATGTGCAATTGGTTTTACACAAGATCCAAATGATCCTAAAAAATGTATTGGAATTAGTGAATTTATTTTATATTCAGCCAGTTATGAATTAAAAGGTTTACCACTTTATCCAACTGATGGAAGTAATTATACATTAGATGTTGGTCCAAAGGTAATTTATTTTCGTCGTTCTTTAGTGATATCCGAATTTCATATTTCAAATTATCAAATTATCTTTTTTCTATTAATTTCATAAATTAATTTCTCTTTTTATTTTTAAAATTAAATATTTAATTGTTGTTCTTGTTTTTATTTTGTTTCATAAAACAAGGTACTTGGACCAATCTCACGTGTTTCATTGGCAACAAATATTGACTATCATTTAAAAACAGATTACATCTTTTGGGCAGACAGTGATAAAGGTACAATAACACGAATACGTCGTGATGGTACAAATCGTGAAATAATTATATCAAATCAATTTGATTTAATGGATTCAAGTAGTGGTGATTGGTTAGCTGGTATGGCAGTTGATTGGATTGGTGAAAATATTTATTGGAGTGATGAAAAACGTGGTCTTATTGAAGTGGCACGTTTAAATGGTTCATTACGTTATGTAATTATATCAAATATAGAAAAACCAACATCATTAGCAATTGATCCAATTGCCGGTTATTTATTTTATGCTGGTGAAGGACATATTGGAAGAATAAATTTGGATGGAAAATCATTATTTATATTAGTTAATCAATCATTAACTGTAACAAATCTATTTTTAGATATAAATAATCAAGTTGTTTATTGGTGTGAAACAAGTACAGATACAATTATGAAAGTTGATTATGATGGTAATTCAAAAAGAATATTATTAAATCATAGTATTGATAATCCAGTTGGTATATCAATTATAAATAAACAAATATATTGGGCTGATAATACACATCAAAAGGGTAGTATAAAAGTAGCACCATTAACAAATTTATCTGATTATCGTACAATAATACAAGCAGAAGGTAATTCATTAAAAGATTTAAAAATTTTTTCAAATAAAATACAATTTGGTGATAATCCATGTAGTAAAAATAATGGTAATTGTTCTGAATTATGTTTATATAATGGTACATATCCAGTATGTGCATGTTCACATGGACGTGTTAGTAAAAATGGTAAAACATGTGAAAATTATAATACATTTCTTATATATTCACGTGTAACAGCAATTGAAAGTATTCATACAACAGATAAAACAAATTTAAATGGACCAATTGAACGTATACAAAATTCAACATTTATAAAAAATACAATTGCATTAAGTTATGATTATAAAAATAATAAAATATTTTATTCTGATATACATTTTGGTACAATAAATTTTGTTTATTTTAATGGTACAAAACATCAAATAATTGTTAATAAACAAGTATCTGTTGAAGGTTTAGCATATGATCAAATATCAGATCAATTATTTTGGACATCAAATCACAATGCAACAATACGTACAATTATAATGAATAATATAACAAATGTACCAGAGAAAAATAATGATTTAGTTAAAGAAATAATAACATTGAAATCAACAGATAAACCACGTGGTATTGCAATTGAATCATGTTTAGGTATGATTTATTGGACAAATTGGAATTCACAATTACCATCAATACAACGTGCATATATAACTGGTTATGGTATTGAAAGTATAATAACAACAAATATACGTATGCCAAATGCATTAACATTAGATATTGATGATCATAAATTGTATTGGGCTGATGCTAGATTGGATAAAATAGAACGTACTGATTTAGATGGTAAAAATCGTATTGTATTAGCACATTCAACACCAAAACATCCATTTGGTATTGCTGTTTATGGTGATTTATTATTTTGGACAGATTGGGTATTACATGGTGTTATTCGTGCTAATAAATATTCTGGACATGATATTGTATTTTTACGTAGTGATATTGGACGTCCAATGGGTATAATTGCTGTACAAAATACAACACAAAATTGTTCAGCAAATTTATGTCAAATATTAAATGGTGGATGTGAAGATAGTTGTACAATAAATGAATTTGGTAAAATACAATGTATATGTACACAAGGACAATTATCAATTGATGGTTATACATGTGTACCAAAATCATCATCATCATCTGTAAATTGTACATTAAATGAATATGAATGTTTAACCGGAGGACAATGTATACCATATCATTTAACATGTGATAAAATCACACATTGTATTGATGGTAGTGATGAATTATTAGGTTTTTGTAATAAACGTAAATGTCCAACAAATTTCTTTCAATGTAAAAATCATCGATGTATTGAATTAAATCAATTATGTGATGGTGTACAGAATTGTGGTGATGGTACAGATGAATTAAATTGTAATTGTACAGAATTAGATTTTCGATGTAATACTGGTCAATGTATATTAAAAAAATATCAATGTGATTATGATCCAGATTGTCCAGATGCATCGGATGAAATGGGTTGTGCACATCGTGTTTGTAATCATGGTACCCCTGGTATATTTTTTCAATGTGAAAATACAACAGCATGTTATATGGAATCGTGGCGTTGTGATGGTGAAAATGATTGTTGGGATGGTAGTGATGAATTAAATTGTACAAACACAATTCAGATAACATGTCCACAAGAAAAGTTTACATGTGGTAATGGACATTGTATACCATATGATTGGCGTTGTGATGATGAAGATGATTGTTTAGATGGTGGTCCAGGTTTATTAAGTACAGATGAACAAAATTGTAATAAACAATGTAAAATAAATCAATTTAAATGTGTGAATGATTCAATGTGTATACCAAGTAGTTGGCAATGTGATAATCATCCAGATTGTAAAGATGGTTCAGATGAGGGTGCACATTGTTCACAAAAAATATGTCCTTCTTGGGAATTTCGTTGTAATTCAACCGGACGTTGTATACCATTAAGATGGGTATGTGATGATGAAATTGATTGTTTAGGTGGTGGTGAAGATGAAAATGAAGAACAAGGTTGTCCAACAAAAACAGAATGTTCACCATTTTCCTATAAATGTTTAAATGGTGAATGTATTGATTTACATTTTGTTTGTGATGGTTTTAATGATTGTGCTGATGGTAGTGATGAACAACAAGGCTGTATATCAGTTGTATTTGATAATTTAATATGTAGCCGTGATGAATTTCGATGTAAAAATCGTAAATGTATTGAAAAAAATTTATTGTGTGATTTTAAAAATGATTGTGGTGACAATTCTGATGAAGATAAAGAAATGTGTAAAAATTCAACACTTATATGTGCTGGACCAGAAATGTATCGTTGTGCAACAGGTGCATGTATACAAGAGAAATTATTATGTGATGGACAAAATGATTGTGGTGATTTTAGTGATGAACAAACATGTGAAATAAATGAATGTGAAACAGATATTGGTAGATTATGTGCACATAAATGTGAAGATAGAAAAGTTGGTTATGAATGTTTATGTAATCCTGGCTATAAAATAAATCATAAAGAACGTCATTTATGTGAAGATATTGATGAATGTTTAGATAGGCCATGCAGTCAATTATGTTATAATACCGTTGGGTCTTATCATTGTTCATGTATTGATGGTTATGAAAAACAAACAAGTAATATTTGTAAAGCAAAAAGTAGTGAACCACCAAAATTAATATTTTCAAATCGTTATTTTATACGTGAAATAACATTACAAGGTAATATGAATATGCTTGTACATAATTTATCAAATGCAGTTGCACTTGATTATGATTGGAAAACAAAATGTTATTTTTGGTCTGATGTTACAAGTTTAGTTAGTTCAATAAATAAATATTGTCCAGAATCAACTGCTGAAAAAAAAACAAATAAATTAATTCATGTATCTGTACAAAATCCAGATGGGTTAGCTGTTGATTGGGTTGGACGTAATTTATATTGGTGTGATAAAGGTTTGGATACAATTGAAGTATCAAATTTAGATGGTAAATTTAGACGAGTATTAATAAATCAAAATTTACAAGAACCACGTGCAATTGTATTGGATCCATTTAAAAAATATTTATATTGGACAGATTGGGGTTACAGTCCACATATTGGTAAAGCTGGTATGGATGGTACACATTCACGTATTATAATTGGTGATGATTTAGGTTGGCCAAATGCATTAACAATAAGTTTTGAAACAAGTGAATTATTTTGGGGTGATGCTAGAGAAGATTATATTGCTGTTAGTGATTTAGAAGGAAAAAATCGTAAAATTATAATAAGTCGTGATAAAAATCCAGCAGTAAAATTACATCATTTATTTGCATTAGCTGTATGGGAAGATAAAATTTATTGGACCGATTGGGAAACAAAATCAATTGAATATTGTCATAAATATACTGGTAAAAATTGTTCAACATTAGTAACAACTGTACATCGTCCAATGGATATACGTATATATCATCCATATCGTCAACAGCAACCATTGATTGATATATGTAAAACATCAAATTGTTCAACATTATGTCTTTTATCACCAGATGAACCTGGTTATAAATGTATGTGTCCAGATAATTTTATATTATCAACAATTGATAATAAAACATGTATTGCAAATTGTACAGCATCACAATTTATTTGTCAATCAACATTTAAATGTATACCATTTTATTGGAAATGTGATGGACAAGATGATTGTGGTGATAGTAGTGATGAACCAGAACATTGTCCAACATTTTCATGTTCACCAGGACAATTTCAATGTAAAAATAATAAATGTATTCATCCAAGTCAAATATGTGATGGAAAAAATCAATGTGATGATAATACAGATGAATTAGATTGTGATAATTATGTTTGTTTTAGTTCACAATTTAAATGTAAAAGAGCTGATAATATAACAGCACATTGTATTGAAGATATAAAAAGGTAATATTTATTTATTTTTTTACTTTTAAAGCTTACCAAACAGTCATTATTATTATTAAAAATCATTTAAAAAAATAAAGTTTCTTTGCTTCGTTTCACTTAATGTATTTCCTTATTTTTTGTTTTTAACTAAAGTTGAGTGAATATCGATTATTTAATTATAGATGTGATGATAATATTGACTGTCCAAATGGTGAAGATGAAGAAAATTGTGGTACAAAAACGTGTTCACCGTATCAATTCCAATGTGCAAATAATAAATGTATACCAAAGGTATGGGTATGCGATGGTGATTCTGATTGTACTGATAATTCTGATGAAAAAGAATGTTTAAAACGTGAATGTCCAACAAATGATTTTAAGTAAGAATTTTATTTCTATTAATTTTTAACATAAATTCAAGTCAATTTTTAATCATGTTTAAAGATGTAAATCGGGACGTTGTATACCACAATCATGGAAATGTGATGGTGAAGAGGATTGTCCTGATGGTGAAGATGAACCAGATGTTTGTGGTGTTCCTGGTGGTCACACTTGTGAACCCACATATTTTAAGTAATGATAACGTTTTACATTTGAATTGAAGCCTGTATTGATAATTTTGATTTTTTAATTTTAGATGTAATAATTCAAAATGTATACCTGGACGTTGGCGTTGTGATTATGAAAATGATTGTGGTGATAATTCTGATGAAGTCGATTGTGAACAAAGAGGCTGTATTGAAAGTGAATTTAAGTAAGAACAATGAATGAAGAATTGAGAGAATTTATAGAATAACAGAAAATCATTTAAAAATTGATTTTGTATTTTGTATTCTCAGGGAATTTTTTCTTATTTGTAAAATTGCTTTTGTACTATTCTAACTTATTATAATTTTCCTTTTCAAACATTTAGATGTTCTGATGGACGTTGTATAAGCGGATTAAAAAAATGTGACGGTGAAATAAATTGTAAAGATCATAGTGATGAAGAAAATTGTAATGTTACATGTACAGCTGATGAATTTAAATGTAAAACATTAAATCTTTGTATTAATATGTAAGCAGAATCAATTTATATTGAAATTTTATTAATTTTGTAAATAAATCATTTTTTTTTTAAATTCTTCTAGAAAATTCAAATGTGACGGTGATGTTGATTGTGTTGATGAATCGGATGAATTAAATTGTACATGTTCAGATGATCAATATCGTTGTAAAAATGGTCGTTGTATTTTGTATAGATGGCGATGTGATGGTTACAGTGATTGTTCTGATGAATCTGATGAATCAGTTGAATTATGCTCAAAAATTAATTGTCAACCAGATGCATATAAGTGAGTTTTTATTAAATAAATAATTTGTTTTAAGAAATTAGAAAATATGAATTTTCTTTGAATTTTTAGGTGTTTGAATAAAAAATGTGTCAGTAAAACTGTACTTTGTGATGGTGTTGATGATTGTGGTGATAAATCAGATGAAAAACATGAAGTCTGTGAAGCATTACATAAATGTTATCCAAATGAATTTGAATGTGATAAACGTTGTATTTCATCAGCATTTAGATGTGATGGTAAGCTCTTAATAATTAAGTTATCAGTTAAATTTTTCTTCATTAATGAATGAAATTTAATTTTTTTCAGGTTTTCCAAATTGCGCTGATCAAAGTGATGAAATGAATTGTGCAAATTCTATCTGTAGTTTTGGTACATGCAGTCAAACATGTATTGAAAAGAAAAAAGGTCATGCCAGTTGTAAATGTGTAAATGGTTTTGTAAAAGGTTACGATGGTAATGATACATGCCGTGCAACTGGAACAGCACAACTATTATTAATTGCGTCAGATTCAGAATTTCGTTTCTTATTACCAGAAAAATTAGAAGGTACAACTGTTATTGGTTTTGTATCAACATCAAGTATGAAAATTAATGTATTCGATATATTATTATCACCTGATATTGTATTATTTTGGATTGATTCACATAATAAAAATATCCAAAAATTACGAATGAAAACTGGAACAAATCGGATGGTTGAGAAAAGTGTTGAAGCAGCTGATACCCTTGTATGTTTTCTTCTTTTTCTTATATTTTATTCGTTTACTTTATGAAAGTAAACTGCGAATTATTAATATAATTTTCAGACATAGAAATCCTTACAAATGTTCAATATTAGATTCTATTGATTTCAGTTCAATCGTTTACTTTCATAAAAATTAACATAATTAATAATTATTTTATATGTTAATTTATTATTTTTTTTGAAAATACAATTTTTTTTCAGATAACGACGTTAAAAGACCCAAAATCAATTGCAGTTGATTGGGTAACGTGGCGTCTTTATATAATCGATAGTAAATTAAATGCAATTATTTCAACAAACTTAAATGGTGAAGAACTTGTTACAATTATTCCAACATTGCCAAATCCATTGGATTTAGTTTTAGATCCACAAACAAGGTAATTGATAAACAAGTTATTAATAATTACACTTTTATTTTTAACGAATTGTTTTTTTTTTCAGTACAATATTTTTCTCAACAATGAATCATGGAATATTTTCAGTTAGTATGGACGGTACAAGAAAGAGGCCATTAGTATTTGTTGGTGTTGAATGGGCAACTGGTTTAACAATTGATTATCCTGCACGTCGTCTTTATTGGGCTGATCATCGTAAAGGAACTGTTGAAACAATATTATTAGATGGATCTGATCGTCATTTAATAAAAAGATTTGTAAATTCTGCAAAACCCTATAAAATTGATGTTTTTGAAGATTATTTGTATATAACATTATTTGATGAAAGTATTATGAAATTAAATAAATTTGGACGTGATAATGGTACATTTATAATTACTGGTTACTATAAATCAGCTGATATATCTATTATACATCCATTAAAACAGAATTTAAATAGTGAGTTTACTACCAATTACATTTTGTATGATTTTATAAATATTTTAATAATTTTTCTCTTTTAGTTACAAACCCGTGTAAATTAAAACCATGCCATGAACGTTCAATATGTCTTCTATCAGCATCATCACCGGAAGGTAAAGTTTGTGTTTGCGCTGATAGTGATGTAAAAACAATTGATAAAAATAAAGAAGTTATTTGTTTACCTAATACAAATAATAAAAATCATTTATGTAAATTAGAATGTAATTCTGGAACATGTCAAATAATTGATAATAAACAAGTATGCGTTTGTCCATCTAATTTTGATGGACAATATTGTGAGCATTATATATGTTCTGGGTAAGTTTTTTTTTGTATTGTCTTTTAAAACTTGTTTCTAAATTTTGTTCTTAAATTAATTTTTTAGATATTGTTTTAATGGAGGTATCTGTTATATGAATCAAACCGATAAAAATGATTCATTGAAATGTAGTTGTCATACACAATGGACTGGTGAACGTTGTCAAATTTTTGTATCTTTATGTAAAAATTATTGTCATAATGGTGCAACATGTACAATATTACCAAATGGTGATGAAGTATGTGTATGCCCAATTGGTTTCACTGGTTTAAAATGTCAACATTGTTCTGATCTTGAATGTAAAAACGGTGGTGTATGTCGCAAAACAGTACAAGGGCAACATTTATGTGATTGTCATGATGGATATTCTGGGAAAGAATGTGAAATAAATGCATGCGATAATTATTGTAAGGAAGGACAAGGAACATGCATTAATAAGTTAACAGGACCAGAATGTAAATGTTTTGAAGGTACATATGACACCAAAAATTTATTTCATTTTAAAAACCGTTTAAATAAAAAATTTGCAAAGTTAATAAACCTTATAATTGTTTGCAGTTGAAAATAAAATTATATAACTTTCCCATTTTAGGATTCACGGGAGCACAGTGTGAAATTATGTCATGTTCACCAACGTTTTGTTTAAATGGTGGTATTTGCCAAGATGATGAAACATCGTGTACTTGCCCAAATCGTTTTTATGGTAAACGTTGTGATAAAGATTTATGTAGAACTGCAAATCCACCTAGAAGTAATATTTGTTTTTTTTTTAATTATTTTGTTAAATTTATTATTTAGTTTTTTCTTTTAAAGATTGTCCAAATGATATAAAACCATCAGTATCACCATGTGCTAATCATCTTTGCCAAAATGGTGGAACTTGTTTAGAATTGAGAAATTCAGCTGTTTGTAATTGCACAAATGAATGGAATGGTGAATACTGTGAAGTAAGTTGTTTTAATTTTTTTTTTTACGATTACATATAAATACAATAACATTTTTATTTAGGTTTATGTAAATAAGAAAAATGCTTGCAATGGTTATTGCCATAATAATGGAATTTGTCGCCTTTATAAAATTCCATCATGTATTTGTGTCGGTGAATGGATTGGACGTACTTGTTCAACACCACCACATTGCGTTGTTGATTGTGGTGTCTGCAGGCCGGATAGTTCAATTAATGAATGCATGTAAGAATATAAAAAAATTAGTAAATTTTACAACACTACACAAATTTCAACTAATTGCTTTTTTATAGTTGTAATGATGGATCAATATCAGTTTGTTATACGGATGCAATTGAATCAAAAGCGACAACAGATGAGACACAAGTTAAAAGTGGACGTGTTTTAACCATATTAGCTGTAACCATTGGTATACTAAGCTTATTTATTTCATTATTTGGGGCAGCTATTTATTTCTTGAGGTACTTTTCCCATTAAAAAATTAAAATTATTTTCAGAAATTGTAATTAAATTTTTTTCGTATTTTGGTTCGCAGAAAAAGACGGGTTGGTCAACCATTCTCACATGCAAGATTAAATGATAACGTCGAAATAACAAATCCAATGTATTTAGGAGATCTTGATGATGCACCAAGTTTTAATATACTTGAACAAGATAAGGTTTGTGCCGCGATTTTAAATTTTATCTGACTTTTAATTTTGTGAATTGTTTTTTAAATTTTAGGCAAATTTTGCTAATCCTATTTATGAGTCAATGTATGCTGGCACATCAGATCAGGCAGCACCATTAAGTAATAGTAGTGCGCCTGAAGAGAAAAAAGGACTTTTGCAACATACTCAAGATGAATCGACTGCATGATGACAATTAAAATTATCAAAAGATTTGCGTAAATTTTGATTCAATTAAATTGTAAAAAAAAAAATGAAAAAATATGGACGAAGAAGAAAGTTGAAAAACGAAACTAAAAATTTCCAAAACGTTTAGACATTTAAGTTGTTTAAAAACAAAATTATTTATTAATTAACAAAAAAAAAAAAATTAAAGATAAAAAAGGCAAACCAATAATAAGAAATTTGAAGAATCTAATGAAAGATTTTTTGAAAAAAAAAAAAATAAAAAACAAATATTCTAATCAGAATCGTGTAAATTTTTTAATATTAAGTTAATTGTAGAAAATTTTGTGTTTTTTTGTAAGAAAACAAAAATTAAAAATATATTATTATATATTTTGTAAATATTGAATATAAAAAAAAAAGGATAAAAATATATAATTAGAAATAAGAGATTCTAGGAGAAAATAGCCGAAATGAAATTAAACAATTGATTGGTTGTTTCAATAGAAACTTTGTACAGTTTCGTACATAAAAGAATTGAATTGATTTTTGTCAAATAATCAATAAGAATGATGAAAGAACGGAATATATTTTTTTTTTTGTTTGCCATATTTTATTAGCATTTATTATTATTATTTTTATACAAAGGCATAAATATTATGGCCGAATATCTAATTATTTAATCTCAACTTGTTTTTTTAGACAATTCCAATTTATTTTAAATTAAAAATTTTGTTCACTCAATTTGAACAAAAATTCATTAATAATATTTCTTTTCATCAGTCTTCCAAAATTCATTCTTTTTAAAATGAAAAAAAAAAAATCTCGACATTTTTTTTATAAAATTTTAATTGTGTTTCATCACAAGCAATTATTAATTCATATCAATTAATTCATTTAAACATCATAAAATTTATATTTCTAATTTAAATTTATTTGAACGTGGATTTAATGATAAACTAAAAATAACAATTGTATTGAACTTAAAAACAATAAATTTAAATATTGAGCAATGTTGTGTAAAAAATTTTCAAAATTAATAATGCAAAAAATTATCCATCCAAAAAAATAATATATTTTCATAAAATATATTTATTAAAAAATTTAGGAGGCAAAAAATTTAATTGAAATAAAAAGAATAAAAAAAAATAATGGATTATGATTAATTATTAAAAAATTACAATTAAAAGTAAACTAATGAATTAACAATAAAAAAAAAAAACAATTTTATACAAAAGAAAAAAAAAAGAAAAAGAAAATACAAAAAAAAAAAATTGCATGAAACAAACCAAAAAATGGTAAAATAAAGTTTAAATTAATAAATTAAATTTAAAAAAATAAAAAAAATAATTGTAAAATTTTAAAATTAAAAATAGTTTTGTAAAAACAAATGAAAATTAAATTAAAAAAAAAAAAAAACAAACGCGCGTTTAGATAGAACTTAACAAATTGTCTTAATTTTCTTTTTTTTTCTTTGCATAAAAAAAAAAAAATCTCTTTTGTGATTTTTTTTTTTGCTCTAAATCTATACAAATTTTCTATAATTTTCCTTCTGAAAAAAAATTGGCAAATATAAAAAAGAAAAGAAAAAAAAAAAAACACAGAAAAATAAGTAACGATTAGCAGAAAAGAAACAGAATAAGACAATAGTTTTTTTTAATCTTGAGATTAATTTTTGAATAAAAAGTGACGCGCTTTCTTCGATTAATTTACTAAATAATAAAAGATTGTGAAATTAAAACCAAAAAAACGAGTGTGAAAGACAAAAAAACAAGTGAAAATTTAAAACTTTGTTTTAAAAGACAGAAAGAGATAGAACGAAACGAAAATGGTTTACAATTCGTCATTAAATAAAAATTGAAAAATTAATTTACAAAATGGCCAACGACAAAATAGTTACGACAAATTATCTGAAATTGAAACTGAAACAATTTGTTTCTAATTTTTTTTTATCTAAGAATACTAAAATTAAAATTAAAAGTGAAAAGAAATTGAATTAAAAATTCTTTTATTTATGAAAAAAAACAAAAAAAAAACAAAAATTGCAGCTAAATTATAAATTATTTTTTAATAATTTTCCTTTATTTTTTTTTTCTAAAAATTAAAAATTAAAACAAACGAACAAATCCAATTACATAATATGAGTTACAGTAGGTTGTGTTAAATTATAATAATCACTTATATTTAAATATTAATCAATTAACTAAAAATAGACTTTTCTATAAATGTGAACGTGCTGCTTCTTTTTTTTTTTTTGACAACAATAAATATTTTTTGTGTTGCCCTGTTGTACAAAATGGCGTCGTATTTAGTAGGCTTAATTTGTGTTTCTTTTAAATTTATTCAACTTTTATTTTCAATTTTTATAGATTTTCTTTTTATTTTTTGTTTTGTTTATTTTTAAAAATTCAGAAAGAAACTATTGTTTTTTTTTATTATAATCTCTAAACGTCTTTAAATTTAATGGCAACTTTTCTATATTATATTTTTTGTTTTTTTTTTTTTGCTATTTGGGTGCCATCTTTTTTTTTTTTTTAATTATTTTTTTCTATCCAATAGAATTTTAGCGTAAAGTGCATTTATTATTTTTTTTTTCTTATTTTGTTGTAAAATTAATAAACGAAAATTAATAACTAAAAGCAAAAAAAACAAAAAAATTATGTTAAATAAGGAATTAAGCAAATTGGTCTAAAAAAATTGAAATGTACATTTTGAAATTAATTATTCTGTGTTTTATTTATTTCTCTTTTGTTTTTTTCTTTTTCTTTTAAGTAACTGGAGAAAGGAAAACAAAACAACCATCAATAGAGTGTACAGTTACAAACTTTTGCATTTTTACAAAGACAAAAAAAAAAAAATGGTCCCAGTAACATTTAATTATATTGTTGATTTTTAATTTTGAATAATTATTGCGCCATAATAATGTCATCATTATAAACGACAGACAAACAATCCATTCAGGAAAAAAAAATTTATTTTAATGAATCATAACAACAGAGAACGAGAGACAATTGAGAGACGATATTTTTTTTGATAAAACGTACATATGCAACAATCTTTAAATGTAAACAACAAACAACGAATATATTAATGTGTTAAGTAGAGTAGAACGTGATTTTATTTATGATAAAAATCTATAATTAGTTATCAGTTAGTTATCAGTAGATATACGAAACTAATAATAAATTTATGTCTTTTACCGCTACAATATAAAACAAAACAACAAAAATATTGGGACATGTTTTTTTTTTTACTTGTTACATAAAATTTACTTAAATTGATAATTCAATGGAATTCCAGTAGGGGAATTAATTGTAAACATATGTAAATGAATTAGCTACTTCTATATTATGATAAGATAACAAAGGAACATGAACATTTATTTTTTATTTTAATTCAATCAAAATATGAAAATCTGGTTAAATAACTTAAGTTTAATCTCACCAAAAAAATAAGTGGGTTAATGATTAAATATTATGCATTCAAACATTTGATTTCATCATCATATTTTTTAACGAATTCCTAAAATGTTCTGCTTTAGTGAAAGACTGAAATGAAGAAGAATAAATTATGGGTAAATTTTGGTTGATTGAGAATTTTCGGGATAAGTTCATTAGATTTAATTTTTCGTCAAACCTTTCACCTTGGATTGAACCAGAAAACTTACAATGTTCTGTTTTGACAATGTCAATAATTTACACATCTTAATTTAAATCGAAATCTTTAAATTGAATGAACTGAACCAAAGAAGAAGAAATATTCTAAAAATTATCCATAAAATTCGTGTTAAAATTCAAAACGAGACAATAAAAATAAAATGTAATTTTTGTGTCTCAAAGGAATTTTTTTTTTACAGGACCAGACATAAAGGATACACAAATAGAAATAATGTTTCTTACTCTCGTAAGACTATATTTGATTCAATACACACTTGTTGCAAAATTTTCATCATTTTTTTTTTCCTTTTCTAACACCATCCCTCTATTTATCAGCTCTTTTTATTCTTTTTTTTTTCTGTCTGTACAACTTAAATCTTTATTTATTCTGTGTGAAATTTAACAATTTATTAAAGTAGAAGCAAAAAAAAAAAAAAATGAATGAATGAAAAAGAATAACGAAAAATCAGCAGACAAGACAATTTATTCTGTTTGGGTTAAACTAAATTGATCAATTTTTTAACGGATTTAAAAAAGGATGACATATTTTTTAAACACACTTAAAAGGAATCAAAATCATCTCAGAGATTTTAATAATTTGTTAAGAGTTATGACGGTTAGACACGGTAATAAAAGTTTACGTTTTAAAGTAAAACATTTTCGTTCATTCGATTTATTGATTTGTTTCACCCAGTTTTTGTTAAAGTCAATTTTTTTTAATAAACTCATATTTGGATAGTTTTCTCAAACTCTTGGGTTTGTCCCTTATTGGTTCTGGAGAATTGGCTTAAAAATTTGAAAAATTTGAAAAATGGAAAAAGTTAAAATCCTACAAAAGTTCATCCCTAACTCGTCCCTCAATCATTTTAGGGTGTTGTTTTTATTTCTTAAATAAATCTGAAAACAAAATATTTGTCATATTTTTTAACAATAAAAATGTTTTTCTTGTTTTTTTTCTTACAAAAATAAAATAAACAAAATATTGTCTCTTTTGTTTTTCTTCTTGTAATTTTTTTGTTTTTTTGTCTCTAAGAAGAATTTTTTTTAGATTGGGTCCTTTGTTACCTACAGTTATCTAGATACACAGGAATACGATCAGGAAATTTGATAATCTAAAAAAAAAAAGAAGAAATGTTGAATAGAAAGAATGAAGAAAAAAAAAATTTAAATTTCAAAATCAGAAAAATCTGACAGAAAGATGAAGACTTAAAAAGAAAATATAAAATGAAAAACAAAAACAACTTGTGTAAAATCAATCAAAACAATTTTGATGTTTGTTTGTTTGTTTGTTTTTTGTCTCTCTGTATAACGAAATTGGTGTCCTCCTGTTACAAATATTGTTGTTGTTATCTTTCTTTTAAGAAAAACATACTTGAATTGAGTTGACGATATGGAGAGACTCTCTACATTTTAATGGATTGATGTCTTTTTTTTGTTCGTCTTTTTCTTCTTCTGATTTTAAAGTGTGACATTTAATCCAGTGAAAATGTATTTCCTTTTTCTCTTTTTTTTTTTGTTGACAAGAAGTTATTGAATTTCCTCACACATTAAATTCTCTTCTTATCAATTTTAAAATTCACAAGAAAAAGAAAAAATTAAAAGAAATAAAAATTGAACCAACAATAAAACAAAAAAAAAGTTTTGTTTTACAAAAATAAAATAAAATCATGGCTTGCTTTTTTTCTCTTCATTTCGATCAAATTCAAATTATTGTTTTTTGTTTTTGTTTTTGGAACAACAATATTCTGTTAATTTTCTTCTCTGTTTTCATTCGGAACTTTTTCAAATAAATTGTTTTCGTTTCAATCTTTCTTTTTTTTTCTTAAACAAAATAAATTTGTTTTGTTATAAAATCACAAGAATATGTCTGAAATTCATGTTCACGTTATGGAACCAGTTGAATCTGTTAATGATGAAAAAAAAGTGAATTTGAATAATCCAGAAATGTCAATAAATGAAGTGGACAACAAATTAAAAACAAATGAAATAAAAATGAAAAAAATTAATCGTAAATCAAATGTTTCATTTTATGATGATAAAAAATCATTTCGTAAATCAAGAATGATAAGTTTATTAAGTGGTGGTAAAGAAAGTGTTTATACAATGACTGGACGTTTGGTAAGACAAAAAATTGGACAAATATTGTATCAACCAACCTATCATCTACAATCAACAAACACAATGAATTTAGATTGTGTTGAAACAATTATACGTGAAGTTATAAATAATTCAATGATAAATATTGATAATCAAAAATATAATTCAATACGTTCAACAAAATTAACACAAGATTTATCTAATGAAATTAAATTACGTTTAAAATTACAATATTTTAATAGAATACGTATTATTTGTGTTTGTACAATTGTTGAGAAATTTTTTCAATCATGTATTTGTCGTATGGGTTTCATTTGGGGTAAGAATGAAGATAATTTTGTAACTTATGTATATGAAACGGATACAATATTTTTAAATGTAATTGTATTTGGTATTTATTATGATTAAATAAATTTTTTTGATTCGTTTAATAATTAACACAACGAAAATAATTGTTTTCTTTTGTAAAAAAAATCCCTTTTTTCTTTCTCTTTATAAAAAAAAAGTTTAAACAGAATTCATGTGAGAATCTGACCAACACAGATCATCAAGGTTTCATTAAAAGGAACAATGATACTTCATAGATCAATGTCCGATTGTGTGTGTTTTTTTTTGGGTCATACGTCATAGGTTAAACCTCAAATCCAGGATTAAATTTGGAAGTAATCCTGGGCTGATGGATAAAGTTTAGTCATTAAAATCTTTGATTAAAAAAACATCAATTACACAAAAGTGTAAAAAAAAAAATGTAAAGACGCGTTTTTGGTCTTGTTTGTCTTCGGCCAATTTATAATTTAATCATTTTTTTTTAAAAACATTTTCAGTTAAAAATTAATTGACTTTTATATCTGTTTATTTGGGACATTCAAGTCTAGTGGCCGCGTCACAGAAAATACAAAATAATATTTTTTGTTCTGATTTTCATTATTAATTTCCCTTAAACTAACTTGGTTTCTTAAGAATATTAATAAAGATAAAAGAAAAGTATCCAATTTCCTTATGAAATCCTCTAAGTTTCTTTATTATTGATAAAAATTGTTTTAATTAAATTTTGTGTTGAAAAAAAAAAATAAGAGAATTCTTGTTGCTTTTGGGCCATAGAATCCAGTCCATTTTATTAATTAAGTTTACCCGAATTCATTTATTTTTTTCTTTTGGTCAGCACCGAGGAATTATACGAGGGTACACACACGTTAATTATTTTTGTTGTGACCGAGACGGGTTCGAATGTTTAATTGTACATTAAGGGATCCAAGAGGTGCCAATTAATATCAACCAATTTTTAAAATATAAATATGCACAAAAATGTTGAAATTTTATGCTAGATGGATTGCAGATTTATCAATATACATTTTGATTATATGATGTGATAATTAAATCAACCCAATGAATCGCCTGATTCTGTATCTGGTAATACGATATCTTTATATTATTCTCAATATAAGTTCAAGTAAAATAAATATAAATAATAATCGGATAACATCACATATTTGGTATAACTCAATTATTTTTATCTTTAACCCAAAAATACATTTTTGTTATAAAAATTAATATATTCAAAATATAAAACAGAATATTCGATTATCATTAATCTGTAATGGAAAAATAAGGAAATCTATATGAAGAAAAACTAAACTAAAACTTCTTTTACACGTTTCCCTTTTTCTGATACGATAAATCGAATTTTTCTTTTTTATCTAAAATTTTTCTAACAACATAAAGTCAACAAGTTTTGGTTCAAAGTTCAGACTGAATTATGTTGTGTGGCAACTTATACATTTTTCTTGTCAGATTTTAAGTTTCTCTTGTCCTATGTTTGTATTTTTCTAGGATTAACTGTGGGGAAAAAAAGTATAAATGTTTAAAAATTTCAACAAATTTTATTAAAAAAAATTTCGTTAAAAATTATTTAAAGAATAAAATGCAACGTATAGAAAATTTCACCGTAAATTTATTTTGTTGTTTCTGTTCGGGTATCGATAAAATTACCATATTTTTTTGTTTGTACCGAGAATTTTATTATAGGAAAATTTTGTAACATTAAAAGAAAAAGATATCAATCAATTTCAAATGATGATTATGATGGTTTATATTGGATCCTCCTTCCCTGTGGGATTAAAATAATGTAATAATGTTTTTTTTTTTCTATAAAAAATAAAAGGAAGCACACACACACACGCATAAATTTTTGAAGCGTTTAATAATAATCTTCTATATTTTATAGAACTTTTGTTGTATTTGTTTTTTCTTATTATCGAATGAAATTTATTCAGAGTTGAAAGTATTCATAAAATTATATATTATTATTTTTATTTGTCAATAAAAAAATCAAATTCAAAATGGCGTCATAAAATTTTTTGAATTAACCGCGTGCGATGTGAAAAGCCGAATTTTAAACGACTTTATATTCGGCTTTAAGTTTCATTTGGTTCTGAATTATTTTGATTTTTGTTTCAATATTTTCCTTTTTCATTCAGAAACAAATATGAAAAAAAAAAGGATTATTTCGATCGAATAAAATTGTTTGTACACTTTTCCATTTTTTCTAAGAAAAATAGTGGAAAAAATCTGGTGCGCATAAAAGGCAAATAATGAAGATTTTAATAAATTTTACAAATCATAAATTTACTTTTTCATCCTTAAATAGAATAAAAAAAATGAACATAATTCGTAATGTAGCAAAACACAAAGATTTTTTCCAGAGCACAGGACACAGGAGGTAAAAATGAAAATGGAACAAAATTACTGTGTAATAAAAATGAATTCTCTTTCTCTAAATTTTATTAATTAAATTTAAATCCTTTAAATGTTCAAATGTCCGTTGTGTGTGAAAATATTGTTGTGGGTAAAAATAATGGTTGGGATTTCATTGAAGTAAATTCCGTGTCATTAATGACTTAGGCAGTTGATACAAAGACACGTTAATTAAGCCTAAATCTAAACTAAATTGTAGAAGATTTAGAAAACCACAAATGGTTTTTTTTTTAATTAGTGAAATATTTCAAAAAAACAAACTGAAAGTGAAAATCTGTTTTTTTTTTTTTTGTTGAAATTGTTGAAATGAACTTTTATGATTTTGTATACTAAATAAATTTAGAATTTGATCCTTCTGTTCATATTCACCAATACTAAACAATCGTAATCTTTTAAGACATTATTTTTTTTTTGAAAATCTTAAATGAGATAATTAAATGAATCCACTTGTCAAAGATTTTAAGATTTTATTTGTTTTTCTATTTATAAATTTTCAAGTTGAAAATAACAAATTAAAGAAAAGGAAAAAAAAAAGAAAATAAAATTCATAAGGAAGAAGATTCTGTTATTTTTTTTTTGTGAATAAAAATAATAACAGCAAAAACAAAAATGGAATAAATTATGGGTGAGGGAGGAGGCCAAAAAAAAAGGTAAAAAAAAAGAAATTCCATCAGAAGAATTTTAAATCAAATATTTATCTCCACTAATTTTCTTTGTTTGTTTTTTTCTTCTGTGTGTAACAAAAAAAAAATGAACAGTAGCGTCCATATAAATCAATAAGTGAATGATTTAGAACGATCATTTAAATCTTTAAGAAAGAGAAGATTGTCTAAGACAAATATAATTAGGCAATAAACAAAAATTTACTAGAAATTAGTAACTGAATTGTAGCTGAACTCTAAAAGTGGAGTTTTATGGTAAAAAACTTTGATCGTAAAATATTTTAAGAATTAAATGTAATTGTCTTTATTTGAAAAGGAATCTTTATTCTTAACAATTGAACATTTCTATGATTTAATAATTATAATTATTTCCCTTGTAAAATTTAAGTGAAATATTTGAGACGACACTGAACACATTTCTGTCAATTTATGTAGATATCCTGTAGATTTGTCTAACTTCCTCATTTTTATGTAATATCCATCACTCTCTCTTTCTCTCTCTCTCTGTGTGTGTCTCTCACTTACTGTCTCTCATAATATCTCATGGGATTATGAAATAGAGAGAGAAAGAGAGTCATAGGGAAATATTTCTAACCAAAAATCTTAATTCTCAAACCGAAGCCTCATAATGCATTCAAACACATTTCAAAATCGAAAAAAACAAAATTACCCAAAAGTTCCTTGGAACTTTCTTTGCCTAAAAATTCATTATTATTTTGTAGGGTTTTGGTATTTCTTCGAAAGTCTAACTAATTCTAAGAATTTCTGTACACTCAGTTTATTTTTAACACACCTAGAAATCGGTCATTTAATCGATCAAATTTATTAAAATTTATTAAAAATTTTAAATATTAACTGATTGTCATTTTGTCTGCAAGACTATTTAATGGTCCCCTAAAGGACTGTCTAAATATCAAGTGTCATTTTTTCTTTCCATGGGAATTTTATTTATAGAATCGATCAAAAATTGTATTCTATCCTGATGAACAAAATTTCACTTTTTTTTTTATGGCTTTTGTTTTGTTCAAAGTGGGAAGACTAAATTTTTTTCGATATACCGAATTTTAAATTATGTTTCCGTTTTAATTATTTAAATTTTTTGCTTCAAGAATAATTTTTTTTTTTTGGATCTGGAATTTTTACAATTTTCTCCCTCTTTATATTTTTGATTGTTGAAAAAATTCTATTTGATTACGTTTCCTTTTACTTTCGTTAAAAATAAAATATCGACATAGTAAAAATACAACAGTAAATTTCCTTAAAAATTCCAAACAAAAAATGTTTCCTTCAGAATGTTGCATAAAACTTGATTCGTTCAGAATGTTGCGTTGAAAATATTGCACAACAAAATTAAATATCGAAAAAAAAAAAAATACATTTGATAAGAATCACATCAATTTTTAAATCGATTCAATTTAATTAAAAGTAAAATACTGAAACTTGTCCCAGTTATACGAACAACGTGAATTTACTAATTTTTTTGTTGTTGTTGTGACTTGTAACTCTCAAACCCAGAAGAAAATAAAATAAAGAAATCACTAAGAAAAATACGTTAAGTCATGATTTTATAATTTTCTATCCTTATGCGAAGGTATATGAATCCTTTTTACATTATTTTTCTCATCATCCGCAAAGAAGAAGAAGAAGAAGTAAAAAAGAAAGAAGAAAAAAAAAAAGAATGGACTTTTTTTTTCTCTTCCTTTTGGCTTTTAGCATCATCATATAATATGGCGAATCTTATGGATGTTAAAAAGTTTACAATATATGTATGAATTTGTGTCTGTAGATGTGTGTGTGTGTATGTGTGTGATTACGTTTGTTGAATTTCCTCTGTGGTATGTTTTTTTTTTTTTGTCTTCCTTGGTTAAAATTGATGCATAGCCTCATTTAACTGCGTGACATGTCTAAACGTGCGGTATATCAAAAAGGAAAAAAAAAAAAATGAAAAGGAGAAAATGGAAAATGAAAAAAAAAAGAAAAAGAAAGACGAAGCAATATAAAGTAAAATGAGATATTTATTTACATAATACTAAGAAATAGTGGGAGGGTTTGATATATTTGATGGGCACGTCTGTGTATGAGTATGTGTGTGTGTGTGTGTGTGTGTGTATGTGTGGACGTGATACAAAAGTTTTTTTTTGTCTAAATACAAAAAAAAAAAAAAAAGTGATATTATTAAAATTAAATTAAATTTTGATTACATCAAAAAGTTAACTTTGAAAATATTTTCCTCCATAGTGACAAAAAAGTAAAACATAAATTTATATAGGATTGAAGAAATCAATATTTGAATCGAAGTCTATAATGTAAGATAAAATAAAGTTGTAACTTATTTTTCATTAGAATGTTTGTCTACTTGTTTCAGATTTTAATGAAATAATTTAAACATCTAAATTACAAAGCATTTCACACTTGACCTAATATTGAGAAAGAAACTAAAATGAATTTTGACAAACTTTCAAATTTCTTATGAATAAAGAAACGTAATACAACTTTTGGATAAACTTTAATAAATCGTTGACTCTGATAATCTGATAAATTCAAATGAGTCTATAGATGCAGTGGATAAATATTTAATGATTGAATTAGAAAAAAAAAATATTGCTTGTAACAATATTTTGGTTTGATCTAAATAATTTTCCATTGCTTAAATCCACTTACATGAATAAAGAGATCACAGAGATACTGATGTTTGTACATTAACTTGAAAATTAGGTTTAAACATCACACATATATATAGTACACACACACACATAGACAAATGGTTATAACAAAAATGTAAACAAAATGCAAGATACAAACATAAAAAAGACGACTAGTTCTTGACCCTTTTTCTTTTCATTTATGTAACTTAACTAATAAACTTTACAAAAAATGTTTAGTCTAGGAAAGGTGATAATTATTGTAGACATAGGAACATTTTAATATTAACTTTTGAAATTATATTTTATAAATTATGTACACAAAATAAACATACACACACACACACACACACACATATATGTAATTAAATCTCCATATTTTCCTAGATTTTCTCTGAAATTATAAATTAGAAAAATTAAACAATTATGAGAATATTAAATATTTACAATACTTTAAAATAGAGTATGCGGTTCTTTTATTTTTGGTTTTACTTGTGTTGACCTCTTTCATCACTGATGTGAGTTTCCTGTTATAGAAAATATATCAGTATAGGTTTTTTTTTATGTGAATTTGTAAACTTTTATCAGATTCCTTAAATTAAAACAAAAAGATTAAAGTTGATTTATTCTAATTTTCTATAGAAATAAAATGTTCTGGGTAGGGTAACGATAAACGTTGACATTATGAAGGTTATACGCACTGATGAAATTTTGTTTAATAACAAAAATACTGATTCTAATTTATTTTCGGTCGTTACAGTTTTAATTTCATCTAGAAAAAAAAAATGTGACATAATAATTCATAATTATCTTTGACCTTTGGTACTTGATCTACTGACACGTTATTTAACAAAAACAGTTTAATCAGAGCTTTAATAAGATTTCTGAATATAAAATGGAAATGAACAACAATGACAAAAATATTATTCCTTTTGGATTGTTTGAGCTTTCACTAGATTTCTATTGGTACTTCCGTAATTCGATTCAATTTTTTTTTGTAAAAACTGAAAAACGAATTGAATTTTGTTTTCTCAGTGACGAAAGTAGACAATTGAAATTAAATTTTAATTATATTTGTTATCTCTGTTAAATTTTTTCTTTTCATTCCTGAATGAAGTCCACTGACGATGACAGTCTCCTTTTTTTCATTCTTAAAGGAAAGAAAGTTTTTTTAATAAACAAAGAAAACAAAAAACAAAAAACAAAAAGTTAAAAAATTGTTTTAAATAAACTTTTAAAATTGACTTCAGGCGATTCTTTAAATAATCATTTAAATTGTCTATTTGTGTGACTAATTTTCATCACCTATTTCGGTTGCGTCTTTGAATTTTAATTCTACTCATTTTACTTGTGTTCTAAAATGAATGAATTTTATGTAAAAAAAAAAAAAATTGACGAAATCAATTGATGAATTGTCAAAAATGTATGAAGAACGAAAAATGCGATTGATTGATTTGAATAAATTCAATTAAACAGAATTTAGTGAGTGAATAAAATCAAGTAAAGTTCATCAGTTTAGTTTGATGGATTAAAATTAAAACCAAATATAGAAATAATGCGGCTTTTGTTTTTATGCTTCATAAATCTTTAAATTCACAAAATTCTTATAATTTGACTTGTCATTTTTATTGTCAAACATTTTTTCACATAAATCCTTAAAAATATTTTGATTAAAAAAAAAATCTCTAAACTTCCTCATCCGAATTTCTAATTCCAAAGACAGACATTTTTTTTTGACAAAACTAAAGAGAAATTTATTTGAAGCATTTAAAATTTTATCGACTGAAAAAATTCAAGATTTAAACATTTAACATTTGAAGTAAAATAACAACAACAACAATAGAAAAATATTTCTTCTCTATAAAAGATAATCAACCCTTTAATACTTTTACAGTTACGCACTTTAGCCCTGTCAAAGTCGAATGCCCAAAAAAAAACAACAACAACAATAACAACAATAGCAACAATAGCAACAACATGAACATTTAACAGTCTGTGTGAAGTCACACAGACAGAAGCTAAAAATTCATAAGGAAGAAAACGTACGAAGAAGAAGAAGAAAAAAGGAAACCGAAATTTTCTTTTAGGTCGTTAACGTTAAAACAAAAAAAAATTTATGGAAATTTTGTTTTTTGTTTTTGTTTTTTTTTTTTGTTTTTTTTTTTTGCGGTTTTCCGAATAGACATTTTAAGTGTCACAAGAAAAAAAGAAAAGAGAAAAAAATAAAAACGACAAAGAAATAAAAGAATAAATGGAAAATGATAAAGAAAAAAAAAAAAGGAAAATAAACTGAAAGGAAAAGCCTTAAGGAGAATATTCAACTTTAAATTTTATATTTTTTTTTCTGTGTTTCAGAAATAAGTGTGTGCGTGTGATGTGTGTGTGTGTGTGTGTGTGTGTAGGCGTCCGGATGAGTGTAAATGATCAAATATTTATTTTTAGATTACAATTGAAGTTTAGAAAGGTTTTAAAAAAAAAAACCCGTATAACAAATACGGTCAATAAACGGTAACAACCATCATTGAAATCTTTTTTCATTTCTGCTGTTGTGCGGTTTCCTTTTTTTTGGCTTATATATTTTTTTTTTTAAGAGTAAACTCAATTATTTGGTATTATTTACGTTTAATTATTTCATGTAATAAAATCCAGTAAAAACAAACAAAGAAGAAAAAATCTTAACCCACGACGTTTTACACTCACGTGTCATTTTGAATGGGAAAAGAATTTAATTAATTTTTAATTTTGTACCAATTGGAAGTAAATTCTTGTTACAGTTCATTCTCCGCTGATAAGATTCAATGATTGTTAAATGTTCTCACATTTTGTTGATAATTCACCTCATAATTCAAAATAAATAATTAAAATCCATAAAGTGTGATAAAAATTAATAAATAAAACTTTAGGTAAACTAACAGATAAGTGGAGCCTAATTAACGGATTTATCTGTTAGAATTTATAAATATTTAGTCACTTAATTAAATCAAACAGTACTAACCTTCTTCATGTCCTTCATCCGTATGTTTATAGAATTTAATAGAGATTAATTTACTTTTTGTTTTTTTTTTGTTTGCTTTATTTTGTTGGAAAAGAAGAAGAAGAAAAAAATACAAATATTTTCAACCCATTTATTCTCATTTATTCCCATAAGAATACATACCGTATTCTTCAAAATGTTGACTCAGAAGGATCAGAACAGGATAAAGAAAAAAAAAAAGAAGAAATTCTCTCTCCTTATACTTACACACTTTTAGTTAAATTATGTTTGTCTGTTCACGTAACACTTGTGCTTAAATAGATGAAGGATAAAAGATTGAAGATATAACAATCTTTTGTCTTTTTCAAAGGATTTTAAGAATATTAAACGTACAGAATATTGAAGTTTTATGGATCACAAGTCTCTGTATGTTTAGAACATTAGACTTAGTTTGTTGGTTCTTTTCTAATTGTTTATAAATTTTTTCATATTGAACGATTCAATTTGAACAGAACATAAAAATCTGTAACATTGATTTTGGTTTGTATCAGAAATAAAACCAGAAAAATTCTATTGGGAAATTAATGGAAAACAACTTGAGACCAGAATATAATTTGTGTTTGAATGTCAGTACAAATTCTAATCATAAAAATATATTCCTGACATTCCCTAAAAAAGTGACAAAATGTTAAGAAAAATCATTATCAAAAATGAGGTCATTCATGTTGTGAGAAAATTGGGTCCAGAATATCTCTACCTCTTTAAATCGTTAATATTGATTCATTTTGATTCTTTTTTCTTCAGTAATAAAATCAACGTGATCTCCTTTGATGATTTAAGGATAATTTTTGATCAGCATAAATTTTTTGTTTGACTTCGAAGTTAAAGTTACGCAATGAAAAAGTTTTTCTATCGAAAAAAAAAAAAAAAACAAAACACAAACACAAAAAAGGACTTCATACTGTGCTGAAAATTATTTAAATTTAAAAGTTACTTTCGTTTTTTTTTTTGGGGGATTAAAATTTGAACTGTGACATTAAAGTTGGATTTTTGTATACACAAAAAAAAAATAAAAGAGAATCTGTGATGATTGACAATTTTTAGTAATCGAAAGAAGAAGAAGAAGAAGAAAAAGAGACGATGGATGTGATGAAATGGAAAATGTGTCTCATTATAAATATTGATGATATTTTAACGAATGAAAAATAATGTTGATGACAGTCTGATTAATTGAAAATTTTTACAAAAAAAATAAAATTATTACTTGAATATTATTTTCTGATCGTTCAGACATCCGGTCTGTCATTATTTTAGTTCTAAATCAATGAATTCATAATTGGATATAATTCTTGTTTTGTTGTTATGTTTAATCAAGTGAAAAAAATTGATTGGTTCTCGTCTCGTCATTTATCTTATATTTATCTTATATAAATAAAGTCAATTGTAATTAAAACTTGACTGAACTTAAAGCAAAACAAAACAAATTTATTGTCTTTGTACATTATTGTGATTGTTTATCGTCGTCAGAACAATTTAATCAATAATTTGTTTGAAGTTATATGAAAAATGTTTTTGGTGAATTGTTAAATTGTTCAAATTATCAGTCATCTTATAATAACAATTTGAAGTTATTTCCATTTTTTATCAATTGAAGATATTTCCTTTTTTTTCCTTTTTTCTGAAATGATCAACAGGATTTTTTTGTTTACTAAACAATTCTGCAGATTGATGTGTGTTTGTTGTTCTCTTTCCTATCCAAAACTCATTTCACAAAAGACGAGAAAAAAGAGAGATACAGAGAGAGAGAGAGAGAAAGAGCGAGAGATAGAGAGAGAAATAAAGTGAAGAATTCAAGAATATTTATGAGGGTACTTTAATGTATTTGTTGGGATAGACGGAAACAGCTTGTCATCTCTTAATTCGTCATTTTATCCTATAAAAAAATAAAAAAAAAAAAATAAATAAAAGTCAACACACAAATTTTTTTTTTCTCGTCCAGAAAAAGATTTCACATTTTTTTATTTCGTTTATTTTTGTTTATTTATTTTTTGATATTTTTCTTCTTCCCTTCATTCCACAATTTTTTTTGGTTCATATTTTTTAATCTTAATTTTCTCTGGTTGATTTCTATTCCTCTCTTTTACCTTTTCCTTTTTGTTTTTGGTTTAATTTAATTTGGTTTTGTTTTTTTGTTTTTTTTTTTGGTGACTTTTTTTTTTTTTCTATTTATTTAAATTTTTTTTAAGAATATTTTTTATTTACTTAGGTAAAATCTACTCCAAAATATTAGATGCATATCGTTAAATTTTTCTTTGTTTTATTTTTTTTTTTACTTTAAATATTTAGTTTTTAATTTTAATTAATTTTTAAGTTTTTAAGTTGTTAAGTTTTTTTTTTTGTGTTCTCTTAAATCTAAAAAATAATTATTTTTTTTTTTTGTTGGGTAGAAAGATAAATTTTTTACTTTACTTTGCCTTAATTTTCTTGATTAAGAATTATTTTTTTGTTCTTTGGATTTTTTTCTTAACTTTTTATTCCTTAATTTTATTTTTTTAATTTGTATTTTATTTTTTAAACTTTACAATTTTTTGTTTTCATTTAATTTATTAATTAATTAATTAATTTTAATATTTAATTAAAATATTTTACATTTGGTTTGTTTGTTTCATTTTCTTTTTTTTTTTGTCTCATTTTTATTTAATCATTTTTTTTTTTCTTCTCGTTTTTTTTTCTTTTTCTCTTTTTGTTGTTGTTGTTTTTTTTTTTTGTTAATTTGATTTTTTTTTTTGGTTTTCAGTTTTGATTTATTTAGAAAAAAAAAAATCCTGACTAAAACAGAGAGAAAAAGAAGAAAAAAGGTTGAAAAGAAAAGGATAAAAACACACACACACACGCACACACTTTGACATAATTATTTTTACATAAATTCAAAATGGATTAAAATTATTTTTTGTTTTTTTTTTCCCCAAATTACAAATTATTATTATTAAAAAATAATTTAGTTCTTTATTATTCTATTCTTTTGTTTTTCTTGTTTCCTTAAAGACTGACAATAAAATTTACAATTTCTTAAATTTCTTAAATTTCTAATTAGATCTAAATTTTTTTTTATTTATTTCTTTATTTTTAAAGTTTTTTAATTTTTCTTCTTCGTCTTCTTTATTTAATTATTTAATTATTTTATAATTTTATAATTAAGGGAGAGAGAAATAGAGAGAGAGAGAGAGGTTTAAAAAGTTCCCATTAAACATTTAATTTGTATTGTTAAAAAAAGGAATTATTGGGGGATGGACGATAGGATTCAAATTAGATTTTTAATTTTTATTGGGATTATTTTTCTAGAATGAAATTTTTCGTTTGTAAGGTTGTAGTAGGGATGTAATATTTTGGTCATCATTCATGAATAAAAAGGCAACAACAATAATGGAGGGGGGGATAGTAACAAAACAATTTTAATTTTCTGTAAAAATCCGTGTTCAGAATGAATTGGAAGTACGTTATTCATTCTGAGCACAATTTTTTTTTTTCTATAATTTACCGCGGATTATTTTATAAAGATTTTTTTTTGTTGTTTTAGTGAATCAAATCAAATCAACAAATATCAATTCTCTCAATATATTCGTAATTTGTATTTGAAAAATAAAGATTTTGTCGGGAAATGAAAGACAGGATTTTTTGTTTTTTGGTGGTAGAAATAAAATTCTCTGTCCAAATTAACCCGATAAAATCCTTATTCACTGAATTTTTTTTTTTTCAATCAAATAACAAATCATAAAGTAACATAAAGAAATAAAGGAACAACGAAAATCTGCAGTCGCATACTGTCCAAAAAAAAATACCCTCCCCCACTTTTTTGTTTCCTTCTAATTTTTATTTTTTACTTTTAAATTTTGTTTTTTTTTTTTTTTTTTGATTTTACAAAACAAAAATCATAATAAACTCTTTATAGCACCTTCTTCTTAATTCTTTTATATAAAAAAAATCTTTATACTTTTAAAATTCCATTTAAAAATTTCATTTTTTAGTTTTTAAACGGGTGAAAACAACAAAAAAAAAATTCCAAAGAAAAGTTAAAAGAAAAATGTGAACACAAAATAACAGAAATTTTGTGATAGAAATTTTATAAATATTTTTACACTAAAGGGGTGCCAAATGCAACAATACACACCAAATTGGGATTGTACGAAGATTTGACAGTGAACAAAAATAGGTTTTTTTGTTTTTACATAATTTTTTGTTTTTGGTTTTGTTTTTTTTTTTGTTTTATAGAAAAATACTGTACAAAAATTTCAATTTTTAATTTTTAATTAATTAGTTTTAGTTAGATTAATTAATTAATTAAATTAATTAATTATGGAAAAATATAAATAAAGTAATAATAATTATATTTAGTTTAAATTTAATTTAAACATAATTTACCAGTTTTTTGTTGTTCATTTTGTCCTTTTGCCCAAGAGACACGAAGTTTTTCACGTTGTCAGGTGTTACCATCAATAATTGTTGGTTGAATACGATCTTCCATTATCATTGGTGATGTTAATGGATGATGATGATGATTATGATGATGATTTAAATGATGACTATGTCCATTACCACCATTTTCCATAAATGATGTTTGATGAGTCTGTTGGTAATTGTAAAAATTAACAAAAAAAAAACACAAGAATAAATTGATTTAATGATTTTTTTTTTAACATAATTTATTGTGATTAATAAACGATAAGAAATTTATGTTCATTACAAATTTTTTCATTATTTACTAAAGGGTTAAAAAAAGTCTGTAAAAAATATCCGAATCGTTACGTTATTTTATCCGATTCTCTCTATTGGATTCGATGTTCAAATTAATTTCGCCAAAATAAATAAAATCAAATATAATTAGTAAAAATGTTTTTACCTGTCCTCTGGTTATATCTCTGACACTTGTCAATTGATAATTACTTCTTGAACTGGGACTTATATTATTTGTACGTGTTCCTGGTGCACTATGATATAATGAACGATCTTCAACACGTCTAACACTACCAAAACAACGACATTTTTCAAGAGCATTTTTAAATTCTCTACGAAATTTACCTGCAAAAGAAAAGAAGAAAAGAATTTTGGTATTTTGTTAAATATAAAATTTGTTTGTTCTGAAAATTTGGTCAAGTTGAAAATCAGGAAAATATAAAAATAAAAATTAAGTGAAGACGAAGAGGAAGAAAAAAAAGGAAATATTGTCAGAATTTGACAGAAACATGATTATTGTGTGGTCTTTCCATTATGAATGATGTGGCATGAAAACATATCTAGAGGATGATTATACTTATTGATTTATATCCAACAATTTCTTCTCTTTTTCCCTTTACCAAATAAGGAAAAACGAGACAAAAAAATATTCGAAAAAAAGGAGAATTAAGATAAATATTCCATAAAAAACACAGAGATAGTCTACAGAGTGAGAGCGAGATAGAAATAATGTATAAATTCGATTTGAGTTATTTCCGATATGAAAACCAACGACAAAAGAAACTCAGAAAAAAAAATGAGGGAAAAAAATTGGCAACACTTATTTTTATTGAACATTTTTGATTTGTGTTAAGTCTTGTGACCTAAATATATTTTTTCTTCTGTTGCTATATAAAAAAACATCTTTTGACCAATATTATACTAAATCTAAATTGACTGTATCTTTAATATAGTTATGAGTCTGTATTTGGCAACAATACTCAATCATCATAATGAATTATGTGTACTTATAAATATTTTCTATCATAATTCATCAGATGACAAAATATCTTGAAGTTGTGGGGAATATAACCGGTTTCGGTGTCAATTTTCTATTTCGATTATTTCGGTGGAAATTAATGAAAACCTTATTGCGTTTTATAATAAAAAAAATAGTTGCCGTATAACAATGAAAAAGTCAATAAGGTATACCCCGTAAGACGTCGGCCACGATAACGTTTTTTCGCTGTACCATCGTTATCATAATTACAACATTCGTCACAGAACGTCGCGTTTTAATTAATTATATATTTTTCGGGTCAATTTTTAATAACAGAATTTATAATTAATAATCATATAGATACGTGCGTACATTTTATTCTTTAATGTGTCCACATATTAAGTACTTGCATTACATTTCTTTTGAGTTTTAATAATTTCCTTCTACAACGTCTTTTTGTCTAACGTCGTATAATGTGTGTATATTAAAAATTACAACCGTTGAACGCTTGAACTTTTCATAAGATTTTAACAAAACCATTTTAATTTCTTTAAAACATTTCATTTATCAAAAATGTTTTGTTCTTTTTATATAGTTTATTACGTTATTTCTGACGTATACAAAATCATTTAATCAATTATACTGATTTTTACCTATAATCATAATATTAATGATGATGATGATGATGATAATGATAATGATGATGATGTTAAATAAAGGAAAGGACTAATGGTTTCTCTTGATTAATGTCTTTAGTAAAATATTTAACCTAAAATAATACAATAATTTCGTTATTTTCTAAATAATTTGTATCGCGTTTTACTTATTCCTTTTACTCCTTTTTCTATGTTTTCTTTTTTAAAGTGGTCACTTTAATATCCGTTTATAAAACCAAATTAAATTGATAGTTTTCTGTGATAATTAAGGTCTTTAAATTATAACATATATAAATAGAATGTTATTTTGAATGAAAATTAGAATGACAAATAGTTAAAAGGATTTTCTTATCGTGTTTGTTGATTTTATATATATGACCTAATGACATTTTGTTGTCTGCATTGTGGTTTATTTTAATCCAAAAGGAAATTGAAATATTTGGACAATATTCCTTATAAACAAAAAAAAAAAAAATTTATAGGTGAAGAACAATTGTTTTCATTAGATAAAAAGAAACTATTTTACACACACACACACACACACACACATTATGAATAATAATCTCATTATAAATATAGGATTAGTACAATGAAAGCACAAGCATATGCTCTTTGGCTTATCAATGACAATATTATATTTTTTCTTTATTTTCTTTATTCTAAATTAATTCATATATAAAAATACAAGAGATAATTTAAAATAAAAGAAGAACGATAAAAAAACTTTAGTTAAGATTAATTATTTTTTATTCTTCACATTCTATTTGACCATATTACATTGAGTGTTACAAATAGACGTTATATAAAGCTACACAGTAAATGGAAAATATTTTTTAGAGTTTTGTATATTTAACAATTTGTCTTCATACATAACGTTAATGAACAATGTATAAAATCTCTTAATAAAATTAAAACAAAAATAGCATGTTGAGAAAAATAAAATCTTGTTTATATAAGAAGAATTTTTTGTTGATTAATTAAATAATGACTAATGATAGTCAATTTTGTAAACGTTAAGTTTTCCTCTTTCTCTCTTTATAAGAAAGCAATTATTGAAATTAATAATTTTAATTAGAATTAATTATTTGGTTGTCATTTTACTAATTCTTCTGATTAATGAAATTATATTTCTGGATGCTATAAAAAATATTTAAATTAATGTTGATAAATATTACAGGAAAATTAAATGGTTTGTTTAGAAGGTAAATAGGCTTGGCAATATTTAATTAAAGAATTAAATCTAAATGTTCGATTCAAGAAAATAATTGAGTTTCTAATGAAATTTGACAATTTCATTTGTGATGTTTCAGATGGATATTATCCTATTTCTGCTTCAAGCAATTGAATTATGTTTTAACGACCTTTTGATGATCATTTTTATGATCTAAATTCTTCTAATATCTGCTTACGATGCGTTTTTATCCAATAAAATTTTATCAGCACTTCTTTAACTTCATCTTCATTGAAACTAAATTCAATGATCTATAATCATCTAATAATAACTAGTTTTATAACAAAAGCAAAAAGGTTAGATCTTTTATATGTCAGACACATAAGAGAGAGAGTTTGATGGTAGGGCCAGAGGTCTGATACATCCTTTCATAATGTCCCTATTAAAATTTAACCTCACTAATAATAACCATAGAGTCCATTTTATAACAAAAGTAAATTGTTTAACTATTAAATCATTCAATCTAGAAATTCATTTATCTTTTATTTTAATGAGATCAAAATCGGTCAATCGTATCTTAATCTTTATATATTTTGTTAGTATTTAGAAGAATAAAGAGAAGAATTAAAATAAAAAGAAAAAGAAAGGAAGGAAAGAAAAAAGGATATAAAAGACAAACATCTGGGACTTAACTAACCAATCATTATATGTCATAATTATAACTCTGTTTATATGATGGGCAATAATTACCATCACTTTATCTATATAATAATTTATAAGAAAAATATAATTAAATATAAAAATAAAAATAATCAAAGAAAACTAAAACCAAAAAAAAGCTTCATTCTAACACATAATGATGTGGTTAATTTTTTTTTTATTTATGTATTTCAGAATACAAGTTTTTTCTTAGCATTTATGTTGTACGAATATTCAGACGAAAACATCCAATTCATTCATTTAATATTTGTTTGATGACGTAAATAAATACACACACACAGACATAAATACAATACTTTAATTCTGTGTACATAAATATATCCTGACAGATATTGAATTTTTGTTACAAGAAAATGGGGTAGGGAAGAGAAAATAAGTTTGATCCGAAGTTCTTTGATCATGCCTTAAAGAAAAAACTATAAGTTTAACCAACAATGTTTCTTTTTTTCCCTTTTTCCCTTTCATACAAAAAATAATCAAATAAACCCAACAATAGTTTCCGCTTTAATTCTTCAAATAGTTTTTTTCTTAAGATCAAAATTTATTTATTTGTGTGTCTTCTGACATTGTGCCAAACAATAGAATCTCATGAGAAGAAATCCGCAAATAGTTTTTAGTTTATTGCTTCCTTTTGGAGCGTTTGACGACATCGTTTTTTTTTCTTTTTCCTCTCAGTTTTTCACAACAATTTGTAAACTTTCCAAAAATAAAATAAATAAAGAAAATAATGTGGGTAGCATATGCGGTAATATTATAGAGTCCTGTATTTTATTATAATGGACTTTTCCTCTGTAAATCCATTTAATATAATAAAATATTATATTGATTCGTCTATATTCTACACACTTTACATTTCACACTATAAAAACCAATTCAAATAAAAGGAAAATGTACCATGAAAGGGTTGATTCACAAATTTCTTCTTTTTTCTTTTTGTATGCATCATGAAATTTGATCGTTATTTATTAATCGACAGAGACTTATTTAGGTTTACAAGGGGTCCTTTACAATATCATTTTTGGAGCTTTCTTTATACTAAATAGAAATTTTTTTCTTGTGAAATTCCATTGAACTTTTTGTGCTAGAAAATTTACTTACAACAGTAACGCAATGCGGTTCTGTTTCTATATTTCGTTTATTCAAACGAAACATATTTTTCTATCTTCTTTTTATACACGTGAATACATTTTTTGTTTTGTTTTTGTAATTTTTGAAAATTTTTACGGAAATGATTTTCCTACTGAGTCCTTCATTTAATTTAAAAATATTATCTTTCCTGGGTTGTGTTGGATGTTATGCATCTGGTTAATAGTAAACTCATACAACCTTTAAATTGTTTAAATAAATTTTCCACTCAATTTCATTTTTATTTCTTGTAAAACTATAAACTGAATTGAACTTTCAACTTTGAATTATTTAAAAAAAAAAATATTGGCTAAGAAAATATTTTCGATTTATAGAAATAGAATCACTTTATAGGAATCAATAAATAGAACTTTCTTTGAACTTTAAAAGAAAGTTTGAAACCGAAAATAAATAAAATAAAAAAAAGGACAGAATTAATATTTTCTGGTTGTTATCCTTGAAGAGGGTAAATTTTGTAAAAGAATTTCTATTCCATAAAAATTTTCTACTGAAGATTAAATTTAAAAAAATTAATACCAAAATGGTCAAACCCTGAATGTCCAAATTTTGATGGATCATCGTTCTTTTTATTGTCTCTTCACTTGATTTCCTATAAAAATTAGTTTTCTTTTTTTTTTTTGTAAGTAAAATGAAAGAAAAATAGAACAAACAAAAGTGGACAAATGGAAAAGGCTTTAAGGATTTTTTTGTATTTTATCCTTCTGCTATCCTTATCCTTTCTTTAAAGGATTAAAGTCTCTATTTTTATTTAGAGAATTTAGTTTGTAGGTGTAAATTGTTTGTGGGATGTTAAATTGTTTTATGTGAATTCTTTTGTTTATTGTTGTTGTTAGATATAAAATTTTTTTTGTATAAATAACGGATTATCGGATTAAGTTTAAAATAAAAAATAATACACGACAAACAAATTTGAACGAATTGGAAGTGACGTCATAGTTGGCTCATCATTAATATTTTTTGTTGTCGGCCGGGTTTTTATACGGAATTTTTATATTAATTTGTAGAATAATTTATGCTCATCAAAATGAGATTAAAAAAAAAATCTAAAATCAATTTTTAATCTCTTCCCACACCCCTTAAAAAAATTAATCTAAAAAATTTGTTGTCAGTTGAAACGGAAGCACGTTCACTCAATAAATTTTGTTATACATTTTTTTTACACAGATATGAGAATTTTTCACTACAAACAAAATATAAATTCAATCGTAGTTTTTTTTTTGTTGTGTTAGAAAAATTTGATAAAAAAAAAAGACAAATAAATAAATGAGAAAATATTTGAAAGTTAATTTTGATTAGAGAATTTAAAAAAATAAGTCAAAAATCTAAATCTGAATATTTTATCGTCGAAGAAAGATTCGTGGTGAATTAAAAAATGTCTCAAATAAATGTTCACCACTCTCCCAAAAAAGTACATGTGGCTGGATGGAATAACAAAAAAAAAATGATCAAATAAAAAAAAAGTTGTGTGAAAAGCAAATTTTATTGAAGCAAAAATTAAACAATAAAAAAAAATAAACATAAATCTTTTTGTTGTGATTTATAATAATTGGAGAATTTTAAAAATAGTGAATGAATGATTTTACTGCAACAACTTTATACACTTTCAATGTACCATGAACAACCATTATTAGAATAAAATGGACAATCACCAGATCTCCAAGTGTAAACATAACGATGTGTTATTTCTTTTTTATGTCTAAAACCATCTTCAACATATAAATATTCATTCCATTTAACATTTTTTATTTTAAATGAATCTCTATCATCAGATTCAATTTGCCATCGTCCACTGTCTTTTATTTCATCCATATGCGTTTCATCTAATGAATATATTGGACGTCGTTGATTATAAATACAATCATCATTATTACCAGCAATTAAATATTCATTGAACATATTTGATTTAATAAAAAAATATGTTTCATTTTCAAATGGAATTAAAAGAAATTTTCCTTTTGTATTCTGACAACCGTCATATGTAAAAATTTCACGTTTATTATCCAATAGTATTGTGTCAGCTAATAAACATTCGGTGCGTTTTATTCTTAAATGAATTGTTGAATTCCATGGTATAATTTTTAATGCAGTTGGTAAATTATCCCGTAAATAAATAAAGTTTTCATTATTCACGTGCGTCTTATGAAAATTATTTGTCACTTGATATGCAATCACTGTTGCGATTGTGCTGTATTCTTGTTTATTCTTTTTTAATTCATCAAACACAAGGCGATAACCATAAATTTGTTCATCAACATTTTCAAACAAATTAAAGATACCAATTAATTTTTCGGCAATTGTTAAATTTTTATCATAAACACGACTTACAATATCACTGAGTGAAATATTTTCATTCAGTAAAGAATCTTTAACCGGAATGAAATCATCCTGTTTTATCTCATTTATTATTTGTAATAAATTTTCTGTATCAGTTGAATTTATTTCAAAAATTATTGATTTCATTTTTTCTAAATTCATTAAATTTTCTTGTAAATTTTTTTCAATATGTTCATCGAATATTTTTTTTAATTCAGCAGAAGCTGTTTGTAATTCAATATGACATTCTAATGTTGTTGAATTAGCGATATCATTAAACATTGTTCCAGTTGCAGCAATATGTTCTGACATTGTTTTACATTTTGATTCGCTTGTTGTAATTTCTTTAAGATTTTCAACAGATGAATCTGTTTCAGTTACACTACACGTTATACCAACAATTAAAAATATTAGAAGAATTCTATGATTTTCAGGCTTCATTATTTGAATTGAAAATAAAATTTTAATTATGTCTTGTACGAAGTAAAGTTAAAATGAAACTAAAATGTTAGCACAACGGAAATAATTAAATTACTCTACTCTAGAAAAGAAAAATATACAAACCAATAACCTTGAATGTTTTGTTGTAATTTTTTTTTCTTGTTAATACTTGATCTAACTAATTTGATTTAATTTTGTTTTGCTCAGTTACACTAATGAAATATTAAGAAAGAACCACAAAATGTAATAATAACTTAATATTAATGTGACATTAGAAAAGGGTTTTTGGTACAACAAAAAATTTAAAGAAACTGTCTAATTAAAAAAAAGCAATTAATTAATTATTGAAGACAATTGTTATGAGCAGAGTTTATATCGAAAAATGAAAAAAATTCCGAAACAAAAGAAGAACATAATATGTTTGTTTTACTTCTTCAAAAAGATTACAATCTTGACCTTCATAGTTGGTTGAATTCATCTTCAGAATTATACCACCATAAACAATGATGATGTAATTAAATTTTATTGAGTGAAAAGATTTTGTTTTATTGCTGCGGAATAAAATTAAGTTATGCAACATTATTTGTAAAGACGTCAAGACATTTTGTGAACAGAAATTTTATTAAAATAAATAAAAAATAAAATTATATAATGAAATAATTTAGGAAATAAAGTTATGACATTGATTGACTTATGTTTAAAATCCAGCGATTTTCCATTTACAACCTTCATGATCACATCCACCCGCTCTCCATGTAAATACAAATCTATGACTTGAACTATGAATTGAATGCATAAAACCATCTTCAATATATAAATATTCATTCCATTTCATATTTTTTATTTTCACATAATCAGATCCTTCAATTGATTCTAATTGCCATCTACCATATTCTTTAATATCTTCTTTATCAATTTCTTTAACTGAAAATACACGACGACGTTGATTATCTAAAACGTGTTCATTTTTAGCTGAAATTAAAAATTCATTACAAAAATTTGTATAAATATGAAAAAATGTTTTATTTTCAAATGGAATTATTGTCCATTTACATTGTGCATGAGCACAATTAATATATGTAAAAAGTTCACGTTTTTTCTCATCAAACATTGTCTCAGGAAGTAAACATTCTGTTGAAAATTTAAAATTTCTAATATTAACAATTGAATTCCATGGTATAATTTTTAGTGCAGTTGGTAAATTATCCCGTAAATAAATATAATTTTCATTATTCACGTGCGTCTTATGAAAATGATTTGTCACTTGATATGCAATCACTGTTGTAATTGTACTGTATTCTTGTTTATTCTTTTTTAATTCATCAAATAATAGACGATAAGCAAAAATTTTATCATCAGTATTAAATAATGTATTAAAAAATTCAATTAAATGTTCAGCATTTATTAAATTTTTATTGTAAACTTCTTTTATAATATCTTCAAGTGGAATTGTACCATTTAATAAATGACTTCTGGCAGCACAATAATCACCACGTTTTATCTCATATACAATCATTGTAAAATGATTTTGTTCACCTGTACTTTTTTTTTGTATTTCAATAAGTGATGTTCTCATATTTTCAATGCTTGTGAAATATTGTTGTAAATTTTTTTCAATATAATTATCAAATACTTTTTTTAAATTTATTGTATCCAATTGTAATTGTATTGAACATTGTAAATTAACAGAATCACCCATTTGATCAAACATATATGGAACATTTGTGATTATATTAGAAATTGCTGAACAATCTTCAGTCATCATTTGATTTTGTTGAATTAATTGTAGTTGTTCAATAGAAGAACTTTTAATCATAACAGTTGAAATTGATTTAATTCCAATAATTAAATTTAAGAGAAAAAATGTATGAAATTTAATTTTCATTATTTTTTATTTTAATTAATTTTTAAACAGACAATTTATAATTGATTTTAAGGTAAAATTTGTTTTCTCTTTTATAGTAATGAATTAATAAGACCATCAGTGTAGTAACCTCAAATGTTATAAAATATCTAACCACATACTAATAAGGAAATGAATTTTATTTAACAACAGTTGAAACCATATCCGTTTAAATTATCTTTTAAGATTTACAAAAAAAACCACAAAATTTTATTTTCAAATTTGTTTTATGATCAGTTTATTGTTTAACGTTCTAGAATTCAGATTGAACAATCATTAATTGTGTTTTTTAATTGTTCAAAAGTTAACAAGAAGTAGAATAAAACAAGAAACAAAAGTAGAAATAGGTGAATTAAACAAAAATTTGTTTTGTGTTTGAAGAATCAAATAAGTTCCCATAACTTGTGCTAAAAATTACAAACATAAAAAAAAAAAAGATTCAATTTAAGTTTAATAAAAATCTCTGTTTATTTCTTAAAAGTGTATAATAAATAATTCAATTTAAAAATTGTAAATTTTCCATTTACAACCGTCATGATCACAACCACCTGGTCTCCATGTAAAAACAATTCGATGAGTTGCAAGATCTTTTGGATGCATAAAACCCTCCTCAACATATAAATATTCATTCCATTTAAGATTTTTGATTTTAAAATAGTCAGATCCTGGAATTGGTTCCAATTGCCATCGTCCAGTGTCATTAATTTCGTCAATATTTTTTAATGCACAAACACGACGACGTTGATTATCCAATAATGGTAAAGCAATAGAATTTTTATCAGCAATTATTGATTCATTAAAATAATTTGATTTAATTTCAAAATAATTTCCATTATTTACTGGAATTAAAGTAAATGGAGATTTCTCATTTTTTAGCTGAGTATAAGTTATAACATAATGTCGGATTGTGTCATAAAGGTAACCGCTCGTAAGTAAACATTCTTTAGGAAATCTACCATTTGTTATTTGAAGTACAGATTTCCATGGTAAAACCTTTAATTGATTTGGTAAATTATCACGTAAGAAAATATAATTTTCATTGTTAACGTGAGTTTTATGAAAATTATTCATTACTTGATAAGCAATTGTTGTTGTAACTGTACTATATTTTTGTTGTTTTTTTATCATTTCTTCAAACAGAAGACGATATCCAAGTAATTGATCTTCTACATTTTTTAATGAATTAAAGAATTCAATTAGAATTTCAGCGTTTGTTAAATTTTGATTATAAAATTCATGTATAAGATCACTGAAACGTATTGTTCCATTAATCAAATATGTGCGGGCAGCACAAAAATCTCTTCGCTGTATCTGATCAATAATTATTGATAATTCATTTTGTACAACGGAACTTTGATTTTGTATTTCTAGAAGTGCTTTCCGAATTTTATCATTATTCCTTAAATATTGTTGTAAATTTTTTGTAATAAAATCATCAAATACCTTTTTTAAATTTATCGTTGCTGTACGTAATTGTATTTGACATTGTAATGTAGCAGAGCCAGAATCCATTTGATGAAACATTAATCCAATATTAGATATTGAATTAATAATTGTTGTACATTCTCCATTATCCATTTGACTCTGATGAATTAATTGAAGTTGATCACTGGTCGATGATGATGATTCCATTCCATTGATTCCATCTTGTTGTCCAATAATTGATATGATTAGAAAAAATGCTCTGAATTTTGTCTGCATTTTTGTTTTCTTGAAAATTAATTTATTTACTGATAATTTTTTAGACAAAACAATTCCTTTTTATATACAAATTTTACACCAAACACGGAAATACATTTTTACTTTTCCTTCCTTAATTTCAGGAATATTAAAAAAAAATTAGTAAACCTCAGTGTTTTTGTTGTTGTTTTAAAAAAAAACCATTTTTAAAATAGAATAACGAAGTTCAACAGACTTTCATTGATATTCTAAACCGCCATAAAATATCAAGAAATAAACCCATACCAATATTATGTGGTTAGAATATTGTTAAACTTATCATAAATCAAATCACAAATACAATAAAGACAAACATATTTATTATCAGTTCAAAATAAGTTCAAATGTTTTTTTTAAGTTAGATTTTACACAATAAAAAAAAAGAAAAGAAATCCTTTTCTTTGACCTTCTTGAAATTCTATTGACTTTGTACCATTTATTTATAGTTTTCTATTTGGTCATGATTTTGATTCTATAAAATGTTTCTCTTTGATTTCAGGCAACGTAGGAAATATTTCTAAAAAAAAAATGTGAGATACAACTTTAAACTTCATTCAAGCCTAAACATTATTATTTTGTTGTTGGCATAACCGCAAGTATTTTTTTTCTCCTACAAAAGAATTAAATAAAATTCAACATAAAATGTTTTCTGTTTCCTGTTTTTCAGATAAAATTTAAAAAGGTTTTTCTGGGCAAAATGAAATTCCTTTCTTTCGTGTGCTAAAAGTATTTCATCCATTAATGTTCACACACACTGTGTGTTTAGTCTTTAGTGGAATAATTAACACATTCACGAGAAGTGGGTGGCTCCTATTAAAAGTGATGATTATAAAAAAGAAAGTGAAGTTCTTTCAACTTATGCGATTAGAATAATCAACACGCTTCTGACATCACTATTAAACCATTTAATGATAATTATTTCTTGAATAACTTTGTTTTACATAAAAAAAATTTAATTCGGGAACATTTTTCTTGTAACCAATTTGAAAGTTAGTTAAAGTTAAAAATTTGTTCCTTTAAAAAATTGACTTGAATTTTGTACTTTTATTAAATAAATAGAATTTAAGCTGAAAAATTGATGTAAAATATTCAACTCGAACAAAAAAAAAAAATTTAAAAGATATTTTGTTTATTTATTTATTCAACAAAAACCGCAGCGTGTCACCGATAATCAAATCTGTTACTTAAAACTAAAAAAACAAATTTATATTTAGTGAAGGAACCAAAAAACTCAAACAATTTGACTCTGGCCTTTTAAGAAACTTTGAGTTGAACTTTTTATTTAAAAATATTACCGATAAAGTTTTGAATTGTTTCAATTGATTTCTTTTTGACAAACAAAAAAAACCTGATAATAGACAATGAACTTATCAGCTCCAATTTTTGTTTTATAATTAATGGGATTGAAAATCCTTTTTTTGTCCAACAAAATATTCATCAACTTTTTATTTTTTTTTTATCGATTGAGGGGAGTTATTTGTTGTTGTATCATTTTTAAATAATTGGATAAAGTATGACGACAAGGATATAAAGTTAAAAATGTAATTTATTGTTGTGTCTAGTGTCTGGACTAGAATAACTAAATTAAAAACAAAGGACGATGAACAGAAAAATAAACAATATTATTAAATCCTTTTATTTATTATATTTTCTAATTAAAATCCTTTATCTTGTTTTTGTTTCTATTTTCTTTTTTTTTGTTTTTTTATTACAATCGGAAAATGGAGAAAATAATTGAAAATCTGAAAAATATGTTGCTTTTGTCATAACATCAAATAAAATATTGATGAAAGAAATTATTTTGAATGGAAAAATAATGGGGGAGTTTTTGTTTTTTTGTTTTAAAGAATTGGAAAATGATGGTTTTCTTTGTGTATAATATTTATCAACATTTAACCATCATATGTGTGTGTGTGTGTGTGTGTATTATTTTTTATTCTAAAGTAAATTAGTAAGTCAAATTTTGATTGTTAAAATGAGGGTTAAAATGTGTAAATAAGTTTGTTGATTTTTTGATTGTTTACCAAACCGGAAATAAAGGTAAAACCTTTTAGAGAGTAAAAAAAAAAAGATCCTTCTTTAATACTTCCATTTTTTATCATTTTTAACCATCCCCCACCAACCCCACTATTCCCTTTGTTTGTTCACCTCATATCACTTTTATACTGAAAAATTTATGAAATTAAAATTTTAAAGCAAAAATGATGAATGAGGGAAATATTTCCTTCAATTGACAATTTTATATTTTAGGTGAATGTCGTTGGTTGATTTGTTCAATTTATTAATTTTCGATTTGTTTATTATTACATCAATTAACTAGAAAATAATTGTGTTTACAGGAAAATAGAAATAAGTAGGTACGTTACGTAAAATAATTCTAATTATTCATCCGATTCACTCGATGCACAGTCCACCTACCCTCTTCCTAATATTTTTTCCTTAATATTATTTTTTATATTTTCAAACCTTAAATTAGAATTCTGTAAATGACGTATGTCATCGTTTCTCTTCTGTTCTGTAGGCGGCGAACAATAATTAAAAAAATGATGACAATTTTCATTCCATACATATTTTCTATTTTCAGATAATTTAATTTTAGTCAATATTTCGCATGTACAAATTATTTTATTTTTAGACAGTTAAGGTAGTTGATATTGTTTTTATCGTTTTCAGTATATGGTTTATCCATGTGTCTTAAAGAACTCTTAGATTTCATCATATAACTTCTGCTTTTCATTCCACTGCTTCCTTTTCTTTATTATTAACATTTCTAAATTGGATTCGGTTACCAAATATCCTTTACATTAAGTAGATAATTTATTATTTAATCCAATTAATTTGATTTCATTTTTAGAATTTTTTTTCACATATGTGAATATATTGTAATAAATATGACGTTGATTTCTTCTCTTCTTCTCATTCATTCATTCATGTCATCCGAGTAAAATATATATTCTTCCTTCAATTTAAAATGAAGGAAATAATATTAGCTCATATTTTATTCAGTTTACGTAACAGGAAGATGAAGTAAAAGGGAAAAAAAAAAAAATGTTATAACAAATGAAAATTAATTTAAATAAAATTTTTTGTAAAGAAAAAAAAAATGTTGTGAAGATATTTTTTTTTTATCTTCAAGATTTTCTTTTTTTTTGATTTAAATTAAATTATTTCCAACGAAATGAAAATTTTGTCTTTTTTGAAAAATAAAACAACAACAACAAACACCAAAAAAAATTCAATTTTGAAAATATTTTGAATAAATGAAAAATCAATAATTCCTGGAAAACCTGTAAATTCCTCATAAGAAATGAAAATTTACAATTAATTCTGTAGATCTATAGAATTAAGTTTTTTTTTCTATTTAACTCATTCCACACGAATAACTGAGAGAGAGAGAGAGAGAAGAGGAATGAAACTTTCAATCTTACCCAATTGAGCAATTGTAAGGAATTTAAAGTGCAATCATGTTTAATACTCTCACTAATCTTCTTCACTTTTGAAAATAGATTTACAGAGTCTTGAAGAAAATTCCAATATATACTTTAAGAATTACAATTTCTTAATCGAATTATTATAGAATCAATTAAAAGTTAATTTGAATAGATTTTTGTTTTGTGTAGAATTAAACAGAATTAAAGTTTAACTAAAACAAATTCCCTTTTCTGGGTTCTATTTTAAAATAAGTGAAGGGGATTAATTTGGGATAGAAAGAAAATTTAAGAATAATCACATTGAAAGTGAAAATATTGTTAAATATAAATAGAAAATAGTGAAATTAATTGGAAACAAAAAGAAAAAAAAAAACCGAATTCTTCAACCTTTTTTTTCTCTTGTGTTTAATTTTGAACCTTTAATGCTGAGGTCAATCAGAATATATGTTACAATTTAGAAAACAAAGATAATGACTAGAAAATATTTCTTTTTGCAGTTGGTAACAGAGAATGACGCTTCGATTTTTAATCTGATGGGAATGAATGACTTGTGTTTGTTTTTATAGCCTAAAGTGTTTTGAGCGGATTTATTTTTTTTTCTATAAGAATTTAATATAAATAAAGGAAAAAATTCAGTTGTTTCACTCCTCTTGAAAATTTATTTGTTTTTCACAAATAACAACAATTTAATGAAAAATAAAATTTATTAGAATTTCTTAAACGTATTTTGATAAGAAATAAAATCCCTTGATTGTTTATCTGATAACATGTTACCATAGCGTTTAAATATCTGTAGTATAATCATAAAATAAAACAACAACATCAAACAGAGAATCAACAGTAAAAATGAATTCATAAAATAATGGAAATGGTTTACCAAACGGCAATGGGAAATTGATTTCAATTTTGTATTTTAACGGATGTTGATTTTGTGAAGACAAAAAAAAAAAACAGAAAAGAAGTCGGAAAACATTTTATTTTCCATATAAATAAATGGAAAATTACTAAACCTTTTCTTTCAATGTTTATTCAAAGAAGAAAAAAAAATAATAATGTGAAATTGATGAAAACACAAAATTGTCTTATTTTGACAAGATTCTAATCAGATTTTTATTGGATTGGAACATGAAAAATTTTGCACGAAAAAATATTTATTTACCATTTGCGTGATAAACTTATAATATTGAAATGAATAAAAATGGGAAAACCACTTTTAATTAATTTTTATTTATTCTTAAGAAATTATCAGCACTTTCCCATTATTTTCTTTCTCTTTCTAATTTTAACAATTTCTAAAAATGCTCTTCAAAATACAACCAATGAATTTGTTTCTTTTTTTTTCAATCATGATGATTATTTTCTCTAAAGTCTAAACAAAAGAAAAATTTAAAACAAAAATGTAATTGTTGCGTTTTTATTTTCTTCAATTTTTTTCTTCCATTTTTTTTGTTGTTGTCCGTTTTTCATTTTTGATAAATTGTTCAAAATATTTCTAAAGAAGCAAATTTTAGATAAATAATTTGATTGTTTTCAAAATTGATAAGATAAAATAATAATTGATGATATTTCTCTCTGTTTTTGTGTCTAATCCTTTTCTTCCTTTTTCTTCCACTTTGTTCCCCATTTTTTGTTTTTAAACAAAAATGAAGAACAAATTCTGTTTTTTTTTTTGCTAATTATTTTTATGTTATTCTGATGAGGTAACAAAATATTCTGTTGATAAGTATGAATGGAGTCTGTTACAATAAAGATAAAATGGAATTTTTTTTTTGTTTTATTTTAATTTATACAATTCAGATTGTGTGTAGTTGTATTTTTTTTTGTTCTGACCTTTTTATAAATTATTTTAGAGAGACAAACAATGAATCATAGATTTAGATTTATTTAGAAAGGAATTTAAAAAAAATTGTTTAATGATTAACAAATAAATGAAATTCTAGAAATTGTTTATAGTTAATAATTTGTAATGAACAGAATAATTGTGATAATTAATATGTAATTTAGCCAACAAGAATAACAATGACAATGACGAGATGTATCTACTGAATCCAAATTTTCTTTTTATTTTCTATTAACAGAAGGATTCTAATAAATATGAATGAAAATTTCAATTCAGATAATTAGATATAATCATAAGGAATACACAATTTGTTTAAGGTTAAAAAATAATTCAATCGTATATTTGATTTTTTGATTAAATTACCTCGGTTTGACTTCACAACCTAAAATGTATAAGTAATTTTTGACAACATTTTATATGTAACTTTTCTTATGCGGTCAACAATTTCAAGTATCCCTTTTTTTCACCCTTAAATCATTCTCATTTCTTCATTTTATTTATAAAGGGCAAAAGAAAAAAAAAAAAAAAAAAAGAATATAAGAAGAAGAAGAAGATGAAGATGGAAGTAGAACCAAATACAAAATGATGTTTTTATTTTATTTTTTTTATTATTATATGAACCAGGACCTAAAACTTTATTAAATTATAAAAAGGGGAATAAAAAACAGGGTTGTTTCATATTACTTCTATATATATTTATTTATCCGTTTATTAAATTTGTTTCATGTCGAATTAACCCGAGAAATAAAACAAAAGAAAATGAAATGAAATGAAATAAAAATAGACGAGAAGAAATATAAAACATTTTTCACTTTAACATTTTTCTGTTTATTCTGTTTGACAGAAAAAAAAAAAAAAAAACTTAATTCATCAAACAAAAATGTTGAAAGATTTAAAGTTTTTTGATAAACTTTAACAACCGGGTTCATCTTTTTTTCAATCGTCTTCAGAACAACAAAGAATGATCATTACGAGATTATTAATTTTTTTTCGGTTTCATTCGGTTTATATTTAATACCAAATATTTAGTCATACTCAGTAAGCTTTCAAAAAACCGGAAGACAAAGATTTCTCTTAATTCTTTAATAGATAAATTTTGTGACAGAAAAAAAAATTTGTTAATCTGTTGGAATTGTTGTTTTTTTTTTTTATTAAAAATATTGAATCAATCATTTTTTAATCTTTCAATATTTTATCATAATTTATACATTTTTCATTTTTCTATTGAATAATGATGTAGATTTTTAAAATGATTAACTACCTTTATTTATAATAAATTTAGAAAATAAAAATAATATTTAAATTAAGAATTTTCTATTCAGTTTCATTTCACTCGATTTCACTAGATTAAAGTGCTAGTATCTAGTAACATCTCCGTTATGTTGAACTAGATTACTCTTTTAATTTATAGAGAATTTCTTCGTTGTCTTTAAATAGAAAATGTTTTCCTTTATTTTATAGATATTCAATCAATTTCTACCACCAACAACTTCTAGTTAAAATTTGATTAATCATTCTTGTAGTAGGAAATCTTTCTAAATTTATTATTTTTCGTGTATTATAATGTTTAAACATAATTCACAATATGCTAGACTGTAATAAATGTAACGATCATTTTTTGTTTCTGGTGGTTTACATTTCGTATTATATTGTTGTTGCTGGTGGTGCTGTTGTAACTGCTGTTGCCGTTATTGAAACAAATCAATCATCAATATTGAATTAACAAAAAAATATTCTTTCCTATAGAAATTGTATATATTTGTTGGAGTTCATCAACACTTTATTTGTTTTATTAGCAATAAATAATAAATAATAATTTGAAAACATCCCAGAAATATAGTTTACTAAACAATTTTCAAATGTAATTAAAATCTGGTGTTTAATTCCATGTTATATATTTTAGAGTTTACACAGAAGAAAAATGAAACAATACTGAAAAAAATCATGACTTTTGGGGTTGATGAATTTTCACTTCCATATGAGAAAAAAAAACAACTCAGTAATTCAGGTCACGTCAAACTATTTTGATCCATAAAGTTTATATAAATGAATATGCAGAATAAAATTAATCAATCACTATATAAAATTTAACACTTGGTATATGTGTTCATCAACATTCTAATCATCATCACCATCATCATCAATAATAAATAACCTTTCTATGACTTTAAGGTATCATGACATTTATTTACTAACAAAAATAATAATAATGTAACACAAATTTAATTTGTCGGTAATTTTACATCACTTTTAAAATGTATTGTGACGATTTTTTTTTTGTGCTGTTAGTTTATGATCAAAAAAATTATTGTAAGAATGGAAATAATTTATAAAATCAAAGGAAAATGAAAATAATGAACTTCAGGTTTTCAGGTTGTGTTTTCGGTTGTACATTGCAAGCAATATAAATTACAAGAATTTTATTTGTTTTGTCAATTTTCTTACTGTTTGGTCGAATTGGTCTATTTTATTAAAAATAACCTAAAAGTTCACTACACAGAAGAGCGTGAAAAAAATATTTTTGATTGCAAATGATTCAGGGTAAGTAATAAATAAATTATTCTCAGTTTCACTTAATTTTTTTTTTTTGAAAAATTTGATTATGAATTGTGAATAAAATTTCAATTTATGTGATTTTAAAATGGACCAGTTGATAAATTCTTAACAGAAAATATTTATGAAAATGGCCAATGAACAATTGAAACAATTTAACAATTTTTTTTTGGTTTGAAAGTTTCTAGAAAATTTTTAAATATTTGAAGTAAATGAAAATGAAAAATATTTAGGTGAAAGATTAATAAATAAATCAATTTCCTGATGAAATATTGAAATCAATATTGTGAATGCAACGATTGAAAAAAAAATTTAATCCAAATATAAAATAATGAATAAAATGTGACATGACGCAATAGATAAACATTTTTTATCTGATGTTAACCATGTTCGCATTCACACACTGTTGAATGTTACAAAATAGATAACAGATGAAGCTGATATTTAATCAAATTTATAATTATAATATTTATCGTTATTAATGAGTAATCACTAATTCGACAGATCTAAAAATATCTTTAAAATAGCTTTTCGTTTAGTAAATAATAAATTTATGTACGAGACAACTTTCATACTCTGAAAATATTTATTTTGATCAATGAATTTTCACAACAGGTACAAATAATCATTTCTATTTAAAATTAAACGATTTATTTGTGATAGATTACAGATAATTGAACAAATGTTCAGCATACATTCGAAATAAACAGAAAAAAATTAATGTAGTGAGTGAAAGTTTTGTTTGTTGGTACAAAATTTGTGTAGGTGCACATTTAATTTGAATTAGAAAAATACAACAGACAGACACAATGGCGTGTTACAAAAAGAAAACATGAGTCACAATTTCTTACATGAGAAATTTCTTACTTATCAAACTTTTCTTCAAATTAAAAACTAAAACGAAAACTATCAGATTTAAATCCGTGACGTTGTCTAACTAAATTGAACAAATGAGTTTTAATGAAAAAAAAAAGAAGAAAAAACGTAAATTTAAATTAAAAAATAAAAATATTTTACTACTTGAATTTTTCTCTTTCTTTTTCTCTCTCTCTCTCTCTCTCTGTTTTTTTAATTATTTATTTACTAATTGGAATCTCTTGGATGTCGATTAAAAATAAAATAAGAAAATACGTGAACAGAAAGAGAGAAAGAGAGAGAGAGAGAGACAGATAAAGAGAGAAAGAGAAAAAAAAAAAACGTAAGAAAATTCTTTTTAATTAAACGTCATGTAATGCCTAAGGATAGACAGATAATCCTTAATCATTTTCATCTTACAAAATTTTTGTCTGTCTGTAAAACTGTACATTTAGAAATATATTTAACAGCTTGAGTTAATGTTCCCTTTCTTTTTTTTTTTTTTGTTACTTTAAAAAAAGAGTAAAAACCAATAAACAAAAAAAAAATATCTCACTTTAATTTTTTTAAGAAATTTTTCATCGACAAAGTCAATCGGAAATAATTATTGAAGAGTTTATTAAATTTTATTTTCATCATTATGATGACTGATGATACTGATTATAATAAAAGTGATGATGATTGAAGATAATTTTTGTTTAATATTTGATTGAAATAATAAGAATATTATTGAATTAAGAAATTTGTTGTGGTTGAATGTAATCTGTTGTTAGTGAAATAATATTTGTTTTCCTCTTTTGTTGCTGTCGTTTTATATTACAGATTTTTTTTCTTCTTTTTTTTGATTGACAGATGTCACTTTGTGGCAGATCAAAGAAAATGGAAGGAGAAATTATGAGAGTGAAACATAAAAATATCTTTATTTTTATTTAAATGTGAATTTTATGGACTCAGAATAAGAATTACGATTGAATAATTTATGTTGCAGTTAAAAATGGTCCACAAGCATAATTATAAATAGATTGACAATAAATTATTGACTTTTTGTCAACACAAATATGACAGTGCAAAAAATGAAAATCGTATTTGTTTGGATTGAAATTGAAATCCAATAAAAAGTGAATTGATTAATGAATTTTTCATCAGCAGTCATAAAATACGTTTATCAGAAAAACTTCAGAAAATTATTTGATATAAATTAAGTTTGTCTCTATTGCAATGTGAAATTGCAAGAATAATAATCCTACCAATCAGACAAACCAATAAATAATAATCATTGTTTTTCTTTCTCACTGTGTCCCTCTTTTTTTATTATATTTGATTTTTCCATTTTCATTTTATATTTTTATTTCTAAACAATAAAAAATTGCCGTCAAATTTAATTCAATTTAATATTATTTTGATTATGTTTATGGTTATTGACTCAAACTTAATATCCGTTTTATTGTATAAACAACAATTTTTATTTTTTTTTTTCACTTATTTTTATTTATTTTGATAAGAACTTCAATACACAATATAATGTGATGATAAGAAGTGTAATGTTGAAAGGTTAAACGCAGTTTTGTGTATTGAAATCTAAATAAAAAAATATATAATTTGTAGGTAATTTTAATTTATTAAAACAATAAACAAATGTTGTTGTTATTTTTTTTTACTTTGAATTTTGTTTAGGTGGAGACGCCCAGTATTTTGTATTTTGAAATTTTGAAATTTTTTTTTTTTGTTTTAAACAAATATAATTAAATTACAAATATTATCCCTGTGAATATAAAGACAAATTGCAAGATGATAATTATTATTAATTATTTTGTTTTCTTATTGAATTTTTAATTCAACACATTCAAGCTCATTATTGATACATTCGCACTTTCTAAATAATTGTTTCTGGCACAATTGAACCAAACTAATGTTCAAATTTTAAAACCAGAAAAAGTACAAAATAAATCATCAGAAATTATCAGAGACAATATTTTTGTTGAACAAAAATTTCGTATGGTTCTTTTCACAGGTTCTACTAAAATTTACAATCTGAACATTGAAAATGCATTTAAATGAAATAATTCATCAGTAACTCTTACACACAAAAAAAAACACTTTAAATTAAAAATGTTCGTCCATTGTGAAATAATGGAAAGAATAAAAAAAATGTTTTTATTTTCAATTTCTATTTTTTTTATAGAAAAATAATTTTTTCTGATATTTTTTTGCAAATTGAATTATTTTGTATTGTCGCCATTTTTTGTGAAGTTTTTTCCAACTTTTCTAAAAAAAAAACTTTTTCAGTTTTTTGTTGTTGTTGTTGTTGTTGTGTCTGTTTAAGTAAAATCTTTTAGAAATAGTTACGTTCACTATTTTTTTAAGTTTTTTGAAAAAAAAAAAACATTTAAAAGTTTTAAATTGAAAATCTTTGTTTTTACTTTTATAAGAAATTTTAAATTGGAATTATTTATTAATTTTAGTGTTGTCCAAATCCCATTTTTATTCATTTCATTCTATTTATTTATTTACTTACAATTTTTGTTTTTAATCAATTTTCTTATAGAGTTGAGAAAAAATCAAGAAGAAGAATATGATGGGAAAAAGAAATTGTAACGAAAAGTTTCCAATTTAAGTTTTTATAGTAATTCAATCGTTACTATCCAGATGCTCTTTTATTTTTTCTTTTTAAATTTCATTATAAAAAAATACTTGTGTGTGTGTGTGTCAATTAAATATTGTTGCATGTGACTGTGTTTGTGTGTATGTGTATGTCACAAAATGAGTTGATTGGATTTCATTTTTTTTTTTAAATATAAAAAAAAGGAAGATAAAATAAAAAAGATTAAAGTTTTTTCTTGTGTCTTGAGTCTTGAGTCTCTTGAGAATTTCATTCCTTTATTTTCAGAAGATAAATCATTTTATTCTTGTTGAATGGTTTTGTTTGTTCCTGTATTATTTGTACAATTAACCATTTTATAACGTTGTTCTAAATTTTTTTGGTGTGGGATGACACAAGATTCATTTGACCGAATTTCTCACTAAATGATCAACAGATCAATCTTCTCGGATACGAGTTTGACGTCATATTGTATGTGAGAAGGTGTCGAATAATCTAGAGAATATGCCCCCAACCCCCAAACACTAAATCTTTGTCTCATCCCTAAATTTCTTTTAGTGTTTATTATACAAAAATTTATAACGTTGATTTTAATCAATTTTTGTAATTATTTTTGGTCAGACTACAAACTAGAAATTATTTATTAAATTTAATTATTTTAAATGATGCAAGTGGTAAACTAAGATTTAACATTTTATATAATAAACTTTAAGTGTTTTCGGTATGTCATAGGCAAACATTTGAGAAAACAGTCCCAATTGTCTTTAGATGAATAAAAATAATTTGACGTATTTTACATAATTGTAAATTTAAAATGTAAACATTATTATTCCCTTTTGCCCCATACACATATGAGTTAAAGTGGTTTACTTTAATTTATAAGTCTCTAGATTTTTGTACTGGTATAATAGGATTTCATTCGTTAAATGATTAAATTAAATTTTCACTCATATTGCATGAAAGAATTGTCAAGAAAAAATTGATTAAAAAATATAAAAGATTAACGACAATTTTCTATTTTCTATTGGGATAAATTCCATTTGCATAATAATAAAGCAGACTGTAAACCATTTCTTATCACATCCACCAGTACATTTTTATAGAAAATGTATCATAATAATCTTTGTTGATGTTCTTATAAATATAAGACTAAAATAAAAAAAATTGACTTACCACTCATGAAATTGTATATAACAGGATTGACAGCACTGTTTGCATAACATAGCCAATGGGAAAATAATGATAGAACAGCTATCACCTCATTTTGTCCTATATCAATTGTGTATCTATAAAATGAAATAAAAAGAAAATATATTTTATTTAAAATACGAAAAAAATGGGATAAACAAAAATTCTATTTAAAAATTTAGAGTTTTTGTATTTTAAAGGGAATAGACAGCAATGGGATTGCTGTTCATACATTATAGATTTATTTTGGTATAAAAGAAACTGTTAGCATGTACCAAGGGCTTTTAAACCTTGTGAAAATTCAGTTTTGTATTTTTTGTTTTTTCTTACAGCACTGGATAAGATAACAACACTGGATAAATAAAGAGAACATTTAACCACTTTAATTATACGTTTTTTTTTTGTGTATTTGGATAAAGCATAAACTAAACAAATAAATTTCAACATTAAATAATCATATAAATGGTGAATTATATTCAACAGACTAAAAATAATTTGTTTAAATAAGCTAAACAATTAAAGTTATTTTTATTATTATTGTTTCTTTCACTGTACGACTTAAAACGACTAAATATGAAAAGGTTAAAGTTATTTACATTGATTCTGTCTCTTAAACATTTCTTTGTTGTGTTGTGTTTCATTCCTTTTTTGTCTTTATGTCTTTAAGAAATACTTTATTTAAATTTCTTTACCTATTTTTTTCTGTCTTATTTATTTTTTTTTTGCTAAATAAAGACAAGTATTGAGAAATATTTTGTTCATCATTGAGAAATATTTTGTTCATCATTTTTCGATGATTTGAAATTTTTTTCTATCATACAAATTTTCTTCATTGTTCTTCTTTTTTTTCTTTTGTGTTATGTCACTCAATTGATTTTCTAAACACAAAATAAATACATTTTTCTTCTTCTTCTTTGTCTTCTTCTTTGTCTTCTTCTTCCCTTTTCTTATATATTTTTGTTTTTATTTCTTAACGTGCACGTGTGGCGCTTAGGTCAAAAGATTTTCTTTTAAAATTAAAAATAAAATTGAAGCCAAGAAAAAAAAAAGGAAGGAAGTGAGAGATTTTTCTTTTTATTTTAAGTTTTAAAAATCACAAAAAATAAGTCAACGATTATTTTAAGAGAGCAGAATAAATTGAAGAAATGTAGGAAGAAACTTGAGAAAATGTATATTTAATTCTATTTTTTTTTTACTTCTTCGAACTTCTTCTTCTTCTTCTTCCTCTTTCCTTTCATTCCTTTCCATCAAAGTAATTCCAATTATTATTTTTCTTCAATTTTTTTTTTGATTTCTTCTCACCTGTAACAATATTTTTGGTCCATCGAGTAAAGAAGACATGATTTGATTTGAAAGGTTTTCTTTATGGAAAAAAAAGCCGATAATATTTTCTTTCCCTTATTTTTCTTTCGTTCACCAGATAGGGTGAGGGGGTGTGGTGAAAATTGTTGAAGATGAGAAAAATAAAAGAGAAAATGAAGTCGTATCAAGAAAGACTAAGTTTTTAAATTTACTTTTTTCGGTCTTAAAATATTCTATACATTTCCAATTATAACACGAATCATGAAGTCATATAGAATGAATTTTTGAATGAAAGAATTTCTTCCTCGTTTTATTACAATTGAAGAAAATGTTTTTGAAAAATTTGGCAGATGATGTTTCAAGAAAATCTTAATAAATTTAGTTCTTTTAATAAATGGTGAAAATTGCATTGATTGACAGATTCACTATTGCTTTAAAAATTGTTCTTTGACCTTTGACTCTTGCATAATTTTTTGTACAAACACGTTGTTGAAGAAAATAACAGACGAAATTATCATTTGTAAAAAATATTAAATTTCCTAAATCATCAGATTCGTATATTCGTTTGTAAAATGTAAATTGAGACAGACACATGTACTAACATTATAACAAGCGACATATTTTATTTAAATTAAAAAAAAAATAAGAAAGAATACATTTTCTGTTATTATTTGTTCTATACTTGTTCGTCTTGTTTATGTTCTTCTTCTTCTTCTTAGCACCAGTCAAAAATATTTTAACTCCATTTTTACATTTTAATAATAACATTAGACTGATTGTGATGACTGATGAATTAATATTTAAGTCTCTACATTTAATATAAAATTCAATTATTCGTTTCTTATCTATAAAAAAATTTCTCTCTTTTATAATTATTCTAAGAACAACAAAAGACAAACAAAGAAACAAACATAAAATAAAAAAAATAATTTATAACTGAAACCGTAAACTAAACATAAATGAAATCTATACAAGATTTAAATAGGATTGTATGGATGGGGAGAGGTTAGATGTCTGTAACACCCCAAAAATATGTAAAAATCCTTTATAAACTTTTAACAATTTTCCAAATTACATTTAGAGCAAATTTTAAATGTTAATTAAGAGAATTTTCATACACATACAAATTTGTTCTATAAAATTTTAACAATCTCCATAATTTTGTTAATTTTGCATTATTTTTTGTTTTTTTGTTTTATGTGAAAGATTATAAATAATTATTCGTATGGGAATATTTTGTTAGGGTTTGGTCATAATAAATGTTAAATGGTAAATTAATTATATTTAAGTTAAAGTTGAATAATATTTGGATAAAATTCATGGAGAAATTTTTGAAACTATTTTGAAAAGGTTTTTGTGTTTGTAATTTGTTTAATAATTTTTATGCTAACAAAATAATTACAGAAATAAAAACATGTCTACATAATAACTTCAAATAATTGGATCATCAGACAAATTGAATTGTATTTTATTACGTAATAATTCTTGTAATTCATTGTCTAATTAGAATTGTTTATTTAATTGGATTAAATTCAGGCTCTACAATTATTTATTATTTATTATTTACCTCAAAATATTTAATACATGTACTGGAAAATAACATCCAGCAAACATAAGTACAACAGCAACTAACATTTTTGCTGCTTTCCTACGTGCACGTAATTGTCCCATTGTACTTGAATTAGCTGTTGGTCCACATGAACTACGTAAATCTATAGAAAAGTAAAATTTTGTTAATATTTCTTTAATAAGAATTTACAAATAAGAAATAAAATTTACTTTTACAAATATGCGTTTGATTTCTTGATTCACGATGTCCTGGTATTGTATCGGATTTCCATAAAACACGAACAATTTGAAAATATGCAACTGACATAAACAGTAGTGGTAACCTATTTTTGGTTGTTGTTAAAAACAAATAAAACTTTAAGTAACTATAATATTTAAGTAAATTTTATAAGATAAAACGTGCTTTGTCCAATATTTATTTCTCTCGTGTATAAAATTTCTGAATGTCTGAATGTCACAAGAATACTTTACGCTTCAACTATTAAAGCTTGAACATAAAATATTTATGTGTTCTGATAAATTTCTTACAAACAAAATGATTTAAACTACAAATAAATTATTTCTTCAATAAATTGTTCAAAACAATCAATCAAAATATGAATCCTTTTGTGATATCTGCGTATGATGATCACATTTATCTCATTTTTATATAAATTCTATACTGTACTGAATTTTATTTTATTTAATTTTTATTTTCTTTAGGCACATTTTTTTATTAAGGATTTTGTGAATTTTTCTACAAACAATTTTTTTTTACTTTGGTCACGTTTTTTGATTTTATTTTATTCTTATTTCTGATAAAAACACCAAAAGTTTTTCATGTAAATATTTTCAGATTCTACTTTCTTCTTTCTCCTTTTATTTTTTGGATTCAGATAATCATAATAATCTACTGAATTTATTAGAACTTCATGAAAATTGTTATAACTTCTGGTTGTTGTTATTTATTCTGGTGTCATTAATCCGTTACAGGAAATATAATAAATTATTGATTGAACGAAAAGTAAAAAAAAAAATATAGACAGGAAGGATCCCAATCGATTTTCTATATAATTCGATTAAATATAAATATGGAATAAATTTAGTCAACTTATATTTTTTTGGTTTTTGTTCTTCAAATATTAATTGATTCTGTTAAAAAAATATATTTTTATATGAAATCTTTAGTTTTTATTCTTGACTTCGTCTCAATAATTTCTAAATTGATTTCATAAAATTTTTAATAGCAATACGATAACACAAAAAATTCTTATTAATATTTTTCGTAATAATTTATTTCCTATAATTAAAATATTCATTAGGATACTTTTTTTTTTATATATATATTTTTTTTTCTAGAAGAAAAAAAAAACTCTTAAATTATTATACTTTATTTTTCATTTTCCAAACGGAAAGTACAAAATCATAATGTTTTGTATTTTTGTTCTTAATTTTTTTTTTTAATACATTTTAACGTCATCCACTTAAAAATTTCTTTTACTTTTGTTGTTGTTCTTTTTTTATTAGATCCGCTTTATAATAATTTTTTTTTATTATAAAAGTTACGTGTACATAGTGACATAGTAACTAACGTAGAGTCATACGACAAATCTGACATGTTATTATATTCTCTGGTAGAATGAACGAATATAAGTTTCACGATTTCTGTTACTTTTTTTTTTTTGTTGTTGTTCTTTTATAATGGACAACTTAAATATTCCTGTACAAGAAAATGTTTTCATGTGACTCGTTTTTTTTTTCCATTTGTTGAATATTAAAGTTTATAGAAAAATAATAATAATAATAATATTTTATGTGAGTTGTTAGCAGAATTACAAATAAACCTAAATAAAAAACTATAAAATTTGAAGTGAAATTTTTATTTATAAATATTTATGTGACTGGCTCAAAAATAATAAATTTTCATAAAAATTAATAAAATCTTTGAAATGGAAAATAATTTATTTATGAAAAATTAAAACAATAAAAACATAAATATTTTCTTTTCTCTACAAACAACTCCCTACAAAACTCCTACAAATATTTTCATGTTATTTTTTTATTAATTAATTGAAATGGTGAAACTTAAAATAAAGTAATTAAATTATTATTTATAAAATATTATTGATTTTCTATGATTGATTACTAATTTGAAACTTTTAATGAAGAAAAGAATAAAAATAACGATAAAAAGAAATCAAGTCCAAACCAACATAGAAATATTTTTTGTTGGATTCAGATCGTTTCTTTTTTTTCTTTTTGCTTCTTCTTCTTCTTTTTTTCTTTGTTGAAGGACGATTACCCATTAAAAAGAATAATGTGTAAAGTGACATGTGAAATTTTATGACATTCTCTAAATAAAAGACACAATCACAAAAGTGTTTTTGTTTCTATTTTGTAGTTGTTGTTGTCAGATCGGATTGAATTAAAATTAGAAAGACAAAAAAAAATGTGTTGTGTTCAATACTTACGAATAAAGTATCGTAAATTTTAAAATATAAAATATTTTTTCTGTATTTTTATCCCATGTTGCCTCACATTGTGTAAATAAATTACTACCAAAACGTAATATACGTTTTTTTGTTGTAAGAACTAAAAATTCTGGTAAATCTAAAAAGAGAATTGAAAAAAAAAAGAAACAGAAAAGAAATTCCAATGAAAAAAAATCCAATGTTAAATTTATAAAATATTTAATGTTTTATTATTGTAAGTTTTATTGTTTTATTTACTAAAAAAAACAAATAAAAAATAATAATAACTTACCGCCTAATAAAGCAACAATCCATATAAATGCAATTGAACCAATGGCACGTTCATTTGTTGATACATACCGAAGTGGAAAACAAATTGCATACCAACGATCAATTGATATAAATGTTAATGTTAATACAGAAACAGTCACTGACACCGTCTACAACAAATAAAAAAAAAACATTAAAAATATACAATAATTTATTAGATTTATTAATTATAACAAAAAATTTGAAATCAAAAAAAAAATTATTTTACGTTGTTTTGAACAATAATCACGTTGGACAATTTTAATATTTTAGAATAATATTTTGATACAATTTTAATATTTGCATTTTTAATTATTCTAATTTTGTGTAATACACAAACACACACCTTTTGCATACACACACAACACAAATTTATAATTAATTAATATTTATAATAAATTGTTTTCGTTTAGAAATATTTGATCTAATTAAATCAAATATTTTCAACTAATTTTAGAAAAAAAATTTCGCGTGTTTTTTTAATTAAAAAAAAAAAAATTCTATTAAAATTCTGTCGATATGTCGACTGACTATTTTTGTTTTATTGACTATAAAGTGAATTAATTGAAGCTTCTACTTTTGTTAGTTAAAATTAATTGATTATTTTTTAGAATTTTTCATCAGAGTTCAATAATATTTAGAATTTTCCTTATTTTTTTTTTTGTAAATTTCACATTTTCCCTACAACATTTTTTATGGCTAGCTGGAATGTCTCAACGTTATTCATTGGAATAAAGTTAAAAATTTACGTTAAAGAATTTATGTTCCAAAAATTCAGTAAAGGATTCAATAAGAACAAATGAACGAAGTTAACCAAATCATTCAAAGACTTCATTTATAAATTACTTCAACCAATATATTTTATAGACTTCATCTCAGAAATACCAAAAGATAAAAAGTCCGTTAAAAGTTATTCCTGATAAACGTAAAAAAAATGTGATCTGATCAAGACAACAATTTTTAATTAAATTTTTCTCTATTTTTGGTTTTTAGTCAAAAAATTGTAATTCTGAACTTTCTTCACATATTTTTTTTTATCCAACTCCAATAATAAATTGCAAATTGTACACAAAAATATCTGAGAATTTTGTTGTAAATTCCAAACATTGTGATTTATTCATATAATATAAATTAGGTTTCTATAAACAAAACACACACACACACACACACACACACACACACACACACACACACACACACACACACACACACACACACACACACACACACACACACACACACACACACACACACACACACACACACACATCTAAAATGGTTAACTTTATCAGTGAAAATTCTCTTTACGATAGTTTAGTTGTTATTGTTGTTGTTTGTTGTTGTATTTTACATTTTATTAATTTAAACATAAACATAAAAAAACAAAAAATGAATAATGAATGAATGAAGATATTCTGAATGTTCTGTGTTGGTACATTTTTTTTTTTCAACTTTTCCATACAACTTCAAATTTTAATTAAATTTATTTTTGATGTGTGTTTAAAATATGAGAACTTTTAAATTTAAATTTTTATTTATATGAATTATTATAATCCTTATTTATATATTTCTGTCTTTATCCCACTCACATGTCGAAATTATGTATCCTTAATCGACAATAATATTTTATTAAAATTCTCTTTTTTATTCAGTTTATTTTTTCTTTCTGGTTGGTTAGTTGAGTTGAAAAAATGGGTGAAAAAACTTTTCAAAGAAAATCTTTTCATTATTTAAAATTCTAAACTTTTTTTTTGCAAGAAATGGAAAATTATTCAAAAATATAGAAATAGAAATTTCTGTTCTATTTATGTTCCAATTACGATTCATTTATTAATTGCTATGTACCGACTAAATGGCAGAATGGCACCATGACGACTCTTGAAGCGGAAGGTACTCGGTTCGAATCCCGATAGTAGTGCTAATCAAAATTCAAATTCGGATTGACGGATTTTTCTTTGTTTTGTATTTTTTATTTTGTGTGAGAAAATAGCAAAACGCCAATGAACATTTTTTATTATGAAAATGTCTCTTAATTTTTGATCCATTTCTCGCACATAAAAAAATCTCATTTTCCAATTTCGCATAAAAAAAAAATATGAACGCGGATGCATAAAATGAAAAGAAACAAAAAAAAATCATAAAGAGAAAAAATTTAATAATAAAAAATTATTTCATAAAAGTTTAACAAACGATCATGAAGTTATATATTAAGGACATACCACTTAATTCTATATATATGAGGGTATGTGGGTGTATGAGGGGGTGTGTATGTGTGTGTGCAATTTTTCTATCACTTTATTTATACTTTTAGAAAAATAAGAGAAAATATGACTTTTATTCGATGTTTATTTTTATCTTGTTGTTGTGTGTTTGTGTAACTTCTCTGTGTGTGTGTGTGTATGTATGTGTTTTTGTGTGTGTATGTGTGTAAATAAATATAAATTAATATTATTTTTTTTCATTTGTGACGAAGTGAAACAGAAATAAGGAAAATGGAAAAAAATAACAGACTGACAAATATTCCCCAAGGATGTAATTTTTTCAAAAAGTACCACTACGTGACTGTACGTTGTCAAGAAATAAACATTGAGAATTGTCAATAAAAGAACTGAATTTTCTTCAGTTTTGTATAAAACTATTATTTTTCTTTAAATTAAACTTGCCTATTGGGACCATCAATTATTATCGATTTGGAACCTGGTCTACTTACACTAAAATATGAGTTGGTGTTGTTCGTTTTGTATACAAAAATTGGAACTAATTTTACACTGTATTGTCGTCGTCAATTGTTTTAAGTTAAAATCATAAAACAGTGAAATTTTACAGAAATTCCAACAAAAAGAACAATATAAACAATTCTTGTCTTGTCAAACAAAAAATATATTAAAGCAAAAGGTGAATTTTACTTCTTTGTTTGTCTTCTTTTTTTTTGTATTTCATTATTCTTCTTTTCACATCACAAGTCCACACACAACATTTTCTTGGAAATATTTTATGTGATTAAAATAAATTTAATTTTATGTGATTCTGATTAGATGAAAAATTTTCTATTCATTTAATTACTTCAATGTACTTGTGTGCTTTAGTAAATATTTGTAATTTATAATAAAAAACTTCAAGAAATTTCATCTTCTTCATCTTTTTTTTTTTTTTTTTTTGTTTACTGTAATGATGAAAAAGGGGGAAACAGGGTGATGGGTGAAGAACGGGGGTGTGAAAAGGGGTTTAATAATAATAATAATTATTATTATTTTAAAAGATAAAATTGAAGAAATTCTAAGAGAAATAAAATTATGTTTTCATCAATTTAATAAAAGAAAGTACGTCGCAATGGTTTCTTAATTTTAAATTTTCCTTTTTGTTTTCTTTGTTTTCTTTTCATTTTTTTTTTCCTCAAATTAAATTTCAAAAATAACACACAATTGTGAAAAGTTTTTAATTAAATATCAATCGATTTATTATGGAATTGTAATTAAAGCTTTACAATTTTACATTTTTATCTGACATATTTTATCTGACAAAAAACAACCAAAGAGTGGTGAATCGTATAGAGTGTCGAAGTAAATTGGGGTTTTGTTGGTGTCTCGATTTTTTCACCAAAAATACAAAAAAAAAATAACACACACACAAACAAAAAGAACATTTAAACATTTTAGGATTTGTAAATAATAAATATCGAAGAATATTAAATTAGATTAATAAAGTTTAAACGATTTACTTAATTTAAAGGTTTTTTTTTTAATCCTTTTCGCATTAACACCAATGTGTTATTTTTTTAACAGGAATATAACCCCTTGAGGTTTACCTGGAAGTTTCCTTTTAAACACAATTGAATTTATTCTTCGTTAATCCATTCTATGCTAATCCATTATTTTTAATTTAAGGGTTGCAGAATTGAGAGAACATTTTTATAAATTGTCTTTAATAGTTTTCTGTAATTTAAATTTATTTATCTACTGATTTTTTTTTGTGTTAAAATTTAAATTTAAACATTGAATAAATTAATAAAGATAAAATTTTACCGACTCTGTTAGTTATTACACAAAATTACGCAACATAAGACAAAATAATTAACAGATAGATGGGTAGATAAATAATTTGGGCTTATTAACGTGTCTTGCATTAACTGCCAGCATCATTTAAGACACGAGATCAAAACCTTTATTTCTACCATGCTGTGGTTTGAACCAATGAACCTTATTGATGAGAGTCGGACGTGTTGATTAATTAACAAAGATTAAAAGTGTAATTAGGAAATTTATGGATAACTAAATTTCATGCGGTGAAATTAATTTGTCGTTCATCACATAAATCTCAAAAGAAATCTTAAAATTTTTGGATTGAAACAAGTCAAGTTTATTTAAATTTTTATTGTTGAATTTTCTTTTCAACTTTCTGTTTTTTTTTTCGTTTATTTTTTACATAAAAATGATTGTTGTTTCCCATAAAAATATTAAATCTTGCTGAATGCGGATATTTTTTTTCTCATAAAAAGAAAAAAATAAAAATTTCGCATAAAAAAATAAGGGAAATTGTTGGTTGAAACCAAAAAGATCTTTAACAAAAAAAAATCTGGTCGGTTTATTTTGGTCTAGAAAGTAAAGTTCAAAGATTATGGTTCAGTTGTTATTCATAGATCATTAACCTCAGTCGATGTGAATTTATTTCATAGGATAATTTAAAACAAAAAAAAACATTTATTTTTATTTTAAACGAAACACTTGAAATTGTTGTGGAAAATTTATAAAGGGAACAATACCCACTTTAAAAAAATAATCAATGCACAGAGACAATAGAGAGACAAACCATCTTTTGTATTTTTTTTTTTGTGTAGGTAGGTACCTTTGTACAAAACACTTTTTGAAATAATTATGCACATAATTTCAAAGTTCAATTGTCTAATATTTGCCGTCACTCTGAGTGTCCAACACCCACAGTATGGCAGCGTTTCTAAAGGCAAAAATTCAAATAAAAAAAAAAGAAGAAATATTGAAAAAATATGGAACAATGTTTAACCGTATGTCACAAAGTACATTCTTAAAGGTAGAAAAAAAAAAACAAAACTCAAAATGTTTCCAAAATATTAAAAGAAATTTATGTAAACATCAGTTTAAATCGGTTTTTACCTTTAGTCGGATACACAACAATAATTTCAGAAACATTTGTGTTTTGTTGGTTTTTTATTAATATTTATATTATTGGACGAAATTTAAAAGAATTGCTTTTATTTACATGCATAAAAAATGTTATTTGTGCGAATTATGGATTACGGCAGAGGGAATGTTAGAGGGAATTTCAGTGGGAACATAAGCGGGATAATGGTAAAAATAAACACTTTATATTCATTAAGTACAAAAGTACAAAAGTACAAATGCACTTAATCATCATATTTAACATTTCTTTTTTATTTCTTCTACATAAAAATAATCGATTACAGAAAAAAAAAAATCTTCTCTTCGATATATGCTTTCTTATTGTATCAACTCAAATATACTTCAATGTCTTCAATAAATCTTTAAGAGTGATTTTGTTCTTTTTTCTTCTCAAATGTTAAAGTAAAAAAAAAATATATGACAAATAATAAATAATAAATGGGACAAGGATATTATTCGTCATCATATTTATATGTACCTAAACCTACCTTCCTACCTACATGAATTTATTATTTATCTTAAAGAAAATAAAAAACCAAATATCCGAATATTTTCAATCAATTTAAAGTACAAACAATTCTTAACAAAATATTCTTTATTTTCTTTCGATTTTCCGCTAAAAGAATAAAATACGAATAAGATGTTATGATGATGATAACAAGATAACAAGAAGGTGTAAAGTTGAGAATTGTATAGTTTGTCTTATGGAAACTAGTTTTATTGAAACTTTCAAAAGAAATTTATATAAAAAAAAAATGTTTTATTTCAAAGACAAATCAAATCAAGAAAATTTAAGAAGTTTTGATTGAAAACAAAAAATTCAAAGAATTTCTCTTTATTCCTTTTTTAGATTTATAAAATTGGAATAAAAACGTAAATCAAAGATTAAATTCAATAACGTAACATGTTTTACGTTATCTAAAATAATCTCCAGTATTTATTCAGAAAAGTCAAATAAAGAAAAAAAAAATGTTCTCAGAGATGATTCTTTCATTCATAAAAAATAAATTTATTTTTCTTTTTGTCAACTGAATAGACTGACGTCACCCAAATTAAATTTTCTCTTTCACATTTAAAGGGTTTTTGTTATTGTTGTGGTTATTGTTGTTGTTGTGTAATGGAAATTCTTATTGAATAGTTTCTTTGTTTTTTCTGTATATTTTATGACTTTTGATGAGAGTTTTTAGTAAAAGAATCAATAAGAATAAGAATGATTGTAGGAATTTTGTTAAGAATTCTTTTAGCGTAAAACATTTTTTATTTACCAAAAAAAATACAATTTTTTTCGTCTAAAAAGAAAAAAAGAAAAAGGGGGGAAAAAAGAAAAAATAACGAAAATTGTCAGACGGAAACGAGAGTAGAAAAAATACATAAAAATATAATATTATCAAATTTACTGTCGTAACGCACTACAGAATAATAATAAAAAGAAATTTGTAGCGAAAACACAAAAAACAAGAGAAGTGAGTTTGAGTTGCGTCAATGGTAAAGGTGGAGGCGCCTCGTACCAATTCACACGATTATTTTATTTTATTCCATCTTTCTCTTGCTCTTTTTTTCTTCCCAATTTCTTTTCTTCGTTTTATTTTAAAATTCCAGGAAAACACAAGAAAATTGTTCGTAAATCATTTAAATTATATTTTTTTTTTACTTTTACTTTTTTTTTTGATAAAAAAAAATAAATAACCGTCAAGGTTTAATATTTTTTTTTTCTTATACAAAAAGGTGGCAGGGGTATAAAGAGGGGTGCGAAAAATTGAAAGGAAAAAAAAATGTTTATATGAAATGTAAAAAAGTGTATTAAAGTCAAACAAAACGATCTAACAAATCAAAATACGAATTGAATTACATCACAGATTCCTCTACTTTCCTTTTCCTGCTTCTACATTTTTTTGCCTTCTTCCTTCTTCCTCTTCTTCTTCTTCTTCTTCTTTCACTTAATTTTATTTTTTTTATACTAGGCTCTTTTTATTTTTTGCTGTTTGATAAAAAATAATTGACTTTATGGAAATAATATTTGCATATATCAGAATGAGTGAATGGAATGTGTCTGTGTCTGTATGTGCGTGTGTTTATGTCTGTATGGGTTAACCAACATTCTTAAATTATTTACAAAAATATGGTACAGTAATAAATGTGTGTATGTTTATTATGTGACGTGACATGAAAAACTCATATTAAATGGAAATTAACCTAAATTTTTATTTATATTTTCCCTTTTTTTTTTAATAATTTTCATTTATTAAATTTGAATGTTTTTTTTTTTAGGGAATTTTAATTTTGTTTCCCGAAGTGAATTATGGTTTTGACGTTGTTGTTGTTCTTGTGTGTGTTTTTTTTTTTTTATAAATAATTCAATTGAATTGATGTTATGACGGAAAGTTAACCAGTAATTTGTAAATATGTACATTTTTTATTTGACTTTCATCATTTTTTTGTTGTTATCCTCATTTTTCTATTCTGATTTTTTCAAATTTTTTTTTTTGGTCTTTAGATTTTCAGGAACAGAATCAGCAGGAAAGGTCAAACCGTCCCTTTTTTTTTTTACTAATGCTAATTTTTAAGTGAATTAAAAATATGTGGGCGATTGTGGTAATGTGTATGTTTGGATCAGGAAATTTCTATGTGAGATTTAATATTTTATTAAGTCAGTCGTATTTATTTTCGTCTCACAGGGAAAATAGAAATTAAAAAGATAAATCGGAAGATCAGAATAAAACAAATATTTCTCTTTTAAAAAATAAAACAATAAATGAAAATAGGGAATTTCAATTAATTAATTGAATGTGAAGAGAAAAATTGTTAAATAGGTGATGTAACAATACGAAGAATGACGCGGCGGTTGTAAGAAGATTTCGTCACGAACAGTCAGTTTAATTTTTGTGTTCTGATCTTTGTAACTTAATTTTATCTCTTGTTCCGAACACACAGATTTGAGTTAGAATATTGTCCACTATTATCCTTAAGTCAATTGTACCAATGCAATACAAAATAATTACATTGAATCCATTAATTAAAATGAAAAACTTTTCAATTGTAAAGTTTTGTAACCGAAAATATTTAATTCACTTCATTATTGTGTTCTTTAAAGTTGAAATAATTTTTCGACTCTCATTCAATGCAATTTATTTTTAATAAGCTTTGGTACTTTGGATTAAAATATGAAGCAAAGAGAAGATAAAGTCATAATTCAAAATACCTAGAATTAATATAAAAGTGACAACAAAGTAGAACCAAGAGACATCAGGAGAACTTTTTTTTTTAATTAAATAAATTAATAGAAAAAATTCCTCAGAATTTTATCAGGAAAACATTTCATTATTTAGAATTTGCAGATTCCAATTCTCAGTAAAATGGGAGGAAAAATGAAAAATAAAAAAAATTAATTTTATGTCGGTTTTGAGAAAAAGTTCATGAAAAATCTGCGGTAAAATTCAAATGAATAAATTATGTGATGGATCCAAGATTATTTTAGTTGAGCTTTTTATTTTTATATTTAAAATGCACACACACACACACACATACACAAACAAGCACATGTGCATAACTAAAACCACAAAAAAAAAAAACACAAAATAAGAAAAAAAGAAAATTGTAATGTTTAGAATCATTTTCCATTTTCAAATTCATGAACTTCTTTTTTTCTGTCTTTGGTTAAATAATGAAGTTTTAAAAATGTAAATCGTTTTCATTGAAAGAAGAAGAAACAAAAAGGAAATGGATGCAATAACGCTATTTTTTTTGTTGTGTTTGTACAAAAGTTTTATAAGCGCAACAGTTACGATTACCAGTAAAGTTTCTTTTTTTTTCTCTAAAAAAAGCTTTTTGATAACTTCCTAAATGCAGCTTAAAAGTTTTATAACAGTTTTTTATTTTCATGTGAACAGAAAAAAGAACAAAAGAAAATGTTAATGTTGAACAAATTGAAATTTATACTGACGTTGACTTTACTAAAGAACAGCAGGAAAAAAAAACAACAATACAATTATAATTAACAGGAATATAATCTAACACCATTTGTGTGAATACCCAGAGGAAAATTTATACAAAATCATTCATTATATTTAAGTTTTTAGTGATTCAGTTAATTTAATACAATACTGCCAATTACAATACTACCAATTACAATACTACCAATTACAAAATGAATTTAATTAGTTAGTGAAGTTATTTTTTCTTGTAAATTAATTTAATTAAAACTTATACGTTCTAACTGAAATGAAAGAATATAAGGAATTATTTTTGTATTCCAATCAATAATCAAAAAAGTTGAAGTTTGTAAAATGAAGTGTCCTTACTTTGTACGGTAATATTGGAATAATATTTCAGTTCATCAAATACTTAGTAAAAATTCTTATCTGAATTCATTCACATATTATTTATAGAATCGATTCAAATAAATCAAAATCTCTATAATTTCTCTGTTGTTAATGGTTTAATTATAGTTTAGTTAGTTAGTTTTGTTGAAGTGATTTATGTTGAAGTTGTTTATATATAAAATATCTAAGATACCAACTATACATTATTATATTTCTGTTGAAATGAATTCAACAAAAGTTACATTTAACCCAATTAATTATATTTGAATTGTTTAGATTTCAATATTGAAGGTAAAAATCTTTGATGACCAATTCAATTGATTTTCTTTTCTAAATTATTGCTGCTTATCTAAGTATTACCATCAAAGATATAAAAATAAGACGACAAATTAATAATAAAATTTATTAACTTTTATATATGAAAGAAAAATATTGAATGACGTAACTGCTTAACTTTTTATTTGTTTGAATAAAAGGATAAAAATAACAATTGACTTTATTTTCATTCTTCTTATTTTTGTCGTTTGAAGGATTATTGATGGTTAGTCACAAAATATTTTCTCTATATGGTTTAGTTTTTGATTTTCATAACTTACAAATTTCCATTTAAAAATTTCTTCCATAATCTAATTTTTTTTATTGAGAATTTATTGGATTCGACTCAATTATTGAAGTTTTCATGATTTGATTTTATTGAAAAAAAGAAAATTGAATTTTATGAAATTTTATATTCAAAGTTTTTAAATTGTAAAACTTTCAAAATTCGGCTTTTTCAATATTTTCCAATTATTTATATGATGAGTTTTCGGAGGATTTCGTTTTCTGGACAATTAATTTTCTGTTAATTGTTTTATTATTTTATTGTTCTGACTTTATTATTTATTTTTGGCTGTTGTTTTATTTTTATTGTAAGTACGAATTAGATGTTTTGACAATAATTGATAAAATTTTAATTGTTTTCTATTATATTTGAAAGTATAGTGACCATGATTAGGAAGAAATAAATCCACCGAAATATCTTCATATAAAACAACCTCCGGTTTTGGGACGACCACCTCTGGTTTTGGGGCAATCACCTCTGGTTGTTAATTAACTAAATTGTTTCTTTAATTAATTATTTATCATCTGAATTTTTTTTCTTTTGAACGAAATTCCGTTCAATAATAATTCTGTTGAGTCTGGAATGCAAAAAAAAATTGTCATCACGCCAAGATTACAATTTTTTTACACTTTCCACGAATAATAAATCTTTGAATTTGAATTTTTTAAGAGAGTTTTATTATGGAAGAGAAGAAAAAAGAAAAAGGGAAATAAAAGGAAACAATTTTTTTTTGAGTTTTATGAAAGAGAGGGAAAGAGAGAAAAGATTTTTCTCATTCTATAAAATTGAATTTCAACAATTACAATGTAAAGAATATTTTTTTAATAGAAAATTGTTCATCTAATTCAATGAAATTGAATTAATTAAACGAAGAAAAAGTTGTAACATTTTTTTAAAGCAAAACAAAAAAAAACAATTGTTGTAGAAAACTTTTAAGTGGGTAAGAGAGCGAGGGGTGGAAAATGGGGAAATATATTAAAGTTTTTTATTATTTAAAAAAAGATGAATCGTGTAAAATCATTTTGTGTTTGTTTATTGTACAAAAATAAAACAAAAAGTAATCTCCTTATATTTTAGCAATGAAAATTTCATTCATTATTCTTGCATTATTTTAAAGGATTTTTTTTCTCTGTTTTGTTTTTGTTGATTTTTTGCTATGTGACAGTAAAAAACAGAAAAAAATATTGACGAATAAAGAAAAAATTTAATCGGTTTTAATTTAAATATTTTTCCTTTCAATTTTCAGTTTTTATTCTGAGGGAAACAGAACACAGAAAATATAAAGATTTGAAACAATTGTTTCGTCATAATTATAAATTTTTCTGTTTCCGTTTTCACTTTTTACAATTTCTTTAAAGAAAAATTGTTCAGAATGAAACGGTCGATTTCAAACTGATCTTTTGTGATTTAGAAAAATTGACGGAAAAAATTCCGTTTTGTAAGGAGAAGGAGAAAAAGTAACTCAGATTTTAAAGAGAAAAGAAAAAAAAACAACATACAAAAGAAAATTGAGGAAAATGATTTTAACTTTAAGATTTTTTTAGAATTTCGTTTCCAATTTTTCTTCTTTGATTTATACCGACCAAAGTGGCAGCATGGTATTTCTAGTACCTACAAATGACTTTAAGTTGTTTATATGCTAAGGTTAAATAATAATTAAAGAATTAATCAAATCAATTATTTGTTTTCAATTTTTGTAAACATTTTCACACAAGACCAATGGTTATAAGACGATGGTGGGTAAGGGGAAACGATGGATGATAAGAAGAATCGATGGAAGATATGAGAAAACAATGGAAGGGCAATACAAATTATTTTGAGGATTTTTGTGGCGTTAATTTTAATAAATTTTTAATCAGAATTTTTATTTTCATCGCAGTTTTTTTTTTTGTTTTTGTCAATACAAAAAAAAAGGTAAACAACATTTTTCCTTCTGTCACTTAATATCAGTTGCTGATATTTTCTATTTTCTCTTACAACAAAAGAATATCTCTTCAGTGAAGTGAAACTGTTTTCCGTTTATCGTTAAAAAATAATTTATATTTTCAACAGAAAAAGATAAACAAAAAAACTTCCAACGGAATAAAAAAAAAACAACAACAAGAAAAAGTTCTTTATTTTGTTCAGTTTGTTTTTTTTTTTACTCTTATTTTTTGTTTGTTTCTTGGAAAGACAAAGCAAAAACAAAACAAAAAAAATAAATAAATAAAAAAAGGCTAAACTTTTTTTTTTTCATGAAAAACATTTTAAAGATTTACCAAACATAAATCTTTTAAGATTGACTACACCTGAGACAAGACATTAGTTACACTTTATAACATTATTACATCAAATGAAAAGAAGAAACCAAAGAAAAAACTAAAAAGGAATAGAGGAAAAGAGGAACAGAAGCAGAACACAGAAAAAATAAAACATAAGAAAGTATAAAGGATTTATTATAACCAACTGAGTTCACTTTGTAGACTCTTTTGTTACACCGCACGTTCTAATCTATATAACAGATAAATTCACAAAGTGCTCAACAATTGTGATTTAACCATAAAGATAAGACGAAGAAAATAAAAGAAATAATAACAACAACAACAAAAACAATAGCACAGAAAAAGAAGAAGACGAAAAAATATGCCTACACACACACACACACACACTAACAATAAACAGTAAACAAGTTCAAATCTTTGAGAAAAAACAAAAGAATATTATAAATTTTCTTGTTTTTAGTGAAATTGTTTTATTTGAATTTTTTGTTGAATTTTCTTTCTCTCTTTTTTTTTTTCTTTTATCCCGTCTTATTTTTTGCCCCACCAATTTTTTCGTTGTTACAAGCAACCAAATTTAACCCCCTTTATTTTTTGTTTTCTTTTGCTCCTTTTTTTTTTGCGATTCTCTTTATTCTCATTTCTGAAGTTAGAAAACGTTTTCTGCCTTTTCATTATACCAAAAAAAAAAAAAATAATAATAAGAAGAGGCAGAAAAAAGACTAAGAAGAAGAAGAGGAGGAAGAAGAAGAAGAAGAAGTAGAAATTATCTTGATTAGACGGAATGAAATAATAATCATTTCTCAACGTTTAAAAGTAAAAGAATAAATGAAAGAAATAATGATTATTATTTATTTTTCACTTATGGTTTTGGTTTTTGGTGGTGCAGGGTGAGTAGTAGTGGGTAGGGAAAAGAAAATTGAACAATTGAAATTCTTCATTTAATGATTTTTATCTTTGACGCTTTAAAAATGTCAACGCATAAAACTGAAAGACTCATTATAACGGATGTTATTAAAATCTTACAATTTTTTTTGTTTGTGTTGACAAAAATTTAGCCCAAAAAATTGTTTCACTTAATTAGTCTTGATCTAACTAGGAAGAGATTAAACTTTAACTTTTAATTTAAAACATTTCTGAATTTAAATTAAATGTGTGAAAGAATATTTATTTATGTTAATTTTGCGATAGTTTTATGTTAATTTCATTTTAATTTATGAAAATAATTAATTGTTTTCTGAACTTCGTTAATTATTTTACCTTCTTCTTCTTCTCAACCTGTTTCATCAAATGACACAATTTATTATTTTACTACACTTAAAGTATATTCCTATTTATTTAGGTCAATTCATTAACAAATTCTCATCCTCTTATAGAAATTGTCTTAACTCTCATCCACTCAGAAATTGTTCCAATTCTCATCCTCTCAGAAATTGTTCCAGACAAATTTTTAAATCAATAAAAATATTCTATAAATTTCTTCTTAGAAAACAATTGGGGCCAATTAATAATATTTTTCTCTACCGTGTCAATATTTCAAAACATTTTTTCTTTTTTTTTTTTATTGCAAAAGGAACATTTGACAGACAAAAATACCTACGCAGAACATTTAATTGACCACTGACCCAATTTTTTTTTTGTTTTTATGAAGAAATTATTTTAAAGAAAAAATTTTGTCGTCCTTTAACATTTTTTTTTTCTCTGCAACGGATAAATTTACCTTTCACACAGCCAATTAAACACACGTTCATAATTTATAATTAATTAACGATAAATTAATATTTGAAAATTGCTTTATTAACAATACGTCAATTAACGTCGATAATTTAAATACAGAAATAAGAAAGAAAATTAAATTTTATAGAAAATTTATTCATTCATTTTTTTTTATGATGTAATTGTAATTTTTTTTTCTTGTTCCAAGAATGGAACCGAATGAATGAATTTCTTCTTTTTATAGAAGAATGAAAAATATCTTGGTTATGTCATTTAATTTTTATATTGGAATCGATAATTTTTTTTTAACAGAGATAATTCTTTACATTCTTAGTCACTCGATCATTTTTCAACTTTACGATCCAGATCAGTTTACAATAAATTAACGAATTCATCAAAACTTTTGAATTTTTATTTCTTTTACTGTGTAATTTCACAACTAACTCTGTTAGAAATTATATAAATATGTTTTACAATTCTAAAGAAAATTTTACAAAATTACCCCCAACCCCCAATCCACCTTTTAAATTTGTAATTAACACTTCAACATGTTCTGAACAGAACAATCTTTATAAAACAAAGAAAACAAACAAAAAAACAAATAATATACAAAATGATTTTTGTTTTTCTGTTAGATTTTTTTACTTCAATTTCATTGTTTTTATTTTATTTTTTTTTTCAACAGGATTGATTATTATTCTGACAATACAGGAAAACGTATTTTATGAAAATTAATCTTTTTTAATAATATTTTTTTTGGACCGATCAACAATAATATTCCACCAGAATCTTATATTTTCTCTTCGGTTGTTGTTTGTTAACTAACAAAAAAAAAATATATCAATGTTCTTTTTATTTTTTGGGTTCTGTCCTGACAAGAACATTAAAATATGATGAATGTATATTTTCATTGCATTTGTTGTTGAAGGAAATTCATATAAAATGTATACACTTATAATAAATACAAAGAAAAATATAAAAGGAAAGATGACACAAATGTAAACTGAGGAAAAAACTTAGACAAGAAAATAAAGAAATGAAATTGAAGTTTTCATTTGACATGATAAATTATTTTGTATTGAGTGAAGTAACAAAATAAAATATGATATGTGTGTGTGTTGTGTATGTTGTATGTTGTTTACCTATTTCTTTATTCCTTTAAAAAATATATGAAAAATTATTGAAAAGGGGTGGGGGAAAAAAGGGAATATTTTTCTTTTTTCAAAGAAACAGAGATAAACGTTTAGAATTATAAAACCTAAAACATTTACGCAGAAGTTCCGGTTTCTTTTTGTGTTTAGATTTTATAAAAAAAATAAAAGGTCGTATCGAAGATGATTTTCGATAAATATTTGCATTATTCGTGTTAAAAATGAAAATCTAAGAAAAATAAACGGACTATAAAGATAATTTTTAAATTGGAAAATTTTCTAAACTCAAAAAAAATAATTTTTTAAGAACTTTTAAACAATAATGGATGACTTTTGAGAAATATGTGAAAGGATGAATATTGGAAGAAACAAATATAAATTCAAAAGGAATACAAAGCTTTAATTGTATCAATGGATGAAATTTCCAAGAACTTAAGATTTCAACAAAATCATGCTTTTGGATTTTCTGCAAATATAAGAATTTTCTCAAAAGTTTCTTCTTTTTTATATTCATTATTAATCTTCAATGGCTTCTTCTAAACAAAAGAATTATCAGAATAAATCTTTAGAAGAATTTTTTGTTTCTGTTCTCTGATATCCTTTGTTTCATTTCAATTTTTTTTTTTTGGTTTTTTGTTTCCAACTAAGAAAAATTTTTGGTATTTGGTTTTTATTAAAAACCAAATTTCATAGAAAATGACAACACAAATAGACGAAAAAAAATATACGGCTTCACACGTATGCTTTAAGTGCTAACACACACACACACACACGCACACACACATCACACACACTCATGAACAATGATAATGATAATGATGATGATGATGGAGCATTGTGATAATCAGAGTAAAAGCTGTCTTTTCTTTTGTAATAAACATGAAAATTAATTTTCATATAATAAACAAAAAAAAAAAAAAAACTTCACACACTAAATGGATGTCATTGAAATTTTGCTTTCTATTTTATAAAATATGTATGTGAAATAATCACATGAAAAACCTTTTGTTTTTAATAATAAAAATCTACTGAAATATTCTAATAATAAAATATAATTATGAAGTACAGAAGAGGGTGGTCGACTCACTAAAATTTGTTCAGTTCTCAACCCACACATAAAACTCAGAAATATGATACATGAATATTTTTTTTTATACAAATCTTTTCTATTGTAGTTTTGAAAGTTAATACCAATATGAATATATAATTTGTATAAGGATCCAAAAGATATGATTAAAAGTTATTCTATACACTACTTGTCTCAATCAATATTCCCATGAAAAGTCTAAAACTGATTATAAAACTTAAGGGATTTATTTTTAGTGTCACAAAATAATAATAATAAAAATAATAATAATTGTTATCAGCTAACATTTCATTGTACTTCATTGTATTTAAATGCTACTTAAACGTTAATAACTATGAGATTATTATACGAATATTGTATGTATATAAAGTACAATCATCAACCGCGTATAAATATTATTTGAAGTACTAAAGAGACATCTAAATGTGATAAAAAGAAATTTTTATTGAACCAAAAACAAAAACAATTTTTAATAATTGATGAGGAAATTTTTTTTTTTTATATTTTTGATTAAAAAAAATCAATCAATTTGTGACAACTAAAATCAATATTTGATGTCACGAAACAAAGAACATTTAATCCACATTATTTTTGTATCTTATCAATCTACTAAAGTTTAGCAATTTCAAGTATAACTTTTTTATTTGGCTTTCAACATCCAACATCCAATAAAATCCGATGACAATTTTTAAGATGACAACATTTTGTTTTATCGATAATTTATCTTTATTTTTTTGATTTTTCCTCTTATTTTTCGATCATGTAATTCTATTTTTACAATGTAGACAACAGACCACCAAGGTGGTTAACAATGTCTCAAAGTATAATTAAATCGGACTTTCAACCAATGGAACTCCTAAGAGAAGTTTTTCTAAACGACCAATTCAACGACCTAAACAGACCGATTAGCTGACTAACATCACAATAATACTCCAAACTAACCAAATGTATTTGTTCTAGTTAATTAACACGTACGAGACACCAATGAATTGACTTCATACACGAATAAAAATTGTTTTAGAATAAATTAAAGTAAATTCATTTTTCTATTTAAAATTGTAATCAAAGGAAAATGATTTTGCTTTTAGTTTTTTCTTTCTTTAATTTTGTTCTTGTATCTTGTATCTGTATCGCAAAAATACGACGTTTTTTTATATATTTGTTTAAAAAGGATTTTCAACATATTGGATCCGGTAAAAACAAAAAAAAAAGAAGGATGACCTTTTTACATGGGATGAGAAAAAAAACAAACAAACTTTGATGTCCAAAATAAACTTGGTAAACCAAAAAAAAAGTGAAACATTTCTGATTGAAGATCAAAAAAGTAGAATGTTTTTGATTTTATTAAAAAAATTTCATCAGTTTACGTAAAAATATTAATTAAATCTCATTTTCATAAAAAAAAAAACAAAATTAGTTTTGTAGAAGTTTACGTCAAAAAAAAGGTATTTATTTGAACCCACAAAATGTCAAATTCAAAAACCCTTTTTTTTTTTTGTTGGCTTTCTCTCATAACGTATATCTTTCAAAAGTAAAGGAAAACCAATTTTCTGAGGTTTACCAAACTCCACAAAAATATTAAAGCATTAAATTGTGTCTTAAAATCTTAAAACAAATGAAATTCCTCTAAGTCTAAATAATTTTATAAAATACAATAAGAAAGCATATATAAATATAAGCAAAACAAACAGCCTACATAAATACAAAGTTCATCAGTTACTTAACAATTCAGTGCATAACATTTTTTTTTTTTGTTTTAAAAGAAAACGATTAATTGTCAACAACTAGAAAATTGTACTGATTTTCTTATTTAATTTTCAAGTTATACAATGAAACAAACAAAAAAAAAAAAAACCTGAAATGTCTCCACCGTGTCTGCATTATAAAGTTTAACTTTTAATCTTTCAAGTTGTATAAGCATTTATTTTTTTTATTTTCTGTCTGTCTGTTTGTTTGTTTTGCTCTACGCTCTGATAAATTTTTCCATTTTTTTTTTCTTTTTGGTTCACAATTTTATTTTATTTATAGATTGAATGAGCCCGAGCTGTTGTCTTCTCATCATTTCTCTTTCTTTCTTTTTATTTTTTATTTTGTGTATAAAAAATATTTAACAACAATTTAAGAATAGAATTTTATTTGAAAATTTACTGAAGCAAAAATATTATTTTTAATTTAACTTCAGGTTCTTAGAAGTGTAAGAAAAAAGGTACAACAACAACAACAGCAACAACAACAAAAATATCTGAATAAAATTATAAATTAATTTACGTACGAAAAATTATAAATGTTGAAAAAAAAAAAAATATAAATAAAAAATATTCTATGAAATTATGAATGGAAGTGGGACGGTTGGGTGGAAAATTTAAATGTAAACAATTTTTACACAAATAAATAATTAAAATAAAACAATGAAAAGAAGGTAAAATGAAAACTATTTGGGGAAACTTTTCTCTCTATAAAAAAAAAAAATAAATATAAAGAACATCAACATAATTTTCTTATTAAAAAATGAACAAAACATTATTTTGTGTTTTATTTTTTAGAATTAGAAAATTTTAGAATATATTCAACAAATACACACACACACAAAACACACTACACTGACATACAAACGACACTACATGCAAACACCTAAATGTAAATTAACTAAAACACATTTTCATAATTTTACATTATTTAATAACAAATAAGAAGAAGAAGATGAAGATGAAAATGATGAAGAATAAGAAGAAGAAGAAATAATAAACTTTCAGAAAGTTTAGAAAATTATGAAGAAAATTTTAAAAAGAAACGAAAAGAAAATGTTACACTTAATATTATGTTGATGTGAATGTTTAATGTTTAGTTCTTTAATTATAGAACACAAAAAAAAAGTATCGTGTTTCTTTTAATCCGAAACAAACTCCAGAACGCACATAAAATACTTTAATAAAGGAAAAGCATTTTTTCTTTCTTTACCCCAAAAAAGTTGATACCATTAATTTTTTCTTGATTTTTCTTTCTTTCCGTTTTTCTTCAATTTATTAATTTTTCAAAAAAAAAGAAATTATTTAGTTGTTGTGTTTTTTTTTTGCTTTAAAGCGCGTCATTTTGTTCATTATTTTCCTACAACTCAGATGTTCTCATTTTTTTTCCGTTTAATTTCTTAAAGAAATAAATTTATTTTAAAGAAAATCTAATTAAAAATTTTTCTATTTAAAATTTCCCTTTTTCTCCTTTCTTCTTTCCCTTCTTCTTCGTCTTCTTTTTCTTCTTCTTCTTTTTTTTTCTTCTTCTTTACATTCTATTAATTGCTTTGTAAATTTTATCTTTTATGCGGCAAAAAAATATTCCAATGTTGTAACAATTTTTCATTTATGTTGGTCCTTTTTTCTCAGATAATTTTCTTAAACAAAAAAAAAAATTATTTTCTATTGTGTCTTGTGGGTAGAATATTTTTAGAAGAATCTAAAATTTAGATAGTACAGATAATAACAAGAGTTGAACAGAAAAACGAACGCACGTAAAATTTAATAGAAAATTAAATTTGATATTTTAATAAATCAGTGCAGGGTGTGGGATGAAGGATGAAAAAATTACATGAGTTTTAAATTACATAAAATTCCTCTGTATTCCTGTAACCGAATAACTGAAAAAAAAAAAAAGAAAAACCTGAAAACATGACAACAACAACAACAACAACAACAACAAGAAATTTATTCAGTGAAATAATTCACTAAAAGAGGTTAAATTTCATGTTTGTTCTGTCTGCCTTCTTGCGTGTACATTTTTTATTTTTTTTATCAATTAAGAATTTAATAAATTAAAACATTTTCAACGTTTTAAATAAAAAAAAAATATATAAATTAAGGTGAAATTGAAAATTAAAAACTTACGACTTATTATATTATCTTGTTCAGAAAAAAATAAAAATATAATTGGTATGAAATTACGTCCGTTTAGATGTCTGAACTCTACTAATATTTGTATCCATAATTGTGATGTAAAAATATAATTTGTAATTTTGACACAAATTTAAATTTTAAATAAATTTTATAAGAATTAAATAATTATTGAATGTAGAAGATTGCAAATAAGTAGATACTTGAGTATACTTTTCATTCAAAATTAAAATTCTCTATTAAATTATTTGTATTTTTTTTTAAATAAAACTTAAAACAATTTTTCAATTGATTTATTGATTATTTATATTGGATGGAATTTTCATTTGAAATGGAAAAAAAAAACAATTGACCGTATTGATTCGATAAATGAGTGCAAACAAAACTAATAAGTACACTTGTTACAAAAGTGATTGTGTTATTTGCTTCTATTTTCATGTTTATAAACGGAAAATAATAATTTATAGATAAAATATGATTTCATGTAACAAATTTTCCTTATACGATATTTGCACATCTGATTGATTTTCGTAAAATGGAAAATGATCCAAAGGAAAAATAAAATTCAGAATTATTTGTGAGAAATTATGGCTCTGATTTTCAAAGGACAATATCAGAAAGACTTTTTTTTTTGTTTTTACTAACGAAAGTTAAAAAGTTAACCAAAATGTAATGACAGAAGAATGTCAATGGTAAGTTTAGGCTAATTTACAAATCGTTATTGTCTTAAACCGATGATTAAGAAAGACAATAATTTAATACGTTAATTTATATTCAATTGTTTAAGAATCGTTTATTTCGTTTATTAAGAAGTTAAAGTTCTATTAAATTCTTTAAAGATTATTTAAAGTTCTCTCATAATTAAAATATTTACAAAAAAATATTCAGTTTTTTTAACCAAACGCATAAAGATCGTTTTACCTTTTTTCTCTCATTACCCGAAAAATAAAAAAATAATAAAAAACAGACAGTACCTAATGACTGTTTTTTTTAACAGATTTTTTCTTCTAACATTTTTATCGTAATTTTGTTTACCTTCTCCCCACCCCTTTGTTCACCTTTTTTTTTTCTTTTACACCATTTACATTGGTCGGTTTCTCTTTTATGAAAAGAATAAAAGTGAGGAAAAAAAATGCCGTCAAAACATAAACATTAACAAGAAAGAGAAGCGCAAAAAAAAACTGTTTGTTTGTAGATTGGCTTTTTCATTTGTTGTTGTTTTGTTGTGAATTTTTTTTTGGTATAGAAAAAATTTATTTTTACCACGCATAAATTTTATCGCACGTTTCTTTTTTCCAGACGAATAATTGTTTGGGTTTATTTTTTTCCTTCTTTAAATATTCCAAACTTCAGAAAATTAGATTCTAACAATATTTTCAGTTCATTCCAATTCATTTCAATTCATATTTATTTTTTGTTGTTGTTTATTTTTCCATTGTGTGAATTACTTTGAAAATATTTATTATTTGATAACAACAATCTTTCATTCACATTACAACAGAGATTTGAACACGGGCCACAATTTTCAAAGTAATTTACACAAGTGAATATCGTGTCGATACATCAACATTTATTTTCCTATCCAAAAAAAATGAATAATGGAAAGTCCTTTGAACTTTTCTAATATTATTTTACCCATTTGTTCCTTTAGCTTTCCCTTTTTTAATTCAATTATAAACAAGTGCCACGATTACGATACGTAAGCGAGTGTGAATCGCCAATCATTTAACGCACTCGCAATCACCATTTTCGGCATTCACATATTTATCGCCAGGCACAGATATTTTTCATTAATTATAATCGTTTAAATTTTTCCTTTCTTTATTTTTGAATTGGCTTTCTCTGTCCGAATTACTTATGAATTTTCCAAGAAATGAAATTAAAGAAAAATTCAAATGAAAATTTAAATTAAATTCAATAAATAATAGAAAGGAAAGAGAAAGGAAAAAGAAAGGAGAGACAATGAAAATTATTTTTTCATGTATAAAATTCTGTTTAGAAGCAAAATATCCTAACGTTACAGTTTCCCAATAATGAAATTTACCAAAAAAACCCAATAAATTAAATAGTTTTAGGAAAATGTTTCATCGTTTAAAATAGAAAAAAAAAAAACGATAAAATGGAAAAACAAACAGAAAAAAAAATTCCACTTTATATTTATTGAAATACAATTTAGGCTGATCCTTTCAACAGGATATTTTCAATGAATGTAACACGAGCATAAATAAATAAAAGAAAAAAGAAAACTCATTAAAAAACGAATTTTTTTTTTTGCTGAAATCGAAATAAATTTCATGACAGAAAAAGAACAACAATAACAACAGCAACAGTAAGAACTACAATAAAAATAAAACATGAGAGCAACAGACGGAAGAGAATATTATTTAGATTTTATTACACGCAATATGTATTAGCCCCAAAAAAAAAAGAAAATTCCACCCACTCAGATAGCAATATTATTTTGACTTTATTTATTTTATATGCTGCCACCCCCAATATTCCGCCCCATTTTTCTTTTGCAATCAGACACATTTGTGTGTGTGTAAGTGTGTGTATAAAATATCATTTTCCATTTTAGTTATATTCGCGATGAATGTTTTGATCTGACGTCATTCATCATAAACAGTTTTGATCGTCAAAAACATTGACTTTACTGAAAAGAAAAGGAAAACCATCAGTCCCAGAAACAAAAACAAAAAACAAAACGTTTCAATTTTTTTTGGTGTAAATTCTTTTATTTTTTCGTTGTGAATAAAAAGAAGAAAAAGAAGGTTAGATTAGGAGGTTATAGAAAATAACTTCAGCTCATAAAAAAAAATTCTATCCCCTAAATCCTAACACATCAATCTATCGACTATTTTTTCGCTTTTTTAAAAAGCAGAAAAAAACTAAATTTTCCTTAAAATGGAAAAAAGAAAAGAAACTGAACGAAGACTATGATCCCAATATTGGTCATCTTCATGTCTTGTAAAACAGTTTTTCTTTTTTCCCTATTTCTTTATTATTTTTTTTTTTTGGTCTGTTGGTACTTTTATTCTTCCCGATTTTCTTTTATACTTCTCGTAAGTTAAAAGAATAATAAAAAATTGTGATAAATGGAGAACCTTTTCACACCCAAAGTTTAGATATTTTCTTTCTCTTTTATTTTTATACGATAAAATTACTGTTCTACACCAAAAGGAAATCTTTTCAGAGGGTATGACCTTTTATGTTCTTGGTGGTGGTTGGAAGGGTTGGGGGAGGGGGTGATGTTATTGGTGTATCCAGAGATTGACTGTAGTGAGAAAATTTATTTTATGGTTAAAACTTTATTCGTTCTCCTTATCGTGTTTATTTTTTTTTTCTTAAAAAAAAAAACTAAGAAACTTTAATCAAACTTTTTTCTTTAAAAAAAATTTAGACATTGTGTTGTATTGCAGTCATACTTTGTACGATTGATGTGTAACGATTGTTAACATGATTGTTTCAAAAATAGGTTAAAAAGTGAAGGGTAGAAGTGGATGTTTGTTACATTTTGTTTCATTTTCTTTTTTTTTTTATCTTTAACATTTTATACAATAAATTCAAACAGAAGATTGATTGATTTCTTTTATTGATTTCACTGATCGTATAAACTTAAACAACTCAATAAGAAATAATGATTATTCCCTTTATTTTGTGATTGTTCTCAATGGACAAATTAATAAATGAAAAATTGTATTCTTTAAGAACTTAAACCAAAAAAAAATCATCAGCACGGGAAAAAGCTTTAAAAAAAATTCATTATTTTATGTGGAAAACTAAAATAATTCTTTTAGAAAAGTTTTCACAAAGAATTTCTGTTTTTCACATTTTCCTCATTCTAAAATTAACTTTTTGTTTAAATTTATAAAAGTCACAATGTTATTAAAGTTCATCATTAATAAGGAAATTATTTCTTAAAGTAAAAAATGAATTTCTCATCTTTTCACTCATTTTCAATATTTTTGTTGACTTCATTTCAACTTTTTTTTCAGTTTAGGAAATTATTTTTTTTAATATTTTTTCTTTTGTTTTCTTTTCTTAAAATAAAAAATAATTTTTTCCTTGTTCTTAGTAAATTGCATTTTAATGATAAAAGTCTTTAAATTTAAACCAACCAAATTTTACTTCCGTTAAAAAAAAATTTATAAGAAATTCTAAGAATTCATTTTTTTGTTTTTGGTTTTTAAATTTTTACTTTACTTTAAATTAAAGTCAAAAGTCATAAAGATTTCAATTTCAAATCAGGACTGAGAAGAACTTGAGGTACCTGAATTGAATTGTGTTTTGTCTTTTCTGGTAAATTTGAACAAAACGTCTTCAATTAATTTTTGTTAAAAAAATCAAACGAAAAAAAAAAAAAAAGAAACACAAATAAAATTTTAACTCTTCTATTCAAAGATTATAAAGTGAAAGATGTATCTTAAGTTGCCAAAATTATGAAGTGAATGATGTTACCATTAATGACTTATTCAATATTTCATAGAAAAAACTTATTTTATTCAATAGAAAACATCTTATTCTTAAGATAAGAATAATTCTATACATTTCTATGTTCACATCGTAATTAATGAATTCTGTTAATTTTCACTTAAATAAATATTTTCTATTATCTTATTATGAATTTCTTAAGATCAAAATAAATTAATCTTTAAGAATTTCTTCTTTAGATTATAAATTAAGATTTACCTTAATTGAATTATAAAAAAAAAATAAGAATGATTCAGACAATTTAACTTAATAGACTAAAATGTATCAATGTCACCGAACAAACTTAATTCAGATATTAACATAAATCTATAAGTTAAGGTGTAAGATTTTATTTTCTATATTGAGATTTATATACATTTGATTAAGATTCTTTAAGAATTATTTATCTTGTTATTTGTACCAGTCATATTTTAATATTTTTTTCTTAAGAAATCAAAATATAAACAAACTCCTTTAAGTTTACCACTTTTATCCGATTAATTAAATTATAAAGAAAAACATTTTAATTCTTCGCATTTGTTTTTTTTTTCTCTCTTAGCGATCCGTCTTTATTGTTTCTTTCTATTTTTCCATTATCTCCTTTTTCTTGTGTCACTTATTTTATTTTTTGTTGTCTTATTTTTTCAGTACAAAAGTAAATCCTCTTTTATAAATAAAACAAAAGTACAAGAGTCACATAAATAAGTCTAAGAGTTAACTAATAACAAAAAAAAAAAAAAATTAAACTCACCAAAATAAACAACAACAAAAAATAATTTAAGAGAAGAAAAAAAAAAAAACAAAACATGAAAAACAAACAAATTGTTTAAAAGATTTTAATCCATGGAATTTGGCTTTTAAAGAAAGAAAAAATTGTGCAAAAGAAATAAAATACACAAAGGTATAAAAAAAGAAAATCGTTCCCCGTCCAATAAAACATTTTTTTTTTCTTCTTTATCTTGTAAAAATTGAGGTAGGTAGTTATCCCTGTTCCCTGATATACACAACTTTTTTTATTCTTTATCTGAGCAGAAAATAGGACAGACAGAGTAGGAGAAGGTGGAATTATTTCGAAGTTTTTTTGTGAAGGTGCGGGAGAAGAAGAAAAAAGATATCACACATTGATGAAAGGGCAAAATGTTATAGAAGAGTGTTTGGAAAGATTAGGTGGATGAAACAACTTATGTGAGATGGATGAGTAATTTGGGGGTGTGGACGTAGAGATCTAAAATATAATTTCATATATTTATTTGAATTCTGGATAAATAAAGAAAAAATTCTTCAAACATATTTTCTTTCACTCACACTAACTTACCACCCTATTTTAAACACCTATCTCTATGAATGATACGAAATGTCTGATTAAATTCAAGGATCATCTTCTTCTTTATTTAACTGTTTTTTTTTTTTGATTTTGTTTTCTTCTGCCTTCTGGATTTTTCTTCTTCTTCTTTTTTTTTTTGTAAATAAAGAAGGTAAACATATATAGACCGATTTCAACACAAACGCAGACAAATATATTTTCTCTTCATCTTCTTCTTCTTCTTCATCGTTTTTCTTATCTACTTTTTTTTTCTTGTTGCTTATGTTTTGTTGCTGTTGTTGTTGTTGTTCCTTCATATTCTTGTTTCTGCGTTATGTTAGATTATATGTTTTTTGTCTTCTTTGTGATTTATGAATTTTTGCTTACCGCAAAAGATAAAAGTAAAAAGAAGATTGAGAGGATTGGAGAAGGAATCGGGATAGAAGATATTATTATGGTGGAATTTTCCAAACTCTTTATGACTAAGTAAAAAAAACCGATTTCTGTTTGTAGTTGTTGTTGTTGTACACATTTTTCGTGTATTTTTTTTTTATCAAAAATAGAAAAAGAAAAAGTATCATCCCCTTTCAATCAATTCTTGATTGCATATTCACAATTTTTACTTTCCGTTCTTCTTCTTCTTCTTTTTTTTTTGGTGGTGGTTGATTTTCTTTTGTCGATGTCATATTTTCATTTTTCTTATATTTTTATGTTACACGTATAGATACATGCACACACAGACACACACACACATTTATATCTATACAAACAATATAAATTTCTTCAGTTTTGTTTTGTTTATAAAAAAAATATAATGAATTTTAAGTATGATGCTTCCTTTCTGTCTAACTTTTCTATTTATATATACATTTCCCTCTCTTGAACTGTATCTAATTGTTGTTGTAATTTTTTTTTATAGAAAAAATATAAACAGGAAACAACAAAATATAATCATAATGTTAGTTTATTTTTTTCTTTTTTTATAAATTTCGTTGGGTTTGTGTGGCATTCTATTTGAAAACACAACCACCTTCTCCTCCTCTTCCTCCCATGATTGTCATCACATATATACACTTTTCAACAGGAAACTTATTCATCCGGTATTCAATTAAAGTAAATTTCCTCTTTAACGAAAAGAAGAAAAATATCTCAAACATTTTTTATAATAAGTTTTGTTTTCCTAAGATCATAAATAAAAGTCGTCGTGGTCGTCAACTTCTTAGTGCACTCTGAAATTTGTAGATTTTTCCTATATATGTGTAATGTGTCGCCGATGTTTTTGATGTGACCTCATTGACCCTATACTGTAATTTTTTTTGTTGTTCCACAATTAAACAACCATAGGGATTAAGTAAAATTAGGACAACAAACAAATATTCTCCTTAAGCCAAAGTAAATCACTTTAAAACAATACAAGGGGATAGGGGAAATGGTAAAATGGCGTTACCATGAATATATAAGGAGGAACCTAACTAAAGGCTAACAAGATTTGAACAGTAAAGAAATAAATTTAAAAGAAAGGCCAACCATTGAATTAATTTAAATTTGTTATTTTTTATAAGAAGAAGATGAAGAGAAAAAAAAGTTTTCCGATTTTGTGTTTCTCTTTTTGGTTTTTGAAGAAAAATTAAGAACTTTTAAATTTTTTCCTTTTCCTCCCATTTTATTTTCCATAATTTAAATATTTTCTTCTTTTACAATTTTCTTCATTTACAATTTTCTTCTGTTATTTTTTCAAATAATTGGTTTTTTTTTTTATTCTAAAAAAAAAAGTCACACCAAATTCATTATTTTACTTCTTTCTTTTTTTTTTTTGCTCAAAAGAACAAAACAATATTTATGAACTTTTATGTAAACACAAACATTGATAAAAAAAACATCAACGAAAAGTGGGATTAAAGTCGACAACAACAATATCAGACAAAACAAAAATTTTTGCAAAAGAAACAAAAAAAAAAAGGAAATATCGAAAAGAGAAAGAAATTTGTTGAAAATTATGAAACTTTTGTTTGTTTTGTAAATATATTTTTTAACTTTTTCTTTTAATAAAATTTCTATATTTTTGTTGTCAATCAATGTATATGTTTTTGATTTTCCATTTGATCACATATTTTTTCACATTACAACAATCAACAATAAAGAGCAAAATCATGTAAACATAATAAATATTATTGAATGGACTAAAATTCAATTGAATTCAATCAAAGGTAAATAAAAAAAAATCACAATTTATGTGAAATGAAAAAAATATTGTAAGAATTTCCAATGATTAGGAAAATTGAATAAATAAATAAATAAAATAAAAGTGGCTCTGTGCCATAATATTCGTGTGCGAGACGGCATTCACTCGCACTCATCATTTTCGGCGGTCAAATATTTATCGTAAGCCCAGCCACTGACGTACGTTTTAATTTGTTGTTTTCTTCTGCAGTGTTTTTTTTTTTCTTACAAAAATGAAAACTTTTACTTTGGAGAAAATATTTATTGATTGTGTATTTATTTTGTTTGGTTGATTAAATGTTAAATGTTGACAGAAAATACCAAATTTTGTTTGGGAATTTTTCGGTGAATTTGTAATCGCAATAAATATTTGATCAGATAAAAAGACCAAAAATAAAAACAAATCCAAAAGCCAATAATTAATTAATGTAAACGATAGACAAGAATTTGTTTTGATTTAATAAATTTTCATTGGAATTATTTTTCTGATAGAGGAAATTTCTAATTTCAATTCATTTAATAAAAAAAAATGTAACTTGATTTCATTTTGGGTAAATTAAACGGATTCTTTGGGTTTATCCCAGATTTATTTATTTAAACTGACTTAACCTTTTATTCCTGTCTTATAATTGTGTTAAATTATTTTGGTTGTTAATTGATTTTAAATTGAAAAACTAAACAATTAATTAAAGTTAAATAGAAAAAAAAACTTTTGTATTTTCTTTTTGCAAATTTCAATTGAAAAATTGTTTTAATTATTTTTTTTTTTTTTTGTTTAAAGATTTACCAAAAATGTATTTTTTGTTCTTTAAATTATTATTATTTGGCTGATTCTCCAGACAGAGAAGTCTTTTATTTATTGCTTATAGAGATAGAAAATAAACATTACGAAGTACAAGAAGAAGAAAAAGAAGAAGAAGAAAAAATAATTGATTATTTTGAATAAATTGGAAAATTTAAAATTAAAGAAAAAACCTTGGAAATTGGGTAATTAAAATTTTTTATTCATTTGATTTCACCAAACAATAGAAAAATTTATTTTATTTTTAGTCTAGTCAAACAACAACAAAAACAACAACAACAACTTTTATATTTGATTTTATTTTTTCTGAAAAATTCCAAAAAATTCCAAATGAATCCCAATTTAGGAACAAGACACAGATAAAAGTAAATTTGAAATTGTACCTATCAAGGAATATGGTTGAAACAAATCATGATAAATAGTTAAGTCCAATTGTCAATGAAACAACGGACAACAAAAATGTTTTCCCATTTTTTACAATAAGAAAAAAAAAAACCAAAATAGTGAAGCAACTAATAGTAACTATTTCCGTAGTAGATAAATAGTCAGATAACAATTATTAATAGTCAGCTAAAAGGATAGTAAGCAAAATAATAATAAGATAAAAGATACTAATGGAATAAATGATGGAATCAAAAGAATGAAATTGTGAGTGATTATTTGATGATAAAATATAATTCAAATGGACTGTGTGAAAGACGACTTAAAGCTGAATTGAAAATTGACGTAATTCAATGACGTAATTTAAACAAATGAAATAATATATAATATCATTGTTATATCAAAACCCACAATTTTACTTAAAATACAATTATTTAAATGATCCTTTCCATAGTCCTTTTTTTCCTTTCTTTTCTTTTATCAAATTTACAAAATCCAATCCACTATTAATTGAATTTAACAATCTGTTGATTTTTTCTTCACATTTTGTCTCTTTAAAGAAGAAGAAGAAGAAGAAGAAGAACAAGAACACGAACAGAAAATTAGCATTGAAATTGAGATTCAATTAGAAGAAAAGACACAAGAAAAGATTAAAGAAAAATGGGAAGAGGTTATCCCTTACTTTTTTGTTAGGGAAAATAACAACAAAATTTGTTCATCTTCTAAATCTAAATTATTATAAATTTCTATTTGCTGTTATTTGTTATTGTTCCTATTGTTGTTGTTATTTAATGTAGGTAGTTATACTACAAGGAGTTTGTTATTTATATAAGTGTTTTTAGTGATTAGGGTTTAATTTAGTGCTTCGTTTTTTTTTTTCTTCAGATCTTCAACAACAATATTTTTGTGTTATAAATCTTTTATACATTAATGGGTAAAGCGATCGTTCATATCCACCGTATTTAATAGAAAGGAAATCTGAAAGAATAATAAATAATAGTAGTTGAGAAGGTAACAAGGTACAGAAATAATTTTTTATACCAAAATTCCATTACTATAAATATTGATAGAAGAAGAAATTATGGAAGTAATGAAGAAAATTATTTTATTATTAAAATGAAAAATAATCAATTTTTATTTATCCAAATAAAAATGTGAAAAAATTTATTAGGATTATTTTAATAATTTTCTGTTTTGTTTACAAATAAATTAACTTATGTAATTTTATGATATGATTGATTTTGTGTTTCTCATTTTCTCTTGATCTTAAATGTAAAAAAAAAAAACAAAGTTAATCATTTAATGTGTGATGAGAAAATATTAATCAAATATTTTTACTCTACTTTGAATAACAATTTTTATTTGTAAATTTTTCAAAATGAATTATGAATAAATAAATTAAACAATAAAATTAAAATAAATAAAGTGAGGTGTAAAAGAAAAATTTATATTGAAGAAAATAATTCATCGATAAAAATTCAAAAAATTAAAATACGAAATAATTAAAGAAATTTATTTCTGTTTTTTGTCAGGATTTTCGCAATTTTCTTTAAAATTAAAATTTCTTTCCGACAAAAAATACAGAGTGTCTTGTTATCTTTTATTTTCAATCGGAATATTGTGTGTGTGTGTGTGTGTGTAATCATGATTTAATAATAAGAAATTTATTACCATCGACACTGTGTACTGTGTTGGGATAAATTAATTTTAGCCTTCGGATTAAGCCACCCCAACCCCCTCCTTTTTTGTGTTTTTTTTAACGTAATCATTAGAAAGAATCTAACCTTTTCCAGAAAGGGACAACAAAAAAAAAAGGAAGAAGTGAAATTAAATGATTGAACTTTTTGGTGTTTTAAAGAGAGAATTCGTTTATTTTTATATTTTCTTGTGCGATTTAATCAAGCGTTGATCCATAAAGCGAAAACAGATAAAAAAAAGAGAAGGGATTAAGGAAAAGGGGTGGAGAAGAAAAGGAAAAATGTCTTAACATAATTTATATTATCGAAAAGACATTAAGATGTTTGAACCTTTTTTACAGTAGCGGCTTTTGAAATTATTATACAGGGGAATTATTATAGACGTGCAACAACGACATTCTTTAGAAATAAATAATTGAAAGAAATTTTTAGAGAATTCTATAAAAGTGCCTGAAACTTATAAACTCATGATGTCCATCTACAGATGGCACCACTGTTTCTTATTGAGAAAATAATATTCCCGATTGAACTGATAATGATAAATTGAAGCTTATTAACGTGTCTTGTATCTAACTTCAGGGTTATGTAAGACTCTGAATTCAAGAGACTTTTTCTAAAAAACAAAATAAAGGTTCTCATGTTCTTTGTAAATAGATTTTATATCGTTCCATTGATAACTTTTTTCTTATAAAACATAAGAAAATTAGAATGAAGATAAAAATATAATCTCTTCCATCATCCTCTATTTTTTTATTCATCTTCTTACACGGTTTAATTTTTCCTTAATAATTTATATTGTAGAAGGAAATTCATTATTCACATTTTCTTTAACATGTTCTTATTTTCTTTTTTCTTTTTCAACAAAAAGAAAAAAAAAAACAATTCAGCGAAATACAAAAAATTTATTTTCTCTTAATAATTTTCTTGTTTTTTTTTTGTTTGAAAAAAAAAACAGAATTTAAATTGTTTGAATCGCTTTTTTGTAATAAATACAAAATGTAATAATTTATTGTGATGAGCTTAGTAATTAAATACTTAAAGGAATAACAACAACAAAAAAAAAAAAACAAAAGAAATGAAAGCGCAAGACATGAAACAATTTCATGAATAGAAGTTAATTATGTAAGAATAATTACAGTGAATCTATGATTGAATGGAAAATTGTTTTTTTTTTCTTTTGGTGTTTCATTTTAAATCAGAAGAATGAATTAAAGAAAATTGTTAGAATAGAATTTTTCTCTTTTAACCGTTTTATTCAATAATAATTGAAAAGCAAAACAATATTTTCTGTGTTGAAGGTAAAACATTTATTTATTTTTACTGAAACTTTAACAAATAATAACATTAATAATGTGACAAATAAGTTAAGGCGGATAATCTAAGAGAATTCTCTTTAATAAAAAAATTCAGTAAAAGTTCGTAAGCTTTGTCTGCACGATAATCGTAATCGTTTCTTTTTTTTTTTGTTTAATCTAAGAAAATTATAATCATAGAGAAATATTCCATTCGAATTTTAAGATTTTATTGTGAAAATTTAACCGCAGAAGACTACACAATTTAATCCATTTGGGTTCGTAGGACGGTGATTACTGTTGAAGGGTTTACAGTTTATAAGTTCTTCAATATAAATAAATATCCAAGGTTAAAGAAAAACGAAAACTTACAACCAGCATATACATTTTCTACTAACAAAATTTCGATTTTGGTAAAAGTGAAATTCGAATAACTATAAAATAAAAGTTCTAAATTCAATTTAGATTGTTTTGGCTTTCAACTAAAAAATAAAGTAAATTTTAAAAAAATGAAAAAGAAAATCATTTTAAAAGATTTTCACTTTTATAATAAAAGGAGAGGGAAAAATTTAACCGAATTTACAAAATACTTTAAACTTTAAGAAATAGTTTTTGTAGAAAAAAGGGAAATTGAGAAAATGGGAAAAAGGGAAAAAGGGAAAAAGCGAAAAAGGGAAAAAGGGGAGAAAAGAATAAAAATTCTGTTCATTTTAAAGATCGTTCACAAGAGAATTTTCTGTTAGACGTTTCTATGGTAAATGCGTGTAGGATGAAAAAGGTTTCATTCACTTCATCTAAACATACTTTTGCCTTCTAAATCAATTACCTTAAAAAAATTTCTTTGTCCTCTTGAGAAATTTTTTTTTAAGAAAATATTTCGTTTTAGAAAAAATCTGAAGGCAAAGTGAATGAATTTTTTTGTTTGTTTTCTTTTACTGGTATCACCAAATCGCATGCGATTGTTATTTTTGTCTTATTTTTCTTTTCAAACATGAGACATAAGACCAACATTTGTATATATTTCTTGATTTAACCTGAAGATATTAGGATACAGTGAAACAGTGAAGAACAAAAAAAAAATAAAATAAATGTAAATCAACTTGATTTTATTCAAATTTTTTCTCTCAGTTGATTATATTTGTTTTTTTCTCTTTACTTTTAGAGAGAAGGAGAATTGAATTGTACAAATATATTAAAGGATGTCTCTGGCGACCTAAAAATACAGAAAGAGAGAAGAACAAAAAAAAAACACGCAACAATAAGTTAAAATTAAAATAAACGTTGAATTTGGAAAGAAAAAGAATATAAATAAACAATGAAATTAAAATAAAGGAAGAAAGAATATTATTTGGTAATAAAACAAAAGAACTTTTGACTTTTATAAAATTTGAAATGGATACAAATAAATGTAAGCCTTTATTTATTTGTTTCTTTTGGTGCTTCAGAGAGTTATGGAAAAATAAAGGAGTTTTTTTTTTATTAATGTTTCCAATGAAATTCCAAATGAAATTTTCAAATTAAAGATTCAATTTAATTTCTGTTAATATTATTCTCATAGAATCTGTTTGCACATTTTTTTAGATAATAAATGTTATTAGATTTTGTTACTTGATTGATTTTAAGTTTATTGTTTGCTATTCCCATTGGCATGATAACATTTTGAGAAGTTCTGGATTTCATCTAATAATTATAATTAATGAATGAATATTAAGTAGAAAATTACTAACGTTTAAACAACAATAATTATTAAGATTGTCCTTAAAGTTAAAGGTAATTAAGTCTGACTGTTTAAAACCAAGATCTTTTCTCAAGAATGTAAACGAAATTAGCATTACATTATTGATTTTATTTATACAATATTTGCATTTATTGTCTATTTTACTAATTCAATTAATTAATGCAAATTAGTGCAATCAGTATTTTTCTTTATTTCATTTAAAAATGTTACATTTAATACATTAATTATTATTCCAAGCATTTATTTTCTATAATTTTTTCTTCTACTGATTTTTACTGAACGTGACAATAAAATTTGTTTTTACATCAGAGAAAAATTGTATTAAATCTTCCTGACCCTATATGTAACTATGTAACAATAATATCTTCACAGACTTTGTTAATAACCCTTACTAGCAACAGTCCAACCAGTATTAAAAAGTTTATAAAAATAAATAAATAGAGAGAGAGTGAGAGAAAAAAGGAAACCACCAGAATTTCAATTTAATTTAAAATTTCTCCATATCAACATTTCAACATCAAGGGATAATATTGAAATGTTAAAGGAATTTAAGTGAATGATTCAATTATTCTGTCATATCAGAAAATGATTTTATCAGAAAAAAAAAAAAAAAAATAGCACAAACATTTACTTTTGTTTCTTCAACTTTTTACTTCTGTCTTTGTTTATCCTCCATTTTATTTAACGATTACGAGTTAGAATGACTTTCGGTCTTCTATATATTTTTTTTTTGTAAATTATACAAAATTGCTTTTAAAAAAGATAACAAAACGTGTAATAATAATCAATTGTATTAACATTAATATCAATTTTCAGGGATTTTTTTTTTGTGTTCATTCTTTTTGGGGTATTTTGGTTATCAAATCAACTCTAATAACAAGAACACAAATACACAATAACAACACAAACACACAATAACAACGGACCGAAATACAGAACAAAAAAACAAAAATATTGGTCTTTATTAGAATGCTTTTAGGTTTTTAGGATGAGAATAACCAAAATGGCTTTTTCTCTCTCTCGTTGTTTTGGTTTTTTTGTTGATTTTTTTGGGTTATTTAACGGAAGTTAAATACATATTTCTGTTTTGGGATTGAATATTAAAATAAAATAAAAGTAAATAACAAAAGAAAAAAAAAAAAAAACAGTGGTGTGTGGGGGCAAACACTGGACCTTCTTTAATATCCATAAAAAAAAACCGGAGCAAAATTAATAAACCTTTATTATTTTGGATAGGTTCAATTTTATATGTTGTGTCCCTTTGGGAGGATACACTATACACAATATCCAAGATAAAGGTAAATTTTTAAAGACAAGGAAAATAGTTAAGGAAAATTGAATAAATTGAATAAATTGAATTTGAAAATAGACCACACTATTAGAAATAAGGTTCTTAAGATACTCAAACAGTAAAGCCTTAAATTCTTGTTCTAACATTATTCTAATTAATTATACGGTTTCCAAAGTACATTACCAAAAAAAACAAAAAATTAATAACGAAACCTTTCTTTGTTAATTTAGAAGCTTTTAAATTTTTTTTTATAAATATTTCTATTGTACGATATTTCTGTTTATTTAATTTAATTTAATCGGTATTTTTAAGTAAGATAAGAAGGTTTTAACGGTAACGTAAAATGTGACCTTTAAAAATGTTAACAAATAAATATCACTTAAAATTTAACCATTTTTAATGAGTTTAAATTCTATTAAATACATTCAGATAAAATTCTTCTTTCATACAATATTGTTCAATTAAATTATATAAGGTAATAGAATGAAACACTTACCTGAAAATATAGAACCACTTTACACATTGCTTTTCCCATAAACCATGTCTCTGTAACATCCCATATAACAGTCGGTGGCAAACAGAATAATATAACAAAAAAGTCTGCAACAGCTAAATTCACAATAAATATATTTGTTACAGTTCGCATACTGTGATTTGTATAAACAGCAATACAAACTAATGCATTGCCAACCTGAAAGTAAAAGAAAAAAAAATAAATAAATGAAAATAAATAAAAGAAAGTCAATTATAAATTTGTTTTTATTTTTCTTTCTCTGTCTATTGACATTCAATTGTTTTTTTTTTTTTGTTTTTTCATAAAACAGAAATTCATTGAAAGTTTTAAAGAACATGTTTTTCTATTTCATTTTCTTTTTATAATTTAAAAAGCTTTAATTTATTTAAAAACAAAAGCATCAATTCTTCTACTAATTAAATATTGTTACCTACTTTTAAAACAAAAGTTTTACATTGTAATTAAACTGTACTGCAATTTTCTTCAATTTCAATTGTCGTTTAAATTAAGCAATTTGTAAGAAAAACATTTGTTTGTGAAGATTTGTCAAGAAGAATGTTTGAAACAAATTAAATTAAATTAGTTTCCGTATGACAATTATTTGACAATTTTTTTTTTTCTATATTAAGAAAAACTCAATCAAATTATTCGACAAGGCACAAGGGTCAAATAGAAATTATGCAAAAAAAAATATAAAGGAATGAATAATTTAATAATAAATAAAAAATGAAACGATATTTTTATTTAAAGATTTTTAATGTAATTTCCATTTTCAATTAAAATGAAAAAGAGAAGAAAAAAGAAAGCAATTTATCTTCTGGTTTTATAATGTAATACATCCTTATTCGATGAACATTATTTGACTATAAATAAATAGAAATAAATGTATATAAATAACACACATCATTTTATATAAGAACATAATGACAATTTAACAATATCCTTGTATCAAATAACCTTCAACTTGATCCTGGGATAGCTTTTGAAAAATATGTTTTATATCAAACAAACTTATAGACACAACGAACATAAAAGGTTCTTTATACACATCAGACAAATCTTCTCATTACTCAATAGGAATTTTGTATTATAAAGAATGAGAATAAAACATTATCTATTGGTTGCACAAAATTATATTTTCTAGATACAAAATAGTCAAGAGAGAGAGAGACAGAAAAAAACTAAGAGATAAGCAAATGGATTTAATGTTTAACTTACAGCCACCCCATTCTATTATTTTTTTTTTGACATGATTGGTAATGGCCAACAAAAAAATTGACCCAGTTTTTATGGCACCACAATACAAATTTTTTTTTTTTGTTATAATAGAAAAGAACGAATTATGTAGCTTATTTCAGATAATTTACAGTAAGTTAAGAAAAGTAAGAACATTCTAGATTTAATAAATTCTTATTAAAATTTTTATAGTGAGTTTTTAGTATAAAAAAAAAATCCAAACTGCCCTCACCTCCATAGTTCTCATAAATTTTTGGATTAAGTCATTTAATAAATTTATCTATTTTTAAATGAGAATGAGTTCTGAGGACGAGGTTTTTCAGTCCATTTGCTTTTGGATTCTTGATTTGACATTTTAAGTTCGGTATTTTGAAATCACTGTGTTTCATTTATATAAATTTTGAAACTAATTTTAAATAAATTTCACGGTATAATTTGATTAAAAATAAAACAAAAAAATAATTCAACAAATCAGATCATATGATATATCATAAGCCATATCATATGTCTCATTCAATATGACCAATGATTCAGTTTTGTTTTATTTAATTTAAAAATGAATTTCAAAAGTGCTTTTTGTAATGAAATTTTTAAAATTATATTAATGTTACCAAAAAGAATTGTTTGATCTATTTGTTAAAATGTAATTAAATATAATTCATTTTGGCACTTTTTTAAACATCAAAAGAAAATAAATAGAAAGTGAAAATCAGTACGAATGATGTGATTTTATGTTATTTTAAGAAAGACAACGACAGAGAAAGAAATTTATTGAATTTTCCCAACGAAATGAATGAACGAAAGAAGAGAAGAAAATTCTATTAACTAAAAAGTTATGGAAAATATAAAACAATAACCGGACACAATTTGAAATTGTATTTAAATAGAATAAAAAGCTTCCAGACAAATATTTTCTCTTATTAAGAAAATTCAATTAAATAAAAATTGATTTAAATTATACGAACCAAAATTTTAATTACACAAAAATGAAACTCACAGAAACTGACAAAATTCTTTGAAGGGAAATTTTTCATTAAAAATTCAAAATTATTTACACAAAAAAAAAAAATCTGTACGTTGAATATTTTTTTTTAAATCAACCTTTAAAGAATGGTGAACACCTTTTAAGACTATATTGTTGAAACAATAGAAAGTATACGTTAGTTGAATGACTTAAATAAGACTACAGAAAATCCTTTTCATAACTTTTCATTAATTCAATTAAGTTTTCTGTAGAAAGTTCCATAAAATTTAATAAAATAAAACATAATTTTATTATTGAATTTATTCAAATCAATAATTTATTAATTAGACATTTTTGAATAATTATTTAAAATTATAAAATTAAAGAAAGTTGGTGTGAATAAATAAATTATTTTTAATTATGAATTTTCCGACAAATAGAAAGTTAAAGGAAAGAATATTTCCCAATTTTTTTTTTTTATAGATAATCAGAAAATAATGATAAAGAAAATTAAAGATTATTCAGATTAAAAAAATAAAAAATAATTATAAAGGGAAAACATAAAAAAAAAATGAATTTTCATAAAAAAAAAAAGTTAATATTTTCTTTTTAATTCTAAATTATGTGCAAAAAAATGGAATCCCTTAAAATTTGATACGGAAACTGGAAAAAAGGGGTTTGTTAAATTTAAGTACGGTTTCTTTTTATCAATATTTTAAAATGAACAAAAATGAAATTTGGATAAAAATGTAAACGTTAATTTTTAAGTGTTTTTCACAAATGGATTTTTATTGAATCTTTGATTTTTTTTTGTTTCTTGATTGATTTTTATATTTTAAATTTTCACCAGCACCACAATATTTTGCTGTTGTTGTTCCTTTTTTTTCTTACAGCATGGAAAATGATTTACGATAAAAAAAAAATTTAATTAAATTTTCCTTATTGGATAAAAATTTTGATGAGACAACGAAATTTTATTGATTTAGGAAAAATTGTTTGAAATAAAATATTACAATCACAATTAGTGGGTACAAATTTTTGAAGTGTCTAAACCCATGATTGAATAAAAATTGAATAATGGAAAAATTATCAGAAAATAAAATAAACAAAGAATACCCGGCGTCTCCACTATTATCGTCGATTCAAAATAATAAAATTGATTTTACACGATTAAAATAATTAAAATTTAATTGAAACAATATTTTGTATTTTGTGTAAGAAAAAATTCAGATTGTCGGTTGAGACTATCGGTTGTAACTGTTATTAATAAAATTATTTTAACAAAAATATGAGGCGTCTCCACATAAATGAACTTCTTTAGAATCTGATGCTAGATGTTGAAAAAAAAAGAACTTTCAATTATGTGAAGAAAAAATAAACAAATTAAATTAAATCTTTATCCTTTATTCTTGTTATCTTCCAATGTACTTATTGCTTCTACAGAAAACTTTAAAAAACTCTTTAAATTTCTATAAAGAAAAATTAAAGAAACTTATTTAAGTTTTGTATTGTTTTGTCTTGTCTCTTGGTACTTACTTAAATTTTAATTGAATTTATTTTTGAAAAAATATTCAAATAAATGAACATAAAACAAAAGGAAGAAGAAGAAAAAGATGAAGAAAAAGAATAAAGTTCAATGAAATCCTTTTAGATTCAAGTTTTCTTAAAAATTCTTTTAATTATTAAATTAGGATTGTTATCCAATTAAAAATGATGTAATCATTTATAATGTTTATTGAATGCACTAACACCCTTGACCTTGACCATTTTAAATAATTCAAAGATTTTTCATTCAAAATCCATTAGACTTTTCCTTTGTTATTTGGAGGGACAATTTTTAAAATTCATTTAATTATTTAGAATTTTCTGGCGTTTAATATTTGTCTATCATAAATAAGCAATTAATTTGACAAATGAAAACAAAAAATATGGGCAACAAAAGAAACAAAAACAAATAACAAAAAAAAAATAATGAGAATTTCAATGAAAAATTTAACAAAAAGCTTTTTTTCTGTTGCACGTGAATTTTGGTTGAATTGTTTCATTGAGTTTGTGTTTTCAGATTATTTATTTAAAAATTCTTTTGCACGTTGTATGTTATGGTTGAACACATAGACTACAATATTTATAAAAGCCCACGTAAAATACCTTACAAATAATTTGTAGTTAAAGGTTAAACTATTCAACTTTTGTTATTTTATTTTACTTAAAATATTCACTAATATTCAACGATCTGTTCAAATAGGAACATTTTCAAATAATCTTCCTCTCAATATTTATAGGAAAGAAAAAAAAATAAACCGTATGTAATAAATTACAGTGCTTCGTATATTTTGTTTTTATTTTATTTTTATTATCTTTGGAGAAAGAAAGAAAAAAAATAAGAAATCATTCTGTATAAAATATTTAATCATTTGTGGGATTTACACAGTTACAATCAATTACAATCAATTACAATCATAAAAATTCCTCTACTGAAGAGCCAATTACGTAAATAATAAAATTTTTAAATTATGAACGGACAACATTTTTTATTAATAAAAATAAATCACAAGAAAAGAAATTATCGATCAAAATGGGGGGCGATTTGTCAGGTGGCCAGGTTGACAAGGGTGACTGGGCTGACTGGACTGACTGAGTTGACTGGGGTAAATAAAATCAAAATGTTAGTTTTTTTTTTGTGAAATTTTAAAAGATTTCAATTCGATCGATAAACTCGTTAGATAATATTGACAAAATTTTATTAAAAATATTAAATGAAAATCAATTTTTTATTTGTAAATGAAGAGATTTAGATTTTGGTGAAAAAAAAAACAAATCATTTCATCTGTGTGTAATTATACGTTTGAAATTAATTTTAATAAACGATACAAAAGTTGATTGTAATAAATTTATCTCTGATGTTTGTGTTTGTTTTTATATTTTCAAAGAATATTAAATTGTATGGACAAATAAAATTATTATTACATTTTGAAAATTTTTTGTTATGAGATGAAGAGAGAGACAGATATATAAATAAAGGTAATAAAATATACTTACAAGTCCCATGACAAATACAACTAAATGTGAACAAATTAATATCCATTCAGGTGTTGTTGGATAAATATAATCATATAATAAGTCCATATATTCACTGTACGTTAAATTACAATAAACTGGTTCACCAACACACGTTGTATTATGATCAATTATACAATTTTCATCTTCTGTTTCATCACAATAACCATTTTCATATAAATTTGTTGTTAAACTATCATTTATATAGTTATCTGTTGTTGTATTATTTATAATTGAGGCTTGTTGTAATAATAATAATGATGGTAACACAGACGATGATGATGATGATGATGATAATATAAATGAATTTGATTTTGTTGTAAATATTTGTTCATCAGTTACTGAGCCATTGTAACTGATTAAATTATTATCATTATCATTATTATTTAATAATAATTCACGTCGTTTTCGTGATATGTTCTTTATTTTTTTTTGTTCCCTGTATTCATTATTATTATTATTATTGTTGTAATTATTATTAAACAATTGACTATTTCTTTGTTCATTATCTAATTCATTCTTATTTAAAATTATTCTATTATTATTATTATTATTATTATTTTTCATTTTATATGAATAAAATATAATTGATAATAATTTAGAGAAATTTTTTATTGGTGGACTTAATGAATTTGATGTTGAATATATTGATGATGGTAATTTTATTATAATATTCTCATCATTTTTTCTTGTTATATTTTTAACATTTTGTTTTATTTTTGATGATAAAAAATTTATATCATTTTCAGTTAGATTTTGTTGTTTATTTTGTTGTTGTTGTTGATTAACATTAATCTGTTTATTTATTATTTTATTAATATTTAACGAATTCTTTTCTGAATTAATTTCTTTAAATATTGAAATAAATATAATGGAAATAATAAGGAAAATGTTTAACAATTTTTTATTAAAGAAATTCATTTTGAACGTATTTTTTTTCTTATTCTTTGTTGTGTTTTTTGTCTTTTTTTTTTGTCAATTCTCTTAATTATTTCTGTGTTTTCCTATTTTTCCATTCAACTTTAATTTTTGTTCAAAGAACTTTACACAATTTTTCACATTAATTTAATTCCTAATTAAATATTTCTTCATTCTTGATAATAATCATTCAGCATTTTTCTCACTTTTGTTGTTGTTGTTTTTGTTGTTGTTGTGTGAAAAATCTAGACAAATAAAAAATACAAAACAAAAGAAAAATCTGAAAAGAAAAAAAAAAAAGAGAAAATTCAATTAATTCTCATTTAATTTATGTTCTCGTCTCATTCTGTTTTTTTTTTGTACTCCTCTTCTCTTAATTTGATTTTTTATTTTTCTTCTTATTTTAATTAAATTTCGTTTTTTTTTCTCTTCCGCTCTTTTGTTTAAAACAATTCTTATACTTTATCTATTCTTGGTGGAGTGTGGAAGGGGGTTTCGTGTGTTGACGTAAGTTTGTTTTGAAAGATTTGTCTGTGTGTAAAAGATGACAAAAATTTGGATGAGAATTCAATTGCAAAAAAATAAACAAAAATTATTTTGGAACATAAAATTTTTTTCCAAATCAAATGAATTTATTCCATTAACTTCCATTTAAATTGAAGAAAAAATACAGTTAAAGAAACTGTAGAGAAAATAAGAAGTTTTATTAACAATTAAAAATCACCAACCAACTTTACATCACTGAGATGTCTAAAATTCATAGAATTATTCCCTATACGTCACTGACATTTCTAAAATTCATATAAATATTGCAAAATATTGTCAGCAATTGTAAGGCAAAATATTGTCAGCAATTGTCAGGCAATTGTCAGCAATTGTCAACAATTGTGTCCGTCATCATTTCCATTAATAATTTTTTGTATAAAATAAAATTCAATTCACATTAATCGATTTTTTATTGTCGCATATTGCCATTAGTTGAGTTTGCAAATTTGTTTTGATAAAAAATTGATAAAAGAATAGAAATCACAGAATGAAAATTACCCAGAATTCTTTACAATTTATTTTTTGTTGTTGTTGTTGTTTGTCAAAAAATTAGAATAATGATAAATGGAATTAGGAATTTTCAACAAGAATGTTGATCCTTTTTTTTCTCTCTTTTTGGGTTTCTTCGATTTTATCCCTCATATTCTCATTGTCATTATTAAATTATTAACGAAATAGTTTTCATGTTAAGCTTTTAATGTTGAAACGTCCTTTTTTTTCTTTTTTTTTTTTTTTTGCTCAGACAATTCAAAAATCCAACAATAACATTTTCCTTGTCAGGAATTTCCTCTGTCGTTTTTTTTTTTGAAATTTCAAGAATCAGAATTTTGTTTAAACGATTTTTATTTTACTGAGAACTTTTCGATTTATAAACAAAAAGAAAAATAATTTAATGTTGGAAAAAAATACCAATTGAACAATGAAAGGAAAACAAATAGAGGAAAAGATTCCATTCCAATGAATAAAAATGGAATGTTCAATGAAGTTCAATGAAATAAAAATTCTTTTCCTGTTTTATAAAAACTTTAAAGAAATTCTATAAGTTTTTTTTTACATTTTCGTTCTTCAATATTTTCCATTTTTTTTTTTTTTTTTTTGTCAGGAAAATGAGAAAATTTATTTGATTTATTCAATATTTTTTGCTATGAACAGAAACAAAAAAAAATAATCATCAAATACAAATTCACAAGATTTTCAAATTGGGAAATAACAAAAAATGTTGAGACGTTTTTAGTGTGTTTATTTATTTATGCAGGATTTATTCTTAGAATATTGGAGGAGAGTCAATAAAATAATAGATGACAGAAAACTATATAGAAGTGAAGTTATCCTTTTTATTTGTAGTTTATATTTAAGTGTGAGTATCATATGTGTCATTGAGTCCGTCTTCACAATATAATTTATATGATAAAAAAGAAAAAAAGAAAAAAAGAAAAAAGTAAAGAGAGATTTTCAGTAAATACAAGACAACAGTTCTTCGTTCTTTCTATACTTTTGTATTTTATCCTTTTTGTTCTTTCCTATAAATTATATAGATTTTTTTTTATGGCAAAATATAGGGAGTAAAGTAAATGCTAGATAGATAGAATAACCCCATTCTTTAGAAAGACAGACAACATTTGATTTTATTTATTTATATAAATTTTTATTATCTTTATATAGAGTCTGGGCCTAAAATATTTGCACATACAAAAACAAAAAGAACAAAAAAAAGGAAAAGGCACAACAACTAAGAACACGTTTACATGTAAAACGTTTTTATGTTGAAAAAACTTTTTCTTCTAAATACACACACACTCACACACACACTTACATTTATAGACACAAATAGAGTTCAAACTAAACAAAATAGAAAATAAACTGGTCATGTATAAATAAAGTTTAAAGTTGAAAACTTTTATTATGATGATATTTTAAAGGGCGTTCGTTTTTTTTTTTTTACTTTATTCATTTTACAGGTGTGCTGATTATATTTTAAATAAGAAAATAATTTAGAAATTTTCCTTGTTTTACTAAGAAGGAAACTCATCCTAAAGGGTAAAGTAGACGAGAATTTTTTTGTTTGACTGAGGAGGAATAATAAAAAAATTTCTAATAAATAATTTTTGTAGACAAACTTTTGTTAAACTTTACTTTAGAAAATATATAAGATTTGATTTATTAGAAATTAAAATTAATTTAAAGAACAAGTTGAAAAATCCTAAATTACAGAATTACATTTGGAATGTCACAAACTTAAATCATTTCCATTGTTCTATTAGAAAGCTTCAACTTTTAGTTCACAAATTCACATATTTGACACAAGATTATCGTATAAACTCTAACCTAATAATTTACTTGAAGTATTTCTCCATACTAAAATCCCTTTATACAGAATTCAAACAATAATAACTAAATTTCATCCAAATATGTTAACACACAAAAGTAAAAGGTAAAAATCTGTCAGATCGAACAATGATGATCACTGTTATTATGAGACACACATAATAAGATGATTTCCCAATTCAAGAATATCCTGTTAACAAATTCCCAAACATCACAATAAAAAAAAATGCATACATTCTCAATATCCAATTTAATCCATATTGTCGACCCTTTAACCTGACAATTTTTTCACAATAGAAATCAATTGGGTAATAAAATAAATTCCCTAACATTATTATAAAAGAAATGCACAGAGTCAGTTTAAGAGTCAGATCATTTTCAATATCGATACGTTTGTTATAAGAGACGTGCCTAAATAACATTTATGTACCCGAATCTTATTCGATGGGTAATACTAAAATACCCATACTTTAGTATAACCGTTGAAAGGTTAAACTGATTTTTATTTCTAGTTCTAAAAACATAATTTACGTTACTCCAATGCTGACCCTGGCATTTTAAATTTGAAGAAAAAGGAAAAATTTCATTCCCTGTGACCGTATCCTTTAAATATATAAATGAATGAAAAAAGGTTAAACTTAAAAGTTAGATATTTAGGAATGTCTTTGAATCCTATATTTGCTATTTACAATGGACCACAAACCTATAATGGAAACAATTTGACTTTTATTCACCTTTATTCGTTTCTTGAATGCTATAAAATACACAATAATATAGCCGCTTATTACTTTAAATTTATTATAAAATAAAAATTGAACAGGTATCAACGATAGAAAAAAAAAACCACAAGATGTTCAGCACTGGTAAAATAAAACGCAAACATTCCCATACGTATAATTTTTTTTTTAACTGCTGTAATGTCGTTGTTTCTTCATATTTACTGTCAACAAATTCTTTATTTTAAAATGAAAATAAAAGTGGTAACGCCAATAAATATATATGAGTTGTTGGATCCATTATAAAAAGTTGAATAGAAAATTTATATATGCCCACGTGTGTCGCATAAAAGCTTAAAGCTTTTTGATTAATGTACGAATAATGTTTGATTTTTGATAAAAAGTTTATTAAAAATATTCTTTTCCATTTAAAATTATAATTTTTAATCTTGTTCCTCATCTCTAAAAATTGTTAATATGCAAATTTTTTGACTTTTTTTCATTCTGTCTTCTTATTCTTCTTCCTTATTCATCTTTAACTCATATCTTTAAATATCAAGATCAAAAGGCAATCTTTATTCATTTTTATATTTTTTTTTTCTCTCTCTTGTGTTTTAAGATTTAAAAACATAATTTAATTATCATCTTTTTCTTGGTTTTCCTTGAGGAAAACTCATCCTATTTTTTGTCTGTTTAAAAAATTCCTCTTATGTGGAAAATCAAGAAAAAAAAACTCTTAACCAAATTTAATTTAAAATTAAATTAGAAAATGAAATCCATCAGAATTTCTATTTTGATTTTACTTAACGTTTCATCTTTTCTTTTCCTTTTTCGTTAACATTTTAGAATTTTTCCCTTATTTTCCTTTTACATTTCTAACATTTTTCTTTCTTTGTCCTAATAAAATAAATAGAAATAAAATTAAATAAATAATTCTATTATTTTATACCAATTTTTATTGTCTATTGGATGTTAAACATTTATTGAAAACCAAATCAAATCAAAGTAGAGCAAAAAAAAAGTAAGGCAAAATATGAATAATTGAATTATTTTTGTTAAGATATTTTATGTCAATCAAAAAATAATCAATAAGTGTGAGAGTAGAATCAACACGTTTATTTTCTTTGTGTGTGTGTTATCTGGTCACGTGTTAGTGGTTACTACATCATTAATTTTTTGGTACATACAAAATTAATTAAATTTGTTATTCAATTAAAATAATGAAACAATTACAGTTATAGTTACAGTGGCAGTTACAGTGACAGATACAGTTATCGTTACTTCAATTACAACAATTATTACAAAATTGTAACCCCAACAAAAATTCAACCTAAAGTATTGTGTAAAAACGATTGATTCGTCTTTATAAAATTTGTTACCTAAATGAACAGAACGAATTGATTTAATTTCAAATTACAAAAATTAAATTTCATTTAAAAATCTAAAATCTAGAATATCCTTTAATCATTTTAATTAATTATGTGTAATTAAAAAGTTTGTTCTAAACAACAAACAAAATACAATTTATTTACTGCAATAAAGATAAAAAGAAACGAAACAATAAAATTAAAAATGTTTTAATAAATAATTAAAACAAAGAGAAAATGGAATTGTTATTAGAGAATCCATTAAAAAAAGAAGTTGGTACATTTCAACGCAACTCAATTTAAAACTATGAAGATATCGTTAGATTTTGTTGTAAACGTATGTTAACCGTATATAACACATTAAACTTATATAACAATATAACATTTAAGGGTTTCCTATATGAAATATTAAGGGATATTTTTCCCTTATATAAATGGATAAACATGTTAAAATCATTAAAGTGTATAAATAAAAGTTTAGTGTTTATGTATTTGTACATTATGGGGACAACACACAATAATTTATACACTTTATCTTCTTTAGAATTTTATATATAAAGGAGAATCACAAATTCAAGTCAAATAATATTATATGATGACACATGACATGAATATCCTTAAGATATTCAAATAAAAAATTGTTAACGTTCCCCTAAATTCCTGGAATTCGCGAGAAAAAAATATACATACATAAAGTAAGATCTTTTGTATTCAGACTTCCATTAAAAATTATTTCAAGAATTTTAACACTCATACAAATTTTCTTCTTTATAAAATATGTTGTTGTTGTTGTTTTTTAAACAGGGTGACAAAAATATATTCTCTGTACAAAGAAGACAGTACAAAAGACAGAAGGTAACACTATTAAACGTATATAAATTATTTGATCGTAATATATACGGTTTATTTAATCTTAATAAAATTATAGAGAAGACTTTAATTAATTAATTAAAATAAATAATAGTGGAAAAATTATCGTATAATTAATGAAAATTCATACAGAAAAAAAAATTTCGAACCAAATAAAATATTATTAAATAAATAAAGATAATAAATAATTAATTGATGTACTAAAAGATTTTATTGGATGGGTAGGTGGGATGGAATTAAACATAAAACTGAAAATGTTCTTTCAATTATATATTTTTTTTCTTCTTTTTTTTCCTTTTGAATTTGTTACAATTATTTATTTGTTCATCGTGGGTAAAAAATGGAAAGAGTAAAAAGTACTGATTAACTGATAGAAAATAAATATTGTCTGAAAGTTCATTGAATTATAAAGAGTGAAAAGATTGTTTAGGTTCAAAGAAGATCAAAAAAAATGAAAATGAGTTGGAAAAGGAAAATGTTATTCTTTCCCTCCCTTTAAACTTTAATTCTTCTTCATGAATTTCTCATATTAAAATTAATAACTCTGTCTATTGTCCAATAATAATCCTTTTGTGTTGTTTTTTTTTTCTTCTGATTTTCTAAATTATTTAAATTTTCAACCAAAAATAGACGAAGGTACAAATTTTTTCATATAGATTTGAAAAGACGCATTTTAAAATATAATTCACTTTATATATTGGCCCTTTTGTGACGAATTTTAATTTAAATAAAAAAAAATCTTCTCTATTATTTAATCAAGTGAAAATTATTAAAATTTTCCATAAAAGAAAAAATCAAATATTCGTAAATTCTTTGTATGTTTTTTTTTCCACAATAATAATCATAATATTTTTTCTCCATATTTTTCTTCAATTCAATTATCCTTTACACATCCACACCCAAACACCCAAACACCCAAACACCCACACCCACACACACACAACACATACATTCACAAAAATAGATCAAATAGAAAGAAGAAAGAAAGAAAAAAAAAATACTGTAATTGGAATAAAAAGGAAAAGATGGTGATCTCAATCCACAATAAATTTTAAATTCATTTAAATAAACTCCAACAACAACAAAAAAAAAATTAAGGGTGATTCGAGATAAATTAAAAGACGAAGTGAAAAAGTAAAATATTTTACCTTTTTTTCTTTCATTTTTTCATTTTATCCGCACTTGACGGTATAGAAAATTATTATTATTTTTGAATTTTTATTTAACTTTCTTCTTTTTTTTTATTATACGCAACAAAAACAACAACAACAACAACAACAGCATCAGAGAGAATGGACGAAAAAAAAAAGAGAAGAAATTAAATGGAAAAAGGTAAATTTTGAATATTTTTTAATAAATAATAAAATAATAATTTTTAATTAAAAAATATTTTTGTTTGGTCAAATATTTATTTAAAGGTAGAAAAAAAAATTCCTTTATTTCATTTGTTCCATACAATCTGCCCGCGCCCCTCTTTTTAGTTCACTTCAAATAAAAAAACCAACAAAAAAATAAATTGATTTTTAACATTTTAGTCCCGGCTAAAGTTTAATTTCAATTAAAAATTGTGTTTTGATTTTTTATTTTATTTGAATTAAATAATTCACTCATTGGTGGACTTAAAATATGAATATCAATTAAATACAATTTAAAATTAGTCAAATATTTGATATGAATAAAATATTCCGATCTTTCATTATTAGTTTTATTTCAATTCTTGATTGGTCAACTGGTCAACTGGTCAACTGATAGAATATAATTTAAATGACAAATTTAACCAAAATTCATTTTATTTACAATTGAATTAAATATTTTTCCATTTTAAAATAAATTCTTGTCTAAGAAATAAACAAAAGAAATTGTAAAGTATTTGAACTTACAAATAAACATTTTTGTGAAATTAGAATTTAATTTCACTTGAATTTCAAATTTTTGAATCTCAAATATTTTGTTAAAGTTGATTACTGTGAAAATTTATTACGAAGTTTTTTTTTTCTGAATTACAGAGAAATTACAGAAGTTTTCTATGTTTCTTAGAATAATAAATTGAAATTTAAAGACTTAATACTGAACTTCTTAAAGTGTGTGACTTGTGTCTTATCAATCTGCTGGAGTAAAGACACGAGATTATCATAGAATCCAATCATTTCTACCACACTTTAGGATTGAACTAGGTATCCTTTTGATGAGAGTCACATTATGGTTTTTTAAATTTGAAGCGATAAACAATCTTCGTTCATAAATTTAAAATTATTTTTCCATCAATAAATCTTACAAAAATATAGAAAATGTTAAACTCCTCTTTCTTTAATAATAAATCTAAAGGTATTCTACTGTTGTCAGTTGTAACATTATCCATTATCAAAGATCAATCAACAACAATATCATTTGTAAATAAATACTTATTGACAATATAACATTGATATTCTAATCTCTTAAGATTAATCGATAGTTTTCATCAAATTACATAAAATTGATACATTAAAATAAATAATCTAATAATTTATCAAAACAGAAGGGACAACGTAGTAATTACTTATCTTCTCCAATTCTTTGTCAACATTTCATAGAAAGGAAATATATTTTCATATTGAAATCATTTCCATAAAGGTTAAAAGTGAAAATTTATCATTAATAAAAATTAAAGCAAATAAAAAATCGAAAAATAATTTTATTGTTGAAAAGAAATTTTCAATGATGCATTTTCAAATGGAAAAGTTGACAACTGGACAATTCATTGAAGTCATTTCATTAACTTTAATTTAAATTTAGTAAAAGAAAAAGAAAACTTCGAATTAATTCATTAACTATTATTAATTAAACAGAAACAAAAAAAAAAAAAACAAACAACTCGCAAGTTCTGATTTATAACGATGAGACAATTTTTTTTTCACTAAATCCATCCGATTTTCACATTATTTCTAGAGTTGGGTTGATTCTCAGCAAAGAAACAAAAAACGCATAATGATCTCTGGTTTCATTGTTACATTAAAGAAAATAAAAATTAATTTAATTTTAATGAGATTTTTTCTCACCCCCCACCACACATTAAAAATAAAAACAACAAACGCAATCCAGAAAGAACAAGAACAAAAAAAAAATTCAACCAAAGTTCTAATTTTGGTAGACAATTTTGACTAATTAGCTTAGAAGAAAAAAAATTAATTTTTTATTTTAAAGTGAAATGAAAATATGATTAATGGTTCATATTTAATAACGTTCAAAAATATATTTTGATTTATTATTGTTATAGACTTTGACATGTTAAAATGACAACAAAATGTATATGAACAAAAAAAAGAAGAAAACTCTACTAATTGTTCTGATATGTAGAAATATTTCTTAGAGCTAAAGTGAAATGGAATATTTTAATTTGTATTTAATTTATAGAAAATTTTAAAAGGGAAGGATAAGATACAAGTGAAAGAAAATTACTAAAGGGCGGTTTAAAATTATTCAGACAATATAAAAGAGAAAAATCGACAAACTGGAACCATAAAGTTTAATTTTTTTTTTGATTAGAATTCGTTTTTTTTTCTATTCGTTCCACTCATAACATTAAAGTAAAAATTACAAAATTATATAGAAAAAGATGAAGAAGACGACGTTAAGGTGAAGTAGGATAAAAATTGTAAAAAAATTCTTTTCAGTTTATTAATTAATCAAACCAAAATATTATTTATTTATTTATTTTTTTCTTTCTTTCTGTTTTCGCGTTAAATCCACATTTCAACGGTTAAAAGAAAATAAATCTTTCATCAAATGTAACTTTCTCTCTTTACCTTCTTGGTTAAATATTTGTTCAGTGAATCGTTATAATTAAATGTGAAAATCATTAAAAAAATATAATTTCTTGTTGTTTCTTTTAATATTCTCTAAATTGAAAGAAGAAGAAGAAAAAAAAAGAAGAAAAAAATAAATAAAGAAATAAATGTGAAATTTATGACCGCCAACCGTAAGTTTACTTTTTACACACGCCTAATTTTTTTTTTATTTGACGGATAATAAAAAAATTTCTGATGACACATTTTATGAGCTGGAAAGTCACTTTTAAACTCCCAAAAAGAAACAGGAATATTATTCTTACATTTGGCACAATTTTTGTATTTTCTATACAATTATTTTATTAAAAATAAAATGGAATAAATTAAATTTCATTTTGAAAGACAAAAATATATTTCAGTGAGACAAAACAACGCATAAAATTTGTTGTGATTCATTAAACGCACATAAAAATTGAATTAAAATGAACAGACTGGTGAAATTTATGTGAAATTCAAAAAATATAAATCAGAAAGTTTATTCTTTAATAAATATTACGTTGAAAATGAAAATTTTGATTGAAATTCTCTGTCTTATAGGGCGGTGTAGTCATCTTCGTGTTATGGGGGGTGGGGGTGTACTCATTTTGTTTAATAATTATTTACGTAAAGATACTGAATTAATACAACAACAACAACAACAAAATACCACAAATACTACGTTCAATTTGTAAATACACATCATGGTTTATAATGTGTACGTCAGTAACATTCCAACAAAAATATTAATTTAAGAATCAAGTTCAAGGATAAAATTTAGAAAATAATAGATTTGTCTTTATTATAAAATTATGTTGAAAATATTTCTGTATACGAAATATGAATCATTTACATTAAAATTCGGTAAATCTGACAAATATTTTGTACCTTTCTTAATTTTATATTTCTTAGACTTTAATTTTTGAGTCCCTCATTTTTGTCTACTGTTGAAATTCATAGAAATTCATTATTTTACTTTTTCTGTTTTATTTTCAACAGGATCCATGTAAAGTTTAAAATTTATAAATTAAAATTAACGCTTTGAGGTTGAACTTTTCTATTTTATCTTATTTACTTTTATACATTTTCTTCCCTGTATTTTTTTTCGTGTCCGGATAAAAATTATATGCGTAAATAATATTTTATAAAATTCTCAAGAGTCTTGTTTATATCTTTTGTCCTCTTCTCATTTCTATCTTCTTCTGTTTTTTTTTTTTTTTTATCATCTTGAATATATAATTTACAATAAAAATTGTCCTTGTGATATAAAATATGATAAACATGAATATCATATTATACAGATTTTTTTTTTAAAGATACAAAACATACAACATAAAAAAGAAGAAGAAAAATTTGTAATTTATTTTTAGAATTTACTTCAACAAAAACACAAAATGTTTTCTTTTCTAAAACTTTGTTTGTGCAATATGAGAATATTTTCTCTATTTTTATAAGTAAACAAAAAAAAAATGATACGTTTTCTTGTTTCCAGTGTTGAGAATAGATGATGTTGATATTATCTAGATAAGATGATAGAAATTTACCAAAATAATTAACTTAAATGATGATGATAGAGGACAAATGAAAACTTCTTCTAGACTAGATGATAGATAATTATAAAGTTTATTCAAATATGTTGGTAGATAATTTCTCAGAAACTTTTAAATAAATTTCTTTTGTTTTAAAAATGAAAAATCTGTTTGTTATTCTTCATATAAAGTTAATTAAATTATTAAAGGTGTTACACTTTTAAAAAAACCACAAATTGTATAAAATTCTATCTTACAATCAAATGAACTTATCGTATTAAGGGGATCATTCATCTTTCATATATGACAAAGATAATGAGTTTTTTATCTAGATAACAGAAAAAATAATTTACATTTCAGTTCCTTTCAGATAAAATGAAAGATAATCTGTAATCATCTAAATTCTAACCTTATCTGATTGTTTCTTATCCACAGTTTTATCAAAGGGTAAAATAATTTCACATTTTTAAAAAATGCTTAAATGAATTCATCAGAAATTTTAAGGAAATGAGTAAACATTTTGATTGGGTAAACTTCATTTGCAGAAATACCTCCTTTGACGTCATACAGTGCTAATGAAAAACTCATAGTTCATTTATCAAAAGATGTCAGCTACGACCAATTTCACTTTGTAATTTTCTGGTGTAAATTGAATTTGTGTTGAAAATCAAAGACACATCATAACAATTTATTACTTTGTTCATATGATTCGTCCAATCAGTGTTCTAAGCAGCCATAGTATGTTAGGTGTTGATTGTAAATTTTTATATGTTGTAATTTAATCATAATGCGTAATTACATTTGAATTGTATTTGTTGAATTCAGACTTCGTAAATATTATTACTTCAGATAAAATCAATGAAAATGAGAGAAATGTTGAATGAATTATCTTTTCAAATAAAATATTTTTTTAATGTCTTACAAGGGAAATGAAGGAAAAATATAATTAAAAAAAAAAGGGGAAATGAGAAAAGGGAAGTGCAGAAAAGAGTAGAGGGGAAAAGGGTAGAAATATGAATCATAAAATATTAAAAGATAAAAAGTGTTTTTATGTAAAAAAAAAACTGAATTTATTTCATACGCGATTATTAAATTCTTTTAATTAAAAAAATAAATTAATTTTCTTTTTCTAATGGCAACCTTTTTAAGATAAAGCAATTAAATCCATTTATTTTTATTAATAGTTTTTCTTCTTCTCTGCTTTTAATCTGAACATTACACAGGAATAACGATTTAACAATTTAAAAAAAAAATAAATTATGTGAAAATTAAATTTCATGAATTAATTGCGGATACGGCAAAGTACAAAATGTGGAAAAAAAAGGGTCAACAAATTATCTGTCAGTTGTTTGTATTTTTATTTTTAAACACAAGAGATCGTTTTTTTTTTTGGTTCCTGATACAAACAACATTTCCTTCTTCTTTATAATGTAAATTATCTATTGTAACAAACATTAAAATACCTGATACAATGTTGTAAAAAATTAGAAAAGAAAATTTACATTAATATTATGTACATTTTCATTGAACAATAAAAATCATTTTAATAGCCAAGAATAATATTTTTAATTAACCAAATAAAATATAAGTTATTCGTTATTATTATAATTATTGAAGTAATTATTTATAAATAGAATTTTAAAATAATTTTTAAACATAAAAAAGAAAAAGTTATATAAATTAAGATGACAATTTTTCTATTAAAATGTTCAAATGTAATAAACAGAACCGATTCAGAATTTGTTTTATATTTTTTAGTCCCCAGTAAAGTAAAATATTTCAGAATATTTATTTATTTTTTCTGAAGCTTTTGGTCCTTTATTAGAGGACATGATTTTTCTTACGATTTTTGTCAATTCCAGGGTAAATGACACGATTCTATTAAAGATATTCAATGAATAAATCTTACAAAAAATTATACAGGAAAATGTATTTAATTTAATTGCAATTTTTTATAACTTATGACGGCCCTGTTTTAAATTTTATTTGATTTCATATAATTATATGAGAAATGTTTCACTTTTAAACACAACATGTGTGTAATTTACAACCATTGAATGGGTTTTATTCCTTCCTATATAAATATACACAATATACGACATAATGAAGGCACCGCACATTCGATATTGAAATAAAACAACAACAACAACAAAAAAAAGAAAAAGGAAAATAAAAATAAAAATAAAAAAAGAATTCTCGCTTTTATTGCTGTGTACATTGAGCCAACATTTCAATGAATAAAATAAAAATATATTGTAAGAATCTGTACAAGGCACTTTATATAATTTTTCATTTTACACTTTTGACGTATATATTTTTTTTTTTTTCAATATTTTTATTTGAAAATTAAAAATAAATCCATTTAAATACATTTTATTTGCGATTGTAATCACAGTTGTAACATTTTCTTCTTTTCTATGAAGGAAACAAATAAATAATTGTAATTATTTTTTCTGATTGTACAACAAGTTTCTTTATTCAGAAATTTGAATGGAAGTGAATCTATTTTTGAATTAATTAAAAATCCTTTCTTCGACATAATTATTCTTAGTAAATTTATTGGAGTAATTGTGAGTTTCTATTTTGAGTAAAAAATAAAAATAGAAAAAGTAAAAATAATAATAATCAGGGAAGTTGAGAATAATTTACGTAAACCAAATAAAATATGTCAGCTTTTCTGATTAATGAATTTTTGAAAATTGAATTGAGGATTATTGTCAAATTTTTATCATGTCCTTGTAACTGGACGTGTTCCAAGAAAATCCTCTAGAATAAATTGTTTGTTTTTCTTTACAAAAAAAAAATGGACATTATAATCTATGATTAATTGTCATAAAATTCTCAAAATTTATCGTATTTAATCCTAAATGTGTAAAATTTGTAAAGAAAACTGAACGTAACTGTCGTCTAATTATAATTTCACGTTAAATTAAATAAAACTTATTTACACGCATGAGAAAATTGTTTTATTCCCATTAGACTTAACAGAGGTTTGCATAATTTTTTTTTTTTACTCGAGACAAAAACAAAATATTATAGGAACACTTTCATTGAATAAAAGTAAACAGTGCATGATAAAATTGTACAAACACAATTTGAACTCTAAAAAGAAGGTTATAATAAAAAGGAATAAATCATAAATTTATGGACCATATGATTGAGTTTTTTTTCCCCCATATTTCTAAAACCATCAGTCAAATCTATCAATATTTTTTTTTAATATTAAAAATTTTCAAAATGTTATCGATCAAAAATTTACGTATTTTATTATGATTTTCAATTCAGAATTCAGAATTCAGAAATAAAAATAAAGAAAATATGTTGTATTGTGTCTATAAAATAAAACTTTCTAATCTAAATACATAACATGACGACATATATACGATATAAAATTCTTCATTTTCTTCTTAAATCTATTCGTTCTACTTCTTTTCTTTTGTCTGATACACCTGCCAGAAAAACTGTCAGACAATCACGTTTTTCTTTTTTATTATAACTAAATTTGTATCGTTTTTTCTTTATTTTCCGTATATAAAAATAGAATGAAAATAAGAAAATATTGGATTCATATGCCGACATAGAAATTTCATTAAACATTTAAAAGTGTCAAACTTACACCAACATTCGTCAGAAAATTTGGGTTATATTTCTCATCTAAAATTGATCTTTGAATATTAAATTGACTTTTATAAAATACAGATTGAAAAGTATTGTCAACCGTAGTGGTTAAGATACTGTCAAATACAAGCAGAAATCTTTCTAAACTGGTCCGCCAGATTTAAGAGAATCCCCCAAAATATCACACAGCGCAATTCTCAACCGGAGGGTGTTCGGATTCTAAACATCAGGAAAATGAATAGGATTAGTGACTTGAGTGAGGTATAAGTTAAAATTTTAAAACATAAGGAAAAGATAATGGTGACCTTTGCACTAAACTAAAGCTAATAAAATTTATTCGTTACATTTCTCCAACATGAATTAAAATTGTTCATTTTTTTTCTTCACTTAAATGAAATTTAAAATTAAAATTCTTACTTTCTCAATAAATAATCATCTTTACTGTGTCCTTTCTAACATCAAAATATCTTTAAATTGTCTTTTCATTGTAAAGGGTAAAAGATGGAATAAAAAAGGTATAAAATTAATCATTTATAGAATAAAGTTTTCTTTAATTAAATTAAAATTTGTTTCTTTGTTAATTTCTAAAACATTTTTATCCATAATTTAATTATATTTATGGTTTTCTTAAAGGAAAATACATTAGGAAATCTATTACAGCAATTAAAATAGAAAAGTGTTAGGTATTACAAAGTATATATAAAAATTGTTAAACATTTTAACCAATTTTAAAATTTAATGGTTTTAGTTGAAAAAATTTTTTTTTGTTGTTGGTTAATTATTTATTGTTTTTTTTTTTTAAATTTTCTTCATCAAATTATAAAATAAAATATTTATAAAGATTGAATATTGAAGAAATGAAATTTCTGAATATGAATAAAATTTTGTATGCGTGTGTGTGTGTGTGACGAAATGAAAAAAATATCAAAGAGGGAAAAAAATATTTTAAATTCGCATATGGTGACACACACGACAAATTTAAATTTTTAATTAAAAAAAAAAAACAAAATTAAAGGGAAGACAAAAATAAGGTGTAGAAATTCAGCAGTTGAATATTATTAAATATACTAAAGGTTATTTTCAAGTTTAGTTAGTGAAACGTATACTCCTGATAACAGGCAACAATATTATATATTCATTTTTTTCTTAATGACGAAATCTCAGTCTTTTTTCTCTAATATATTCTTCCACTTTCACTTCAAATTTATTAACAATTTTTAATGGAAAGAAATGGATGGATGAAAAAGAAAAATTCACATTCATTTGAATAAAAACAAAAAAAACTAGAGAAACATATTTATGATTTTAAAGAAAATGGGGGAAAAATGAAAAGGAAAAAAAAAAATGCAAATAAAAAATTCATCGATTACCATAAAATATTCAATATTCAAACAATATTAATTATTAACGAAAAGAAAAAAAAAACTTGAAAATGAAAGTATAAAAAGTGTAGCCAATGAATAGAAATTGGGGTTCTAATGTTTTCTAATATCTCATCATCTGGATTTGTTAATTAAGCATAGTAAAAGAACATGATTCTTTCATCTGGAAATAACTTGAATGTATTTTTTTTTTTTTTGATAATATCCACTAAAAAAAAAGTATAGAATACGAGAGTGAAAAACTTATCATCATCAACAATGGGCTAAGAAAGAACATACAGAATAGAATGATATTTTACTGAAATAAATCTTTTTGTATGGGAAAGAATTATTGGGTGGTGGGTTGAAGGGAAATATTTTCTAGAATAATATACAGAGAAGAAAAATTGTATAAGAAGAAAATATACAATTCATTGATTTTCACACGTTAACACAATTAACAATTTTTCTGTGTTACCAAACTTTTTCATACAAATCAATTAATAATTACTGAAATTTATTTCAAAAAAAAAAAAAAACAACGCCAACCTTTCCTAATTGGACCAATTAATTTTTGTTTAGAATTGTCTACACGACTGGTGGTCCAATTATACAAAGAAATATTTCTAAAATAGTGAAAAAAATGACAATCTGATTAACTCAACACACTTAAGAGTTGACACAATATTTATTTGAACTTCAATCAAATATATTACGACGGATACGGGAATAAAATCTCCTTTATAGCAAAGTAAATAAATCTAGCATAAATTCTATAATAAAATGAAAATAGTAGATTCCATCTCATCAATGACCCTGATCATCAATTATTTAGGTATTACTATTAACAAACATTATTTAGGAATAATTATCTTAATGTAAAAAGTGTGTTTTTGGTTACATTGAAAAATTTCGGTCAGAATATAAAAATAGAAAAGAAAAAAAATTCTCTAAACGTCGATAATAATAATTATATTAATTGTTTGTATAAATAAGAAACTTTATCTAAAAGAAGTTTATTTCACTTTTCTTCTTTTTTTGTTTTTTTTTTTTGCTTATACAAAACACAAGAGAAAAATACACAAAAAAAAAAGAAATCTTTTCAGCTTCAACAGAGAGAGAGAAAAAAAAAACACACAAAACAAAATAAAAAAATATACGAGAAGAAGAAGAAGAAGAAATGAAAATTTATAAACAAAACGTGATAGAATTCCAAAAATCCAAAAATATAAATTTTCAAACTCTTTTTTTGTTTCTTTTTTTATAAAAAAAAAACAAAATAAATTTTTTTTTGGTTTTTATTTTTTACAGAAAATTCAATTGAATTTTTATTATCGTAAATTTTTTTTATTTTTTGCTCTCACTTGTACTTTTTATTTTCATTTTCTTTTCATAATTTCCTTTCTTAATTTTATATTTAAAAAAATTATTGTACAAAGAAACAAAATAAAACGTCAAAGTCAAAAGAAATTCAAGGTACAGAAAAAAAAAATGTTACTTTTGGACAAAAGTAAAAAAGGAAAAAATTGAAGTTTTTGTTCACGGAATTTTTTTTTTCTTCAAAATTTGGTTTAAACAAAAATTAAAAAAAAATTGTTAATCATGAAAATATTTTACAGACAAACTTTCTATTTTGGAAACAACAACAAAAGAAAAATTGGAATTGTCTTTCTGTCTACCAAATTGCAGAAATTGTCTGAGTTGTTCTTTTTTTTTTTGTCAGTTAACACAAATATTTATTGTGTTTTTCTTCTTCTTCCTTCTTTTTCTTCTTATTCTTCTTCTTCTTCTTCAACTGTTTTTTATTATTTTTATTGATTTATTTTTCATTTGTTATTGTTGTTATTGCTGTTGTTGCCTTTATTGTTTTTATTGAACGCATTTATTTATAATTAAATGTAAATTTAAAAGTTTGTTTATTTTATTTTCAAAGTGAATAATCTTTAAGTGAATCTTTTCTTATTATGGACGGGGGTGTTTTTTTTTTTTGGTTTCCTTTAATTAAATGCAATCGTCATCATTTTGAAAAATTATCATAATTTATTTATATAAAAAAAAAATAAAGAGAAAATTTGTTTTGATTTCTTTATTTTCTATTAACTTTCAATTGTTTATAATTTTCTTATAAAACAAAAAAAAAACAAAGAAATTCATTTACGAAAGTTTAATTAATCCTTGTATTTTTATTTTTACATTATCATAATTAATTAACTAATTAATCAATTATTTGTTAATTAATTTACGTTTGTTTGAAATTCTTTAATTTTGTATAAAACGGAAATTAAAATTTGCGCATAATTGTTTTGCCAATAATTTGCCTGTAATTCCATTGTTATTATTGGTTGGTTTAGTCTGGATTAAGTGAGATGAGCGCACCATTGCATTAATGTCTTTAGTTTGAACGGGCTTGAGATTCATCTATTTCAAGATATTCCATCTTAGTTACGATATCGAAGATAGGTTTAAGGTCAATGTTTCTAAGTTCTTTCCAAAATATAACCTCCCATCTCAATACCATTCTTCTAAATCCGAGCGGGCATTTACAGACAAAGTGTTGAAATGTTTGATCTTCTTGGCCCCCCTAAACTTTCATATGACTTTTATAATTAATTATTTTTCTTACTGAAACTTCAACATCATTAATTTCTCAAAATCAAAATAATTGTTGATTTTATTTAAAAGTCAAAAGTTTTATTATAAAGTGAACTGAATTTACTAAATAAGCACAAAAATAAATTTTACAAGCGGATGTCTTTTAATATTCCGTATATATTTTTAAATAAATAAAACAACAATTTTTGATAAAGGTTAATAAACTTTCTAAGTCTGTAAATGCAATATGATAATAAAACGTGATCTTTTGTATAAATAAGATAACTTTAGTCAATAATTGATCAATATATATTCATATACATTTTATTAGTCATATGCACAATAACGTGCAATTGTGAAAGAATACTTTGAACAAACAAACAAAAAAAAATATATACATTCAACTGGTAGAATATGAATTCTTCTGTTCAATAATTTATTTCTTATAAAATACAAACATTTCAATTTTATTTACACAAAAAAAAAACGAAATAAAAAAAAAACACACTGAATGATTATTTAAAGAAAAATGTGACTAATTTGTTGTTCCATTGAAATGAAATATTTCATTTTATTTGTTTAGATAATTTTAACTGAATATTTTATGTTTATTTTAATCAAATTGTTAATTGACTCTATATAAGAATAAATATTGGTAAATCAGTGCTTCAAGACAGTGTCATAGTCACAGCATTACAACAAATACAATCAAAACTAAGTTATTGTAGATAAACACAGATAATTTGCACAATTCAACATAAAATTGTATTCATTTAATAATTTACTATAAATAAATGAATCTAAAGGAATATTTCTAAACCAGAAGGGACCACCAACAGTTTCAAAACAATTTAAAAACATCAGGCGTTCACGATAGACTTTTTACGAATAATAATTTACATCATTTGTATCTTTTCCACCTTACCCCCTTTGCCACTTAACAAAGTTAATTTTTATTTCATTTTATAGAGTAAAAGAAAACATATTACAGAAAATTATAAAGTAAAACTTAAGAATAATATTTCATTTTTTCTATCTTCATTTTTTTTTTGTTATGGGAAAACATTTTCTGTTTTTTTTTTGTTTTTCTGTTCTGGATTTATTTTAAATCCACAAGTTGAATGTTGCCTTTTTTTTTCTTTTGTCTTTTTTTTTGTTACTTTTCTTTCATTATTTTAAATGTTTCTATGATTTATTAGATTTTTGTTGTTGTTGTTTCTTTTCCCATTTCTTTTCTTTATTTTTTCCTAAATTAAAGAATACGAAAAAAGTTTTCTCTGTACATTTAAATTTTGTTTAAAGAATGAAGGGCTTTAAACATCATCATACAGAATGAACAGCTTCACTGATAGCAGATCACTGAACTTTATTAAAGTTTTAATAAAAACATTTTTTTATTATTAAGAACAAAAAAAGGGGAAAATGGAAAAAAGTTCCTGATTAACGGTATTACTTTTAAGACAATTTTATTTCACATAAAAACATAAAATAGAAAATAAATTAATGTGATGAAAATTTTTTTTTTTTGTTTCATAGAATTTAGATTAATGAAAAAAAAAATCCCTTTTTCTTTTATTTTTCTTTTCTTCTCAAATTTAATTAAAAGAAAAACATAATTTTTTTATTATTTTATAGAAAATGTTAGAAAGAGAGAATAAAGAACAAAGAATTTTCATCATAAAGATTAAAATCAGTTTTAGATGGCAAGTGAAATGCGAATTATTGATTAATTGAACAATGCTGACAATTTTATTTGTCTCGAATAAAACTAAAATCGAAAACTAAATCAAATTTGACATTTAATTCACAATGCCATAAATATTTAGTTGGAATAATTTATGATCAAAGGACCAAACCTCATCATTGTTATTCAATTATTTAATAATTAAATAAAGTATCGACAAACCATATTTAATTTAATTTAATGATGTTCTTTTGTATTTTTTAAACCGACCACCAGTTGTACTATCTTTATTCACTTGGAAAATTCATTCAAATTTAAATGGAATTATAAAGCATAAATAAAGTGTAATGAACTCGATGAACAATTATTGTTCTGTTAATCAAAAAATTATATATTTTATAATAATGTCACGTTGTGACAGAGTATGGTAACGTGAACTTTATTTAGAAAGAATGGTTTGGCTTTCATTAGAATCCCTTGTTCCACATGTGACCCGGGAAGTTGATACAAGGCACGTGAATATACCATAATTAAATCTATCTGCCTTTTTATAATAATTTAACTTTTGATTTAATGAAATTCAAACATTTCATAATTTTTAAACCACAATAAAATGATTTAATTGTTTTCTTTTGTTGAATTTGATTGAATTCGAAAAACATGAAAAATTAAATTTAAACAAAAAAATATAATTCATAAGCACAGAAAAGCTTTACTTTAATTAAAAATCGAAATAAATGGAATAAAAATTGGTTTACCAATGAAATTTTTTTTTTTCATCTTAGAATTTAATTACAAATAAAGAAGAAAAGTTGAACGTCCTTGGTCCTAGAGTGAAAGTTGCAATAAAATAATGAACAATAGGATATACGTGAAATAAAAATAAAAGAAAGATAATTTATTTTATCAACGAGATAAAATTTACAAGACAATTTAAATAATCATGAACAAGACGCTCAGGTTCTCTATTACGAATGGTATACGAAACATTCTTGTACCTGATAATTTATACGTGACATTTGATCAAATAAAAATTAACACATGTTAATAGAACTAATTGCATAGATAGACGGATATTATATGAAATAAACAATATGTGAATTGGACTGAACCTTAAAAGGAATATAATTCAATATTCCTTTCATTATAAAAATTGTTCGAACTTTATAGTCTAGACTAGACAGAGAATTAGTAATTAAAAAAAGAAATAATCAACAAATCCAATTACACAATCAACTATCTTCCAAAGAGAAAAACTTAAAATGATTAAAGTAAATTTTTCATTTAATTCAAGACTAAATATTTTTTATATATCTTCAAAATTTACTTAGGTTAACAAGAAATTCAGTTCACATGATAAATGGAAAGCTTATTGATGATGAATATAAATATTTATAAACCCTCCGGATAAATTTAAATTTTATACCAAAACTAAAATTGGTTTGCACACACATTGGTTTTATAACAAACCAAATCGCAGATTGTGAATCCTGATTTTTCTTAAAAAAGTCTCATGAGAGATCTAGTTAGATAATTCAGTGTTACAGTTTTCTGTTTAGAAAACATTTTGTGAACATTTTTGTACTTGATCAAAAATTGATGTTAGAATCGAAGTTTGAACACAGGATATCCATTCGAATGTTAATAAAAATGTTGATATAAGTTTCAGTAAAGAACAGACAGGAACAGAAAGAAGACACACATACAAAATGAAGTGTTTTCTGCAAAAAATCATACACGTTGCATATGTACTAGAATGTCCATGAGATTGTTACGTCATATTTTCTTGATTAGTTTATGGTTTCAGTAAAGAGATTTATTAAAAGAAAATTACTTTCTTGAACAATTAAAATAAACACACAATTTTCTATTTAAATATAAATGCATTGAGAAAGAAATTAAAAGACGGAAGTCTATCTTCTGTTCTGTATATTAATTTATTTGCTGTGGAATAATTATTATAATTTAAAATAATGAAGAAAATATGAACAATTTTTACATTTAAAATAATAAAAACTTTTAAATTATAAGAAAATATTATTAAAAGAAGTAACTGAAGATTTTTCTTGTTTCTTTATCAAAAGAAAATAATATTATAATATTTTATGTAATTTCAACAGAGAATATGAAAAGAGTTTTACAAATTGGAATTTCTTTTCTATAATTTATTATTTACTTTTCGTTTTGTTTTTTTTTTTTTTTGGTTTTTCCTGCTTTTACGAAATGGTTACTTCTGTTGTCTATGTAAATTTATTTAATAGAATTTTTATAAATGTTCAATTACAGGAAAAAAAGGAGAAAAAACTACACAGTCATGTGTATCCATGAAGTAGGAACTTTAAACTCTTTCGGGAATAATAATGATAAAATGGTTTCGAAAATATATATAAAGAAAAATCTAGATGTAGAGATTCAGCCTTTTTTTTTTTAAAAAAAAAACTTTGAGTGTTGTTGTTCTTGTTTCTGTTGTTCTTGTATCTTAACTTAAAGAAGGAGACAAAAAAAAATCTAGGCTCTGCATAAAAGAGGAAAACCTTTTGTTTAAGGTAAACGCAATGGGAAAAAAATGAAAAGAAAAGAATTATGTTCGATCTATAAATCATTGATTTGTGAGAATCGTGACTAAAATAGAATTTTCAGTGAAAGGAAAATTTATAACAACAACAATGATAATGAATTGATTTGGTGAAAAGAAGAAAAAAAAAAGAAAGAAAAACAACCCATTGGACTTGTGAAAATATATTTTATGTTTATCACAAGTCCAATAAAAAATAAACTAAGAAATCCTGAATTATTTTCTAAAGATTTAAAAATAAAATATGAAAAATGATAGAAAATTCCCGGTTACAACAACAAATATTATATATCCGTTGAAAATTTATTGACAGAAAAGGCAACCATAATTTTGAGAGAAATATGTCCAATAAATTCCACTGAAATCCCATTTAGATTAAATGTATGGAAAATATTCTGAACAACTCATCGTAAATAAAGTGAACAATGTCAAATGGAAATCTACTGAAAACCCTGGTAATTCTAATTAGTGATTATTTCTCCATACGAAAATTGATGAACATCCACTAGATTTAAAACTGAATTTGAATTCCCTATAAAATCTACAGCAAACATTTCTCTATACGCAGATAATATTCAATTCAATCTGCTAAAATTAAAACTGAATGCGGTTGGTCTAAAAAATCCAAAATAGAAAATCAAACGAAAAAGAACAAAAAAAAGCACAACTTTCATGTTAAGTAACATGAAAACCCTCGTAGCTAGAAACCTTTTATTTTGACAAACAAACTTTAACCTCTAATAATAAAAAAAAAATGAATAGAATCGAAAGAAAAAATACATAAATAGTGAATCACTTTTTATCCAAATATTTTTTAAAAGCTTCTATCCAAGTGTTTGGTTCACACAATTAAATAAACAAGAAAAAAAAATGTAAAGGAAAAGGAAAAAGCTAGAATATCCTTTTTTTTTATGAAAAAATGGTTGAAAAAATTGTGGTCCATGTTCATAACATAAAGTCAGTGTTCCTGAACATCGTAAACAGTTTTTTTTTTTATTATTATTATTCTTATTTTTTGTTTTGTTTGGGTTGTAGGTGGCAGTTATGTATGATTGGTTGTACGTGTGTGTGTGTGTGTGTGTGTGTATGTGCACTATGTGGCATGTGTGTACAATACGATGATGAAAATTTGCTGAATATTATGTAAAAGGAAAAAAAGGAACATTCTTGTTGACCTTTTTCATACATTTTTATTTGATACAAAAAAATATTTTCTTATGAAAGAGATTTTTCACAATTTTCTTTCTTTCCTTTTGTGTGTTGATTGTCAGGATAATCAATATTTTTTTTAAAAATGAAAAATCATAGAGTTAAAAATTTATTTATAGAGATCCAAAGAATTAGTAAAGTTTAATTTTCTTGATTTTTCTGACTTGGAACTTTGTGAACAAAATTTAAATTTTTTTTATTTTTTCACTGAAGGAATTTAATGAAAATCTTCCTTGTTAGATTCATTGAAAAATTTAAACATCTGTTGAAATAAATTTATGTAAAAGTTAACAATAAAACAAATAAAGACTTTCTGAATAGACAACGAATTTATTTGATAATTGTGCAATTGTTAATTTTTCCATAATTTTTCCATAAAATACAAACATTATTCATTATGATCATTTAATGTTTTGGGTTGTCACTCATATCTTTATTATTTTGGTCCATTCAAACTTTTACACCATCCGAACTGTACGATCGGGGACTGTAATAAAAATGAATTTTATTCAATGGCATGTTTTTGTATTATTTTTTTCCGTTGAACAATTGTGAAATGTTCAAATCATACAAAATGACCCAAAAAAAGTTTGTATCTTTTTATGTTCAGACAGACGGTTACATAAAAATGTAACAGTTTTTTGTGTTTTTCCCCTCAATTTTTTGTCAAAATAAAATTGACAAATTGCAGACGAATTTTTGTTTTGACGTTTATTTTTTACGTTTTATTTTGATTATTATTTTGTTGTTGCTGTCAATAAAAAGTGACAACAAATTTATCATTGGATAAACTGTAACATTTCCATTACGTTGTCCATGAAAGCAGAAGGCACTTATTTTAGATCCAATCCAACTATAAAAGCGTCCAAAACAATAGGATAATTCATTGTTTTAAATTTCTAAGCCAAAGTCAGCCAACCAAATTTTAAATTTGTCATTTTAAAGTAATTTTTTATTATTAAAAATTTTCTGACAAAAAAAATACCAATAATTGAACGAGAACATTCTTACTTCACTTCATTGTTTCCTATTTAACTGAAATATTTTTTTGTCTTTTTTCTTTTACTTCACTTTATTTGGACCGTTTTTTTTTTTTGCTTTGCTGTCTCCTTCACTCAAAACTTCGTATCATCTGGCTTTCATCTTTCTTTAGTATAAAAAAAGAATATAATTGCAGAATAAAAACGAACGGAGTACACACACAAGGCAATTGGTATTTTCGTGATTTTGGTGGGGTTTTTTTGTGGTTGTTTTAAAAAAAAGTTACATAACCAACACACTTAAAAAAGAAACTGTTCAGAAGATAATATTTTGCATATTCAGAAAATGGAAAAACAATTTTTATGTCGCAGTGTCGGTTTATTTCTTTTGAGAAGGTTATCGGCTTAGGATACTCTTCTTTATCTCATTCTGTTTCATAAAAAAAAAAAATGTTTTATGACTTTTTGTTTAAAGTTCTTTAAAACATTTATAAAATCTTTATTTTGCAGAAAATCGAATTTTCTTTTCAAAAAAAAAAAAACAACAAAGTCAGTCAATTCTTATAAATTCATTTTCGATTATTTTCATTTATTTTTCATCTTCCTTATTTTTTTATTTGAATTTAATGAGATTAGTGTGATCTGGCCACGTTTTTTATTTGTTTTGTTTTTTGTTTGTACTCTTTATATTTTTTTTCCTGGGTTTAGGATAAATTTAGATGAAACCATTTTATTATAATTTATGTTGAATGACACAAGAGACCAAAAAATGGTAAACTTTAAGTCACAAATTTTTATGTTGTTCACACCAACACAAATTTTCTTGTTTTTGTTGAGAAAATTTTTACTAAAAAGTAAAATGCAAAAATGTATCTTTAATTTATTTTAAAAGAAAAATTTCAATGAATTCGGTTGACTAAAGTTTAATTTGTAAAATTTCTTTAAATAAAAAATTATAAGAAACTTTTGTTTTGTGTTTGGAAAACCATAATAATTATATCCGACCTTTTCATGTTTTATTTCTGTTCTTTAGATTTGTTAAATAATTAGTATAATTTTAGTAATTGAAACATAAATAAATTTTGAATTTGAATTTCTTAAAACTTTAAATTAAACGACCAAAATACTAAAAAGTATCTTTAGATAAAAAAAAAGGGAAACAATTTATTGTTGTGAAACACAATTAAATAAATTCAAAATATAAAACTGAATAAAAAACTTTGGTTTTATTTTCCTTTAATGAAAAACCAAAAACAAAAAGAAATCAAAAATAAAACGATAAAGTTTTTTTTGAAAATTCATTTATAGTAAATTAATTTATTGAGTGGATCCAACCAATTGTTGTAACAATTGTCACTAATAAATTATTTTTAGTTAATTTATGGTTTTAATTTATGGTTTATGAAAACTACAAAATAATAATCTGTGGTCAGTCTGCGTCAGAACATTCGAAAACTTATGTGCAATATTTGTAATTGACTCAACTCGTAATGCAGTTTATGAATTTTTAATTTGAATTATGAAAGTCGTTCAAGATTTTTGATTTAATTTTTGTGTTTTTTTGGTTCGTTTTGGGGAAAATAAAAAAACTTAAAAATTGTAAATAAATTCTAATTTCTGTTTAAAAAGTGTAATTTTATGTTTGCGTTAATTACAAAATAAATGTGGAAATTTATAAAGGAAATAAAAATGTTTGTGAATGTGTACTTTTGAATTGAAAATAAAAACTCAAAGTAAAAAAATTATTCTTGTGGGAAAACACAGAAAAATGGTTCTATATGAACTCTTTCATTTAAAATTAAAAAATATTTGTCCCTTTGAACAGTAATAAGATTCACTTAGATTTTATTTCTATAAAAATATTCAAAGAGATTTAATCCGATATTTCAATGTTTTTCCTTTCCTTTCAAATTTTTCTTTTTGTAAATAAAATTTTTTATAAATAAATTCTATCAAAAGGGATTCGCTTTTAAATTTGTTCTTTTATATTTTTAGAATTTCTTGATGTTGGTTAATATTTAATTATATATTTTTTATTATTCCAAAAGAAATCTTCTTGACTGAATATACAAATAAAACTTAATAGTTTATTGATGTAGAATATCATTAAAATTAAAGATGAGAAAAATAAAAGTACTAAAGTTATAAGAAAAGGATAAGAAAAAAAAAAGGGATCACCCAAAAATAGATTTATTTTTATACTTGGGGTTCAATTCTTATAAGTATTCATAATAATATAGTAGTATCCTTTATGTCCTTTGAATTTAGATCCAATAATTTTTTTTTATTAAAGATTACAGAAAGGAAACTCTTTTAATAAAGGGAATAAATTAAATTTTCAGTTGTAAATATATATTGAAGAGTTTGAAATAATTAAAAATATAAGCTGATCAACTCTGACAAATCTGAAGTCTAAAGCCCCGTCTTAACTAGAATCGATGACCACAAAATACATTAAATTAAAAATTAATTAGAAGCACCCATGTAAACTTTGACAAAATTGAAACCGAGAACGTCAACTTAACAATAATCGTTGACCACAAAATACATTAAATTAAATATTCTTTTAACAGAAAAATAACTTATTGTTTTTTTTTATTTAGAAAGAATATCTTAGATTATTCAACAAGTTAGTATAGTATTTATAGGAATAGTTAAGGTAGTAGGAGTAACACATACTATAAATTCAGAACCGCATAAACATCATTTATGTTTAATCTAAATAGAAAGAAGAACTGAAACTTTCACTGGAAAACTTTTTTTTTGCTTCTTCTGTCTCAAGCTTTATGTCGTTAATCGATCGATTATAATAAAGAAATATATTGACTTCGATTTTCATTTAAATTTCATTATTATTGAGACTTTTTTTTTTCTTTCTCTCTATTGATGATTATAAAAGAAAGGAAAAAAAAAATGCGAAATTAGCAATTTATTTATTGATGATATAAATTTCAATATCTTTACAGAACAAAAAAGAATAAAGACAATATTAGGTTTATTACATGAAAAGGAGAATTTCCACAAGATTGATTAAGGTATATATTTGAACAGAGTAGGGTATAAGAAGATTTGTACCTATGGAATCAAAATATTCGATATATTCATTGACTATAGAAATTAGAAGGAAATTGGAAGGCCCTTCAAAATGTGCGTCCCTGCGTATCAAAAATATTACAAGGCAATTATTTTTGTATTGAATTTTATATTCTTTTGAATGACTACATTTTTTTTTTCTTTAAGAGAAATCGATTGTCTAGTCTACTGTCGATTATAATCTTCGAAATTTAAAGATAAAATCAATTTAATAGAGAAAATTATTATAATTTTGTTGGAGGGAAAAATATGAATCAACAATTCTTTTAACAATTCGTTTAGATGAATTCTATTTAATCTTTAACAATATTATTTTACGATTTTAAAATATTTTATTTCAGAATATTAATGATGTACATTTAGATTTTAGACTGAATTTAATGACTTCCATTTGATTAAATGACTTTTCTTTTATTGCGAATTGGAAAAATTGCTTTAAATTTAATTTTAGTCTTACATTATTTAAAGAAGATTTACAGAAGCTTCTCCAATTCCCAATGGTTTGAGAAGATAATTCCAAGAGTTAAAAAAGTTTAAAGATCGTTGATTAAACTTCCCAATCCCCAAAGGATTACGAAGATATTCCCTTGAATAGGTAGATAAAGTTCAACGTTTTTAAACATCTTGGGTGTTAATGGTGTTAAGAAAGTTAAGAGTGTTAAGAATGCCACGGATCTTAATACCAAAATATTTAATTCCTAAACATATTTATGATTTTAATAAATTAAAATTTTTCACAAAAACATTCAATTGAATTTAAATTTTTCACTGAGGTGACCCGGGACACATATTTTGATCAAATCCAAACTTTAAATGTTTTTTTTTTTGTTTTTCATGTAATTTCTTTAAATGTATCAAAAGGTAAATTATTTGACACGTGTCTCATGAATTACCTTTTTCTTCTTCTTTAAAAAAAACTCTTTTCATTTTAATTAATTTTTTAAGCTTGAAATAATTTCGTTTGCGATTAACAATTACATTAAAAGTTTACAATTATTAATTTAATTTAATTAAAAATCTAAACAAAAAAATATTATAAAAGTAAAATAAGGAAAATTGGAAAAATAATGTGTAAAAGGGAAAAATGTAAAAGGAAATCAGTAAATAAAAAAAAAAAATTGTTCCATAAAGTATTTTTGTTATATTTTACTTTTTGTAATTTAATTAAAAACTTTTACCTTATGTATGGAAATCTTTATGTTGCTGTTTGTTTGGATAATAAAATAAGAAATATTTCTTAAAGAATCATAAAACAAAAAAATATTTATAAGCCTTGTACACAAATCTTTTCAAGTATTCATCTTAAGAAATTTTGAAAAAGAATTTTGATTACAAATAAATAATAATAATGATTAGCTAAAAATTAGGATATCATTTTGTACCAACAAACAAAATTAAACACAAAAAAAACGACAATCAAAATGGAAGAACAAGAAATATCAAGGGAAAAATGAAAGGATGGGAAAGTGAAGAAAAAAAAGGAAAATGTTTGTTAGAAGGCAAAAAAAAAAAGTATGTAGAAAAGTTAACAAAAAGTCATTACTCTAATGAGATCCATCATTTTTATATTTTCACAAATAAAATCTAATATATATTTTTATTGCCATTCACAGATATGATAAATGATGACAAAATTTGTCATCGAAAAAGTTTTCAAAATTATCTAATTCATTTAAGATTTAAGCGCAAAATAAAAAAAACTAAATGTAAAATTACAAATAAATCTTATCAATTGAAATACTTTTATGTCTAAATCTCTAACTATACATTTTACATGACATTTCTTACATGGAACATTTAATCCACTAGCAATAAAATGGCAAAGTACCAGATTAAAAAAAAAAATTGTATGTTGTGAAAAATATTTAAAATGTTTGAATTGAAATTTTTCAAAAAGAAAAAAAAGTTTAATATTTCTAAGCTTCAATATTTATTTAAACGCTTTTCCCCATATATTTTCTTCTTCCATTTTATATATATATAGGAATATTTTCTTTAATTAATTCCTATATTTTAAATCTATAGAAATTCTAAACTCTGTTAAAATGTATAAATTATTTTCCTGTATACTTAAAATTGTATAACAATAAAGTTGATTACAGTTTTCTGTTTAACTTAATATACGCGTTTAACTTTTTGTTTAACAACTTTTTTTTTTGTATATAAAAATGTAAATTAATCAACTAAAATTATTGAATGATGAGTCAAATAGGTGAAAATGTGTCATATTACATATTATATAGAATATAAAATATCTAACTTAACAATTAATGTATATTATATAACAGGATCGTGTTAAAAGTTGATAAGTACAAAAATGTAATTTAATTCATTTTCAACAGAATATTATATGAATGTAATTCTGGTACAAACAGTCACGCAAATCAAAATAAAATTTATTTTTTCTTTGATTTTTCCTCTTCACTTAATTTATTTATATATTTTTTTTATCGCAAATTTAATACAAAAAAAACCAAAATTAGTACGGCGATTGGTCGCGGTTTGATACCGGATCATTATTCATTTTAGAATATTGAGAATATTTTTTATTAAGACGCTAATAAATTATTTTCACAAAAACTTTAGGAATATTTGATTTGATAAAAATGTTACTACCAACTGAGCTAGTTGGTAGAGCATTGGATCCGTGTTCAAATTTCGTTTGTAACATGAAATTTTTATAAAATGAAATATTTTGAGAATAATTTAATAAAGAATATTTTATGTCACTCTTAAACCATAATTGTGACGATTGTTAATAATCGTGATTGATCATTCTAACATCCTGCCACATAAATCTTCTCTCATTGAAAAATTGGGAAAAGTTCCAAAAATTGTAACAATAAATTCAACTGTTCCCCAAAAAATTGTTTCTTTATGTCAGTGACATGAAAGAAACAAAAATACAAATCAATAATTTAGGAAAGTTCAATGTCAATCCTTTTCATCAACTTCTTCTTCATCTTCTTGAATGAATTTTCATTGAGATTTAATGACAAGAAAACATTAATGCAAAAAAAAAAACAAAGTTTGTTACATTATTGTGTTTTGTGTTATATAAAAAAAAGAAAAGGATGTAGAAGAAGAGAGGAAGAGGAGAAATATCTTATATAAAGAAAAAGTATTAAAATATTAAGACAGAGAGAAATATAACAATAGATCATCTAATATTTTGTTATAACTAAAAATAACAAATAGGTGACAGATCAAATAAATATCTGAATAAAAATCCTTGAATATAGATTTGCTTTTTTGAAACCGACAAATAATACGAAATTTTACCATTCTATCCAAAAATTAATTGATTTTCTTTCAGTATTATTATTCAGATGGTGGAAAAGAACAAGAAAAAAAAACAACAAATGAAAAAAAAAGGAAGAAACAATACATAATGACGTCTGTATTCAATAAGAGTAAAAATAAAGACAAAGACAAAATAACAAAATATTATACAATCTGAATATTCAATACAGTTGAAATGATATTTTATTCATTTGCCATACACCTTTATACCAAATTGGATGTCTTAATATTCGGAAACAGAATTATAAAAATATTCTATGAAAATAGATGAACTTGGAATAAGGATTAGATAATTTGATGGAAAAAAAAAATCTGATATTAACATTTTAGGAATATTAAAACAATTGGAAGTCAAAATATTTTCATTCTTTAAATTGTTACCAGATTTAAATTCTTCCTTTTATTTTTTGTTCTTTGCGAAAAATTAATTTGTTTAAAATAATTTAATGTGATTTTAATTTAAGTTTCTGAAGGAACTTTAAATTATTTAATGCGTTAAATAAATAAAATGAGAAAAATCACAAATGAATTTTGTATACAAAATTTTAATCGATTTTATTCCATATTCAGAATTTTTCCACCACTTTTTCACAAATATTTCTTTTTATACGAATTCTTTCTAAAAAAAAAGCCATAAAACGAAAAGATGTTCATCTGTTTTTTTTTTTTAGGCTGATAAATATTCTTTATTCCTACCTCCCCCCACACCCCAGGCTGTATTATGTTGTGATCCTAATAAATTTCGATTATACGGATAAGATAGATATCCCATATATATTGGGTTCAATACCAACTTTTTTGGTTGCCCACAGATTTATCCATTTTTATATTTTTAGTTTTTACTTTTCGTATTTTTTTTTCCTGCTGAATTTTCATTTTTCGTTCGTTCGTTCATTTTTATTTTTCTTGTTTTGTTTCGCACTCAATATTTTTACAGTAGATTAATTATAATTTGGTGACGTTTTTATAGAAAGCGATTTTTATTATAAAGAATTTTTCCTTGTCAAAAGAACAAAAAAATAATATTTGAATGGATTTTCATTTTGGTGAAATTGTTGTAAGATGTAAAAATCTCATTAATTCGAAACCTTAATCGAAACATTAATCGAAACATTAATTCGAAACATTAATTCGAAACTTTACAATGAATTGGACATCAACAGTAATTATTAACAGAAAATGGATTTCTGTTTTCGTTTGGAAAGCGTAACTTTTATTTTCGGAATTTTCTAATGAACTTATTGTGAGATTTTATATTGAAGGAATGACATTCAGAATGATAATTGTCCGTTTATAATTTTAACTCTGAAATTTCTAACAGTTCAATCTTTAAACTTATTGTCTTAATTTAGAAAAAAAATTAAACAAATTGGAAAATTTGATTTTAAATTAAATTTTCCAATTTTCTCATAAAACAGAACGAGACTTGACGAGACAACTGATGTTAGTTGAATAAATGTTGAAACAATTCTTTATAAATATTTACCTTTTTCTGATCTTTGAATTTCTCTGCAGTTTAAATTATTTTATTTTATTTTTTCAGATTATTGAACGGAACACAAAAATTTATTTTTATAAATTAAAAAACAAAAAAAATTAAAATAAAAACACAAATGTTTTTTATTCGTTTTTAGTTAAACTTTTAACTGTTTAAAGTTCATCAATTTAATTCACTTTTTTTGTTTCAATTTATTTAATAAAAAACAGTTCACCCACACGCCTAAATATTGTACCTTTTGATAGAATAGAAAATTTATTAAAAAAATATTTTTATCTTGGAAAACGTCAAGAATTCCAAATTTCTTAATTAATTTTTGTTTTTTAAATTTTGTTAAATTTAGAAATTTTCTTAAACATTTTATTTATGGACTTTTTTCTTTAAAAAATTTAACAAATTCTTGAATGAATTCAAAGAAATTGAAAATATAAACAATAAAAAGATGTTCATAGAATTTTTGGTGGGTTGGTGGATGGAGTGTGGCGAGTGTTGTTGGAGGAGGAAAAAAATGGCATAATTATACAATACAAAAATGAAAACAAAAACAAAAGTAAAACAATTGATTTGTTTACATGGTTTTTTTTTTCTGTGTTTTTTTTTTTGTGTTGTTTCATCAAAATTAATTTTGTAAATTTCACAATAAATCATTATTTTTAATGTTTCAAATGTTATAAGAATGATTAATTGAATAAAATTTATATTTATATGTTGTTGTTGTTGTTGCTGCTGTTATTGTTGTTGTTGTTCTACATAAGAGGATAGTGATTTAATGGTAAAAATATCTAACATAGATTGTGTAACATACACACACACACATACACACACAAAAACACACGCACACGCATCAATATATTGAAGACAAATTTTCGCAGAATTTAATTTATTTTTTAAAAAAAAAAAAAAACAAAAGAGAGAAAATTGAATTTTTGTTTTTATTTTTGTAATTTTCTATGGAAAAAAAAGAAAAACAGATTTTTAAGGATTTACTGTTTTTTTTATTGAAAGGGAAAAATGGGAAGTTTCAGATAATAAAATTTATTCAATTGTTGAACGTTTTAAAAATACAAAAATGTTCTTTCCATTCCATTAAAAAATTAAAAAGTGAAGTGACGTCTGATGATAAAAAATATCAGCGAAAATATTCTTGAATACAAAAATAGGAAGAGAATCTTGTTCTAACTTTTAGAAAGGGAAAGAAAAAAGGAATTATTAATTTTTTCGATAATAAATTATTTATTCTTTTAAATTTGAAATAAAAATCATTTCTAAAATGTTCTTCATTAATTTATGTTTCCATTGAACCACTTGGAATGTTTTGTTATTTGTCATAAAAAAAAGTATTATCTGTTGGACTAAAAAAAGAAACCTTGTTACAAATAAAAATGTTAAATGTGAGGAATTTAAGGGAATCACAGGAATAAATATCTTGAGTTGTTGTTTTAAGTTTTATTAGAATTAAAATATTGGTTCTTCGATTGAAAAGAACAAAATTAGAAGAATTTTTCTGTACAGCAATTAGTTGATGGAAATAAATAGGATGATTAATGAGGATTGAATAAAAGTATTATTGAGAGAGAAGCACAAAAAAAAGTTTAATTGATTTTTGGTTTTATTAGAAAATCAATGATGATGATGAGATTGGAATTATTTTCATATAAATTAATTGATGACGTCATCCGAATATTATCTCTTAATCCAAAATGAGAAAAAAATATTCTTTCTTATGGATTTAGAGTTTAGACCAGAATCAATATTTTCTTTTTATGTTAATTGAAGATGACACATTTTGAACTTAAAATGTTGAAGCGTTTGATATTTAATTTAACTGAATAAATTCCTGTGTAATAATTGTCAATTTTTCCTGCAATAATCTTTTTTATTTGTTGTTGATTTCGAATCATAAAATTTAAATCAAAAAAAAAAAAAATATTGGTTTGTCGGCAAATCTTTTATCTGGGTATGACCGCACAAATTAACTTAATTCATAAATTATTCTTAATTAAATTCTAATTTTTTGTTTATCCTAATTAAAACATCAACAATTAAAATAATAAAAATTAGGCGAAATTCCCTTTTGATAAAAAAATTAAATTTACCGCCTTAACATAAAACCAAAAATCAGTTTTATGCTGTTGCTGTTGTTGTTGTTGTTGTTATTACGACAATAATTATTTTTTTATTGTTTTTTCTCTTTTTTCTTTTGTTTTCTTTTTTTTATTACAAAAAATTCCCCTTTCATTGACAATTTGTTCTCGTTTATCTCCCTTGCACTTTAATTCAATTTATGATTATTCCAAGTAGAACATTTTTAATAAGAATTTTCAACATTCAAATTTATCTCTCACCCACTCTCCGTATGCAAAAATTAGGATTTTACAATTTTCACAAATTTGTTTTTCCTCATAAATGAATTTAATAATTAAGAAAATTTTATTAAAACCTTAATAAAACCTTAATTGTTTCGATAAAAAATTAAATAATCCTCTCGTGTATAAAAAATTGAAATTAAAATTCTGTGACGAAAATAAAGAAAAAGTCTCTAAAGGAAAAAAACCAGATTACCAAAAAAAAAAACCTTGCTTTGTTTGTTCTTGTTCTTGATGATCAAAACTGGGAATCAATTATGATCAATTTTTAATTTATTTATGTCGTTATTCCTCCATTTTCATTTTGTTGTAAACATTTTATTTTATTGTATACTTAACTGGGAATACAGGAATACAGGAATACAGGAATAAAGGAATGCAGGATTTATTTTAATGATGTTTAATTTCTTTTTAAATTATGGTGAATTAAATTTAATTTAGATTTTCTACAAATTAGTGCCTATGATTTTCTTCTACTTAAGTTATGCGACATTAGAAATTAATTCCAATAAAACCATTTGTGTAATAACGAGGAATTTAAATTAAAAAATTTATCCTGTGAATTTATTTAAAAAAAAAAAAATTAAATTGAATTCTTTTAATAATTTTGTTGGGAATTTTCTGCAGAAAAATAAATAATTAAATATTTAAAATATTAACAAACATTAATTTGACCCCAGTTTTTCTATACTGTAAATATTCATTAATATTTAAAGAGAATTGTCTCTACCCATTAAATCTTTTAGGGAAAATAATTTATAAGTGATGGAAAGACTTCTGAGATATAGAGAACAACAACAACAACAACTACCTAAAAATACAGAAACAGGATAGAAAATTATTTCTTAAATTATCATTTGTTAGCATGTAGGCGAATGACGTCAATGATGACGTACTAAAATAAAGGCTGAAGAAATAAGTTTTTTATAAAAAAGCTAAAAGGGAAAAAAAAAATCATTGAGGATTTTTTTTTTTTGTATTTCTTAAAGAATAAAATTGCAATAAATCACTATGCAATTGTTTTAAGAATAAAAGTAAAACAATCAGAAGACGTTAGATAATGTTTAAGACTTGAGAAGAGATTATCTTAAAACGTCATCACAAATCACTTTAATATCCGTTTTATGAAAATCGATTATCCTTTATAAAGTAATTCTCTCTTTTCTTCATCTTCATCTTTATGTAATCATTTTCTATCGTCTAACTTTCATATAATTTTTTGATTTTAATCACCGGGAAATTCTTCTTCAATTTTAAAGAAGAAACCAACAAAAAAAAAAAAAACTGCAGTTGACATTGATTTATTCGTTGGCAAAAAGAAAATGTCGCATTCACAAAGAAAATTCACAAGGATAAAATTTATAATCTGTCTTTTGTGTCATAATAAATTGAAAGAGAAAAATTGAAACTACAAAAATTTCAAATTCTTTTGAGTTAAAATTTTTATCTGGATTTTTTTTTTCTAAAGTAAAAAAAAAAATGTCAAAAGTTCAGACGATCTTCTTTTTTTTACTTTTAGACTTTTAATTATTTTCACAACAAAAGGCAAAATTATTCATAAAAAAAAAAAAAATTGATTTCATGCGATAATAAAGAAAAGGTTATTCTTATCGTCACTTTTAAAAAGACACAATAAGAAAATATTTTTTAAAAAAAAACAAAACAAAACATTTCCCATTCAATACAAAGTTGAGAAAACTTGAACTTCACTTAAATTATAAATAAAACAATTTTCTTTTTTTTTTTTTTGGTTTTCTTTTGTGTTCTTCATTGGGTAAAAAAAATTGTTGTACGTTTTTGATGTGATTCTGTTTTGTCTTTTTGGTTTCGATGACAAATATTTTTTATTTAATTTAAAAAATTAAGAAATTAAAAATTTTAATTGTTTTACAAATTTTCCCTTTTTTGAAGAATAAAGAGGAGAAAATCAATTGAATTAATAAGAAAATTCTTTAAATGTTTATTGTTCAGGAACAATAATGAAAATTCAGTGGATCTAATTTTCTTTTGGTATATAAATGAGAAGATTAAGAATCAAAACTTGATAAGTCCAAAGAGACAAAAAAAATTAAATAGACAATTTTATTCAGTTGTTTTTTTTTTTGTTCCATTTCTAAGCTACTCATCAAATTTTCTATTTTTCTTCTTCCTCTTCTTTTTCTTCTTCTTCCCGTTCTTCTTCTTCTTCTTCTTGATTTACTACGACGTTGAATATTCTTTTTTTTTTCTTATATTGACAAGAAAAGAAGAGAGAAAAAAAATAAAATAGAAAATTGATTAATGATAGATGAATGACGCGGTAAACCGGTAAATTTTCTTTTTTTTTATCATAATTCCCTCATTATTCAGAGAAAAAATGAAATTTACTGGAAAATTCATTTTCTTTTAAATTAATTTCAATAATAAAAATATTGATGAGAAAACTGATAAAAAAAAAATAAAATATAAAATTAACAATTGAATGAAAAAAATTGACAAAATATGTAAATTATTTTTCTTCTTCTTCTTCTTCTTCTTTTTTTGGTTGGTTAAATTTCAACCGATTATTTTTCAAAAACACACAAAATATTTTTCACAGTTTTTTTTAATAAATTTTTTCACCTTTTTTCTTTCTTTTTTTTTTTTGTTGTTGTTAAGAAAATAAACGAACTAAAAACTCACAATAATAATTATAAAATGAATTGTAAGAATCGCACACAATGAACTTTTTTCAAATATTGTTGTTGTTGTTGTTATTTGTATTATTATTATTTTTTTTAAATTTTTTTCAATCTACCAAATTTTCGTTTTTCATTCAATTAGAGAAGAAAAAAAAAACCTAAATTTCTTTTCAGCTCGTTTTCTTTTTATTTTTAATTTTCATAAATTAATAAGAAAAAAAAAATTAGTTTTTATTTTTTGTATTTTTTTTTTTTTAATTTAAATCAAAAATATTTTTTTTTTTTTTGTAAAATATTTTGATTATAAAATCGGTTTCACCACCACAACAACAAAAAAAAACAAAAAACACAATAACCAAAAAAATTGTGTAAGAGAAAAACAAATTAAATGTTCAAACTGATCTCAGCTAATGTTCCGAGATAACTAAAATATTTATTCTATTATTTCTGTTGAATTCAGTATAAAAACTTGAAATATACTGAACTGACTTCACTGTACTAAAAGTTAAATACAACAAAGTACAACAATAACAAAAAAAAAACAAAAAAAAAAAAGAAAAAATAGAAGAAGAAAAACAACAACAACAACAACAAAAAGAAAAAAAAATAACTACACAGATATTATATCTTTACAACAAAAGCAACAGTAGCAACAACAACAACAACAACAATACAACCAACAGAAGAGGGAAAGAAAATTTCCATCTTTTTGGTAAAACTCATAATATTTTCATATGAAACAAACCGATATTTTTGTCTCTGTTTAGAATTTTTGTATTTTCATCTTTTCTCTATTTTTTTCCATTTACCATTTACCATTTTTTATCTCTCTCTCTATCTCTCTTTTATTGTCTTCTCTTTTTTATTTTATTATTTGTCTCTGTTTTAATTTTCCATGTGAAATAGAAAATTTTAATATATTTTCATTTCATTTTCTTCATTTACTGTTGTTCTGTTTTGTTCTTTCTTTCGTTCTGTTTCTTTCTCTTTCTACAGTATAGAGTCATTTCGCTTTTACTATTATTTTACACACGCATATTTTTATTTTTCATTTTGTCCGATGTCCATGTGTGTGTATGTTTGTTGGAGGGTGATGTGTGCGCATTATTATGTTTTCCAATTTTCGAATCAACTTGTTGATTTACCGTTTCTTTTTTTTTTTTTGCCTGTGATTTTCATTTTGTGTTTACCCAAATACCCACACTCGTTTAATAATAATAATTAAAAAAGAAAGTAAAAAGTAGAATAATTCACAAATTTCTGTTGTACACTCAAAATTATGTGCGTTTTGGGTTTTCCGTATTTTTCTTTTGATTTATAAATATTTTTTTAATTTCGCCAGGTTGTGTTGAGTACGTACGTCATTGGAACAAAGTTAAATATGAAAAATTCCTTTCTAATTTCTGCAAAGATTTTCTTTGTTGTTTACCACAATTTTCTTTAATTTCATTCCAATTTTCTAACTTCGTTTAATAAATTCCGAAATAAATACAATTAATACAAAAATTATTTAATAATTCAATTTTATTTGATGAAGAGAAAATATGATGCATTTTACTGAATCAAAGAATATTAAAAATTCATAAATTCAGAATATCCCAGAGAGTTAAGAAATGTTTGTAATTAATTTTAAATTGAATTCAATTTTCTTTGATTAAAGCAATTAGATAAGTTTTATTTTTATTGAACTTTCTTATGGAAATTTCATATAAATTATTGAAGTGTTTGGTACTAAACGAATAACTTAAGGAAACCAGAAATTTCATCAATTAAAATATTTATCTTGAATTTCTAAATAATAAAATTCGTTAAATAATTTATTAGTTTTTACTTGAAAGTGTGAAAGATCCAAATAAATTTTCAATTTATTGAAGGACGTCTAGAAGTAAGAAAATTAGTAGAATTTTTTCACAATTTATGAAAAATGGAAGAAATTTAATTAAAAAAATATTTGAAGCTTTATGATTTTTTCAATAATTATTCATTCATTTTTTTCTCTCCGTTCAGACAAAAATTGTTTTCTTTTTGTTTTCATGTTTTAGAGATTTTTTGTTTTAAAAAAAAAAAAGGCACTTAAAGTTTTTGTCTCGCCTTCAAAATTTACATAATAATTCAATTTAAATAATTTTTGTTGTAAATAAAAATATATGAGTATGTAAGTGCTCATGTATGTCTACATGATAAATTCAATCAAAATTACCTTCACTATATAAGTGAGAAATATTCTATATGAGTTTATCTGAAACAAATATAGGTGATGACGATAGAAAAATATTGATGTTGTTTTGATTGACGTTCATATAATCGCTTATGGTCATATACACCAAGTATATATTGGAAGGTATTGAAATTCGTCAAGTACATCAAATATTATCATGTGCTTTTGATTGTCTATCGTTCATAATTTATCATATTTTATTAAAAAGAGAAAGAAAAATTAGGGACAATCAAAAAATAAGGATACAAACAAAGGACTCTAGTCTAACAAAACAACAAATCGAAATATTTTTATTGCAATTATAACATGCACACCAAATATTAACTTTATATAGAATGAAGACGTTTCTATCTAACCCATTTAATTCAATTTAATTAAAAAAGTTAAGGAATCTTTATTAAATCAGTCACAATTCAAGTAAAAATTACGAAACAAATTAATGTTATTCTTTTATTTAAAATTTACTAAAATTAGGTCATGAAAAATAATTGAAAATTATTAGAGACTCCTTATAAAAGTCGGTGACAAACAATTTTCAATACAAAAGAATTTTATTCTTAATTATTTATTTCTTACTAATAACGATGAAATTTTAAATGAATAAAACAATTGTTTAATCTTTAAAATTAATTGAAAATTCTTAGAAATAATAATTTCATAATAGAATTATTATTAAAAAGAAACTTGAGCAACAATAGTATTTTACTGAAAACAATTGATATCAATTATTTTCTGTAAAGTAGGTCATAGATGAATCAAGTTTTCTATTTTACGCTTTACAAATAATTTATCGATGATCGAATATGGCAAAAAAATAATCTAAGTAAGCTTTAAAAGTTATCAATTAATTTTGTTTCTGACAAAAAAATTCTACCATATTTTTCCACTTTATACGTAACTTTTCATTTAATTAATAAAAAATCTAATACAATAAAAATGACAGATAATTCAAATGAAATATTGAATCCATCAGAATACTCAACTATAAATCCATCTAATTTAACATCATTATCTGAGGAGCAGAGAAAGAAATTAATAAATAAAAGTCTAGAAATTCAACGTGAAAATTTAGAATATTTATATGAACATACAGAAGTAAGTTTTAGGTAATAAGTTCAAATATACTTTTTTTTTCTTCATTTCAACTAACATAAGAAGTACAACATTGAAGTGAATGATAACAAAAAAAAAAATGTTTCTTTAAATATTGACCTCTTTTTGGAGATCATCTACAGAAGATAAAAAATAATCAAAAGTTATTTACTTTCACATTAATCAACGTAAAATTAGAATAATAAAATAATTTAAATAATGATAAATATTATATCGTAAAGTATAAGTTCTATATTGAAGTATATGGATGGACAAGAAAAAGGTGGGAAAGAAAAAATTAAATAATTAATTTAGGATTTTTGCCAGATAATCGTCGGCTCTGTAAAAATTGAAACATTTACATTTTCATATATAAATAATTTGTTTTTTTTACAAGTTTTACTTTCAATCAATTTTTGATTAAATTTTTGAAAAAACTAATTGTTCAGGAATCAGAATTCTAAAGGTGGACTTATATTATTAGCCCAAATCACAAAAAAAAAATTAGATCAATTATGAAAATTATTACAATAAACTTAAGTGAAATTTACAGAATATTTTTTTACATATTCGTTTGTTTTTAATTTTTATAAAATATTTTTTTTTTTTTGGTTTTTGTTTTTGTTTTTTTTTTTCTTAAATATGTTTATATAATTTCACACAATAATAATACTTTTTTATTATTTTCTTATCATAATTATGTAAATTAATGTGTTATATATTTTATCAGGTTATTTTTATCTTCTTATGATGACCTCTAAAAAGTGGTCAAAATTTAAAGAAACATAATTTTTAGGTTTATATAAAAAGTATTAACGAAACGAGTTCTGAATTTATTAATTTAGAAACAGCAAAAATAGAATATTTGAATATTAAAGTTTAATTAATTTTTTTATAAATAATTAATCAAGTTTTGTACAATTTCCAAAAAAAAAATATATTAAAGATTCAGGCAATTATAAATCTTCTACTGGCATCATTTACAAAATTAAAACCAAATAATATTTTTGATTTTTTGGCTGAATTCTTTAGAAAATCAATTGATGATTTAAAATCACAGGTAAACAACTCACAAACTGTGGTAATAAATGATAATAACAAAAATATTCTTGCAGGTACAAGAAGAGATAAATGAAATAAAACAAGAAAAAGATGAAAAACTTGAAGAATGTAAAAAATTGTTTGATTTAGATTTTTAATATTAAAAATTTTTCATTATTATTTTATTTTTTAACAAGATTTGATAGAATTCAAATCTGGTGTATCCCTGTCATTATCATTAAATAATAAAATCCACATATTTTTTTTCTACCGAGTTTTCTTTTATATATTAACTTACCTATAATTTGTCCTTTTTCTACCTCCGTAATATATACCTGCCGTTAATTAAAGATGAAATCAGATTGGACTCATAGTTCAAAATAATTTTTTGTTTAAGTCATCAGTGAGTCAGTTGGTAAAGATTGTTTTCATTGGTGCTTGAAAGATTATGTTTAAAGTTTAATTCTAATTTCTTCGTTAAAAAAAAGTGCATTAACAATAAGTAATTTCCAATATTAATTCTTCTAATTATTTTTAATACGAAAAAAATCACAATTAATGAAATTAAATAGTTTATTTTTAAGTTTAAACCATTTGCGCACACTCACTTATCAACTTTATAAACGTCGATCGTATTATGTGTTTCATAGGCCTAGTTAACGTTTCATTTTTATTGTCTGATTATAAGTAGTAAAAACAAAGGTAAATTAGAAAGAAGATAAAAAAAAAACATATACACATTTACACATTTTATGCTTTTTTTTTTATCTTATCTTTATATTTCTACTAAATAGAAAAATACATTCAGGCATCTCATTTATCTTTATCTTTATCTTTGTTAAATACATATAGTTGTTAATAAGTTGTCTATAGGTAAAAGATAAGATAAAATCAAAAGGTATTCTCTATTTCATATTACTTCAAATTTAGTTTAGTTTAGAAATTGTGATCGAATATTAAAGAATTGTATTTTATTAATGTAAATTTTTCGTTAAAACATTTTTAAAAATGAAATCAATTTTTTTTAAATCAATTTGTATTGTTTCTTGTGTATTACTTTTGTCACAAGTGTGATTTGTAATTAAAATTATGTATAACATTTGAGAAATTTCTTTTAAATTAAAAGCATAAAAATTATTGTATTTTTTTATCAAATTGTGATTTGTGACCATCAAAGACTTGTGTTCAAATAATTTTCCTTGTGCACGCCATCTGTAATAAATTATTGAAAAGAGAATTGTTTTTTTACGGAGTAAGTTCTAGGATATTCATAGATCCTTTTTATTATTATCCTTTTTATAGGTGTATGTCTTTATGCATCACGTTCAGATTGAACTCAGCAGTTTAATATCACAACAATAACACTTTTTAGTTGTCAATACGTTCAAAAACTATTGTTGTCTTTTAGTTCATTTATTAAATGTTGTTGTTGTAAAACATTAATGTTCTAATTAATTTAAATTTAAAACTATTTTATATTTTGTTTATAGATATTAAATATTTAATAACGATTATAGATTTCTCAAGAGGATATCGAGTAAATACAGTAATTCTTAAATCTCTTACCAAATGTCAAATATTTATAAATTTTTTATTTTCTTTACAGAAAATGTCATCACCTACAGAAAATGATATTAACGATGATAATACAACAATTCCAACGGTCTTAAAAAGTGAATTTTTTCAAATTCAATCAATTGTTGGACTAGAAGTTATTGCAAAATGTGGACATTGTCCAAAATTAATAAGGGGATCACTAACATCAACTGGAAATTATATTTCACATTATAAGGTTAATTTTCTTTTGTTAATTCTTTTCAGAGTACTAATAATAATATTTTGTATTTATACACAGCGTCTTCATCCTTACCTATTAGATAAATTAAGGAAGTCAGCACAAAAATATCGTAAAACATCAAAAAGATCACATCATAATTCAACATCCTCAATACAAATTAAAGAAACAGAAGAAGAAAATTTTAATTTTGATTCAACAATGGACATAAAAATGGAACAATCTCATAATCATACTAATATCACTGAACCAATTTTAAATTATATTATTGATATAATGAGTCCATTAACAATAATAGAAGAACCATCATTTAAGAATTTAATCCATGGATTAACATTAGAATCAATGCCAACAGTAGAAAATCTTCTAGAAGAAATTGAAATTAAAAACAACAAATCAATTGAACAAATTATATTGAATTTAAAATTTACAAATAATATTTGTACATCGGCAGATGTAATCTACAATAAAAATAATGAGACTTATCTGATTATTACCGCACATATAATTAATAATTTGTCATTAATTAGAAAATCATTTATTTTATGTTATAAACGAATAGATTATGAAACATTTGAAGAACTTTTAACATTAATAAATGAAGTGTTTTTATTTTATGATTTGACCAAAGAAAAAGTAGAATTTATATTTTTAAGTAATAATTTTCAAACACATAAAACAATTTTTAATCGAAACATTGAAAATTTCTATCGTGAAAAATTAAATGTTCCATTATTCCAAAATCTTCCTGAACCAATTAAATGTATTAATGAAGATCTTGAATTTATTTTCACTGAAGTTTGTAAAAATTTAACAGATGAAAATTATTGTAATACTTTTAATAAAATCTTAAATCAAAAAGTAATCGATTCTAAAAAGAATGACGAACAAAATAAATTAATGAAATTAAATGAAACATATTGTTTAGTCAAACATCTATTAAAAGATACAACAGCTACAGATAATTATCGTGTAAAAGATATTGAATTTTTAAATGAATATTTAATGATAATGGAAACACTAGCATCGGTTATTGAACTTTTACATGATGATAAAAATTCATTTATGGGTTTTGTATTACCATGCCTTAATTTAATTATAACAAAATTAAATGGTTTTAATAATTTAAAATATATGAATACATTAAAAGAATTAATTTTAACTGATTTAACAATAAAATTTTCACACATTCTTAATTTTAATTTAGAAACAAGTAAAAAATATATTTTATCAACAGTTACACATCCAAAATTTAAACTTGATATATTTTCATCTGATGAACAAAAAAAATGTAAACAAATATTATTAAATGAATGTAAAAAAATAATAACAAATACAATACCAACAAAAATCTCAACAAAAACAACAGATGATATATTTTCATGTCTTATCAATAATGATAATGATAATAAATTTATTGAATTAGAAAATGAAATAAATTTATATTTACTTGATAGAAATAAAAATTTAGAAATATTAAATAATTATAAAACAATTAAACAAATATTTTTAAAATATAATTCATTATTATTGTCATCAACAATTATTGAAAATTTATTCATTATTGATCAGAAATTGACTGTACCAAATTATTTTAATTTAAGTGATAAAATTTTTGAAATGATGTTATTAGTTAGACAAAATCATATATAAAACCATCAACATTTAATTTGTCTAAAATTATGGGGTTAATTAATTTTGTACATATGGAAAAAATTTAAACGTTTTGTTTTCTATAAAAAAAAAAAAAAAAAACAAACAAATCGATTTTAATCTCAACAATTTTTTTTTTTAATAAAATAAATTGTTTTTGTTACGGTTGGCCAAATGACCTAATTAATTCTTCTTTTGTATTTTCGATTATTAAAATAATTATCTCTAATTAAATTGAATAAAAATGTGTTTACTCTATTTAAATGACAATAAACAAGTAAGAAAAAAATTCAAACAAAATACACCATTTTATTATTAACGGAAAAAAAAACAAGTGACAATATATTATTGATTGAAACAATTTTCAATTAATTATTGTTAGTATTGTAAGAGAATATATTATATTGTTCTAAGTGCCCTTTCTAAAACATCGAAATAAATTCTTAATAAGAGAATAAAATTTTTTGGTCCATCTAATAATGTGACGTCAATACGATAATAACCGTATGGAAGAAATGAGTCTGTATTTAAATTTGAACGAAAATCTTTAAATATTAATTTTCCCTATATAAATAATTATATCAATAAATTAGTAAATTAGTATAAATTTACAGATTTTATATTCATTACTTCATAAGGACAGGAATGGTTCATATTTGTTGCTTGCATTGCTTCTGGTGGTATAAACTTTAATACTGATAACGATAATGATTCATCCTTTGGAAAACATAAATTTTGACTATAATCAATCAGATATTTATTGTATCTTGTAGTATCCTTTTTATAAAATACAATACGTGCCTTTTAAAATCAAAAAAAAGAAAAGAGTTAATTTTAATGTAACATCTTTGAAAATCAATCGAACATAATTATATATTTAACTTAACAATTAAATGATTAATTGGATTTAATAATCCAGCTTCAAAACCTAAAGTTGCTGTTGTTCTGGATATATGTTTTAAACTGCAATTTAAATATTTAACATATTTTGGATTAAATCTGTCACAATCAAATCTGTCTGACTTCACTTCTGTTCGTACCTGTAGTAAAAAATTATTATTTATTTATTATTTATTTTTTGCTTCTTAAAATAATTAAAGCAAAAAAAAAATTACTCACTCTCAGTCCTGAAATACCCGTCAATATAAGAAAAAAATTCACAAGAAATAAGTATTTTTTAAACATATTTGTAGCAATCTGAATTTACATCAAAAAAATAATAATATAAATTAAAAAATTGTCAACAGCTAAAAAATTATTATCCAATTACTTTTTGTATTTCTCTTTGAATAAAATCTAATTTTTAACGAGTGATTACGGAGAGAATCAAAACCATACTAAAAAATAAATAAAAACTTCAACTGAAATTATTGAAATTTTTCAACTGAAATTATTGAAGTTATTGAAATATTTCAATAATATTTGTAAATTCTAATTAAGAACAATTTTGAATATTATTCGTTCACAATGTGATGGAAAATGATGATTTAAAGACAAATTCTGCAAAACTATTAATTAACTGATTTTATTCAGTTTCTGTAATTAAATTGTTTATCCATATAAAACGAAAACAAAAAAAATATTTAAGGTTAACACTAAATACACTTTAATAATTATAATTAATAAATTCCTTTTCAACTGTAACAATTTTAGTTTAATTGTTAATTTCCTTAATATTATTTTAATTGAAAATTTATATTTATAAATAAATTTTTAACTAAAATTAACGAAAGTAGCGTAGCATTTAAAAAATAACTATATGCTAATTATTATTAAAAAAAAAAAATCTAAATAACTGATTTTTTTTTCTAAATTTCTTATAAATAGAGAAATAAATTTCATTTGTTTGAAAGCTCCGAAGTTAAATTATCCGTATTTTTTTTTCTAAATAAATAAATTTTTTAAAGAAAAAAAATGATAAAACAATTTTTAATCGGTTTTCTATATTTATTAATTTTTGTTAATGTTTCAGTGCAACAAGTAAGTGCTTGAATGTTTTATTGAACAGAAACTATTTTTACTTTTTGTTTATTTAATTTTAGACAAAATATAAACTTATTCCAATAAAGGTACAATGTGATAAATTTAATACAAAAGTCTTAAAATCTGTTACATGTAGTATGAATCAAACTGACAAAAAAGTTTACATTGGCAATATAGAAACAGAATTATTAAATGAAATAACTGAAGCTCATGTGAGTTTACTGAAATTATTAATAATAAAAATAATAAAATTAATTCTAGAACGATTTTTTTAGGTGAGAGTGGAATTATTTAAGAAGGAGACACAATATAAAAAATATTATATAGATGTTACATTAGATGCTTGCCATTTATTACGTAATGTTGATCAAAGCAGTAATAACATATTATTTAAAATTGTACCACTTCGTGAAATAATGAAATCGTCTAATGTCAATCATACTTGTCCTTATGAGGTTTTGTTTTTTTCATTTCTTGATTTTAAATTTTAATCTGAATTTTATTCTTTTTATGATTATAGGGAAAAATAATTCTTAAAGACTTTAATTATAATGTTTTTGTAACTGATCAATTTCCATTGAACAATCCTGGACAATATAGAGTGGACGTAACAGTACTTGATGGAAAAAAAGAAATGATTGCTTTTGGTAGAATTTATGGAGAGATTCAGGCAGAATAATAAGGATCAATTAATTGATTTTTTTATTAATTTAACGTGATTTTATTATTGTAGGAAAATTTTAATCTGTTTAATAAATAAAAGCTCTGACACATTTAAAGATGAAAATTTGTTTTTTCCGTGTAACTCAATTATGTTCTCATCAGAATTACCAGAAATGAATTTATGTGGTTCTTGATAACACTTATTTTTAACTGGTTGATTACAGCGATCAAAATTAGTCTTGACCTCGCTTCGTAGTAAAAGCACTCGACTAATTGCAAATTCATTCTCATTGGGTAATCGATATGTTGCACAGATTAAATATTATGAAGCAGTTCATGACAATTTAACGATTTTCATAATTAAAAACAAATAATCATTAAAATAATAAATACAAAATTATTTTTGTATTTTATATGAAAAAGAAGTTTTATTAAAAAAGTTGTTAGCCAATTCAATTCTCAAAATACACAGTGCAATACAGTTTGAGTTGTTTAATTTTAATTATAAAAATTTTAATCGTTAAAATATTTAATATTTGGAAACAACAAAATCTATACAAAAGTTATTAAATTCAAAATTTAGTTAAATATACGAATAAAAATAAATTTTAGACGTTATAGATTTAATTCCAAATGCATTATAATCATATAAACACAAAATTAAATTAAATATTAAGGATAATGGAATGTTGAATCAAAGTTTTTACGGAAATAAATGATTTTATAATGAGTTATAGTCAACTGAACTTAATTCTTTGATCTAAACCGTTTCTAAATTCATAAAAATAATTCGTCAGTAGAAATTAATAGAAAATATACGATAAAATATTTGTGTTCTGTAAATTAATTTTGAGTAATATATAATTATATGTATAAACACATATAAAGTAGTGGGCAATGATTAATATCATCTATGACCCTTCTTCGGCTGGCAATGCTCCGAATCGAATAAAAATGCATATGCAGATGCTAGGTGGCTCAGAACCCAGTTACTAATAACCTTAGTCGTTGATGTACAAGGTTAAGAAAAAATTTAAATACAATACAATACAATTATATGTATATATATTTATTATAAAGGCAAAGGTTTAACTTGAAATTATAAACAGTAATTAAGATATGGGACGATATAAAAAGCCTTCAAAAAACAAATTCATTATTATTGTAAAAGATACAAAGCTTTTTTTAATTGTTATTTAAAAAAATCAACCAACTGATTTTTTTTTTCCTAAATAAATCTCCAGTTGTTTAAATTTTCTGAAAACAAAATATGAAATTATTCCAATAATGGTACAATGTGATAAATCAAACTGATAAAAGTTCATTTGGGTTGTTAAAATTCAATTTATTAATTTAAATGTCAATCATCATTTACAGATTGAAGTTAAATAAATGTTACAAATTGAGTTTTAATGAATTATTTATGTAAATGTATTAAAAAGAAATTAGTGTAGAAACAAAATAATATAATAATTTATTTAAATAAAAACTAATTAAATACAAATTGATAGTTAGTTATAGTTAGATAAAAACTACGTTGAAGAAAGAAAATTTTAAGTAAAATGTTGCAAAAATTTCTAATTGTATTTATATCAATTTTTATTGGATTATCAGCAGTTATAGTAAGAAATATTTACTCGTGAAATAATAATAATGTTTTTATATATATTTTCATTTTAAAGATTAAATATGAAATTGTACCAACAAGAATTGAATGTGATAAATATAATCCAAAAGTTGTTAGTTATTTAAATTGTAGCATGAAGCAAACTAGTAGAAAAGTTTATGTTTTTAATGTTGAAGCTGAATTATTGCATCAAGTTAATGAAGTCTTTGTAAGTCTATATTTGGCTAAATGAAAATTGAGCAATATATTTTTCTGAATCAATTAATAATTCCAACGAATGTCAGGAGATGAATATGATCAAGAAAGTGCCAATGAATAATAATAAATAACTCAGTTATAAAAAAGCAATTTCATTCCATTTTAGTTTATAAGAAGTTAAATATATAATTAAATAATTTGTATTTGTTCTAGATGAAAGTTGTATTATTTAAGAAGGAAGTACAATATAGGAAATTTTTAATTGATTTTACTGTTGATGGTTGTGATATATTACGTAATTTTAATAAAAGTACAAGTATTTTATTTAAAATTGCACCAATTAAAGAAATGATAAAATTCACAAATGTAAATCATTCTTGTCCTTATGAGGTATATTTACTTTTTATATTTATTTATTTATTTATATTTCTGTATACTTTTCTAATATTATTTATTTAGGGTAAACTATTATTTAAGAATTTTATTTACAATGTTATTGATTTTAATGATTACTCAATGGGAATACCTGGACAATATAGATTTGATGTTACGATGTTAGATAAAAAAAATAGAATGATGGGATTTGGTAGGATTTATGGAGAATTAAAAGAAGGAGGAGGTTATAAAAATCTTAAACAAAACATAAACAAAAAATAGATTTATAAACACATTTAATATGAATTTATCTCTTGTATCAATCGCATTTTATTTACAATAATTATTTAAATTCTGTTGAAATAATTGCCCCCTAATATTTATATATTTGTCCAAATAATGTTCAACTACATTAAGTATAATAATAAATAATTCAAAATATTTCAAATTGACATTTAATAAAATATTAGCGATTAAAATAATTAAAATAAAATTAAACGTGTAATTTCTTTTTCCAATTTGCTAAAAAATTCATAACATTGTGAATATATAAATGTTGTGTAGTTTAGTAATTATAATTTGTATTTTACAAACAATCATAGTGAAAATGTTAAAACGATTTTTATTTGGTTTTATTTTATTTTTATCAATTTTAATTGGTGTACACGGAATAATAGTAAGTAATTTTAATCTTAAATTGAATTGATTTGATGATTTAGTCTAACATTTGTTTACTAAATGCTAAATAATATATTGAGAAAATTTGTCAAGAAAATATTCCAATATCATTATTGCAATAATTATGAAATAAGATAAATTTTATTGAAGCAGTTGAATAATATTTAAGGTAAATTATTTGAAAATTAATTTCTGATTTATTTTATATCTCAACTGATGTGTATTAATTATCTTGAACATTTCAAAATTGATGTGACGGATTAATAATAATTTAGCTTTATATTCACAGACTAGATCCAAAGTGATACCAACAAAAATGCAATGTGATCTAATTAATCCAAAAGTTTTAAAATATATAAATTGTAGGATTTCTCAAAAGATCAGAAATGTTTACACGTTTAATATGGAAACTGAATTAGTACAAATCATCAACAAAGTTTCGGTGAGATTTTAATGAATTTTTAAAATATTTAAAACTTGAGTCTTTAGTAAATAAAGTACATATTTTTCTATATAGGTGAGAATAGAATTATTTAAATTAGAAAGAATATATCATAAATTTCTAATTGATATCAATGTTGATGCTTGTAATATACTCCGCAATTTCAATACCAGTACTAATCAAATATTTAAATTGTTTCCGCTTGCTATATATATGAAATATTCGAATGTCAACCATACTTGTCCATATTCAGTATTTATTATATAATATTATTATTTGTATTTATTTTGCATTAATATTTTTATCTTTTATATTTTTTAATTAGGGAAAAATTATTTTGAAAGACTTTAATTTTCAGTCAGAGGATTTTCGTGATCCTATATCAAATATATTTCCGTATGGATTTTATAGATTTGATGTTAGTGTTTTTGGTGAAAAAAATTCATTAATAGCAACTGTAAAGTTTTATGGAGAACTACGTGATCGTGGAGGCTATAAAAATCTAAAGAAAATCCAATAAGATCTAATATATTTGTATATCTAATGATAACAAAAAAAATGTATGTAAATTTATGACGTCCATTAAATCATAATTCAATTTACATGTTATTTCATTTAATATGAAATATTAATATATATGTTGCACAGATTAAATATTTTGATGACAATTTAACGATTTTTATAATTAAAAACAAATAATCATTAAAATAATAAATACAAAATCATTTTTATAATTTTATATGAAAAAGTAGTTTTATTAAATTCAATTGAAAACAAAACTTTATAGTTATGTACTAACTCTGTGTTAAATTTATAATGTGATAAATTTTGTATGTAATTTGGTGTTTAATTGAATAGCTCTATGTTTCGCTGAGTAGATTTTTATATTTCTTATTAAGTTCTGGTTTCACGTTTTTTTTAATTGCTGACCATATTCCAAAATAGTGTTAGTTAAAATTACGTCCTTTCTTATTTTATTTAAGTGTGCGGTATCTGTTAATTGATACGCATTTTCTACAGTTAAAATACTAACTGTGTTTTGTGTATTTTTTCTTTAGATTCTAGGTATGGTAAGTTTTTTGGTATAATTAATTCAATCAATGTATGAAAATTATTTGCAGATTAAATTTAGAATGACCATCAATATCAACAACTTCATGGAATTCAGATAAAACCGAAAATATAATAAGAAATAAAACTCAATAATGCCAGCGATTAAATTTATTATAAGCAAATTGTATATTTTTTATTTTTAAATTCTCTTTCTATAAATTCTCTTCCATTTTATTTTTAAATGCAATTTCTACAATTTCATAAAAAGATGTTATTACAAAAATTTCTTTCTTTCTTCCATCAAAGAACATTACATCATGTTTAAATTGGCCAGGAATTTTAAATGTCTCTAATTTGGTAATATCCATTGTAATATCTTTAAAAGTCAGCTTATCCTATTTTGTTCAATAAAAATAATTCAATTTAAATATTTAAACAAATTAATAGAATCTTAATAAATAACCTCATATGGACACGAATGGTTCAAATTTGAAAATTTAAATACTTCTCTCGAAAATAATAGATTTACAGCATTTGTACTAGTATTGTTTAAAATTTCACAAACATCTGCTGAGAGATCAATTAAAAATTTATGATAAGTTACACCCTTTTTATATAAAATAATACGTAACTGCAAATAAAATTACGAATTGTTAAATAAACAGAATTTAATATCAAATTAGATGGAACTCACACTAATTTTATTTAATGGGCGTAATAATCCAATATCAATATTTGTAACAAATATTGATCTTTTTATTTGTTTCATACTACAATTTGCATATTTTATCACCATTGGATCAAATTTGTCACAAATTAATCTTTTGGGTATCATTCTAAATTTAACCTAAAAATATTTTTTTTTACTTTGATTGAATTAAAATTTATTATATTACAATTTTAATTCTTTCTGTTTTACATACTCTGAATCCTGAATAGCTCAAATAAAGTGATAAAAATATAAACACAGTTAACACATTCTTCATACTGGATATATTAAAATAAACAATAATAATAATATAATAATAATATAACAACTTTTTTATTAAAACTTACTTGTTCAAATAAAAGTACAATAATGATTTTATATTTATTATTTGATTTTAATTATAAAAATTTTAATCTTTAAATTGTCATGAACTCATGAACTCCAACAAAATATTTAATATTTGGAAAGTTTATAATGAGTAAATTTTATTTTAATTCTTTGATCTAACATTTTCCAAATTCACAAAAAATAGTATAGCAATTAATACAAAATATTCGATAAAATCTTTGTGTTCTGTCATGTGTTATGTAAATTAATTTTGATTAATATATAATTATATGTACATATTTATTATAAAAGCAAATGTTTAACTTGATATTTAGCAGTAATTAGGATATGGGACAATATAAAAATCTTCAAAAACCTACTAATTCATTATTATTATAATAGCTACAAAACATTTTTTGAATTGTTTAAAAAAAATGAAACTATTTTATGTCATTATGCTTTTTTTCTTTATTAATATTATTCTTTTATTATATGCATGTTTTTTTAGATTAAAAATATAAACAGAAGAAACTTATTAATTTAAATCAAACGAAAAAATAGACTAATTGAAAGCAAAGACACAATATTCTTTATAATTAATTTTTATCCAAGTTTTATTTTATAGCAGAATTTCGAACAATTTAGTATATGAACTAAACCTTATAAATTAAGAAAAAAAAAAATTTGAAAACTTATAAATTAAGAAAAATAACTTTATAAAGTAAATAAAGTCTTAAAATTTAATTTTCAGATAATAATTGGAATTCATATTGTAAAAATTAAGCAAGAAGAAGATAATTTATTAGCTGAGAGAAAAACTAAAAAGAAGAAACTAATGAACTGAAGGTGAAAGCGCAGTTGAAGAAAATGAATTTAAATCTAAAACAAAAATCAAGAAAGAAAAATAATTTTCAATAATCCGATAATATTCCAGATAACTTAGAACAAAAAAACGAAATCTAAAAGAATTGACAAAATAAAAGTGAGAGATAAAAAACAATTAAAATTAATTTGGAAAAAATCAAATTCATATTTAATACCAAATTCAAGCACATAGTAATAATAATAGTGGTGGAAAAAGATAAAATAATTTATGCAGTTCATTATCTTCCGATTCTAAAGAAACAGATTTTTCTTGTTCTAATGAACAAAAATCTCCTGATTCTAAAAATTCCGAATTTTCTTTAGTTTCATAACTTTTTATTAAAATATCAAAGTACTTTTCAAGAACTTCTCATCTTCAGGACTATTTATTAAACTAAATTATCTGAGAATTAAATTCGGTTAATAGATTTAAAAAATTCCAATTAATTAATTAACTAAACTTTAAAAACCTTATAAATTTGTAAAAACTGCGTGATAAAATAACTAGAATTTTTTTTTTGTACTAAAAATATACAAGTAAAATCTGCTACTTTGCTATTAATTTAACAGGAAAATTTTATATTATATGACAATAATAACAAAACTAGTAAGTATTAACCTCTGAAATATTGTAAAAACTATAGTTTTTGTTATTATAAGTTAATTATTTAAATAAACTATTAAATATTTTTCAATGTTTTTGTTTTAGAGTTCATTGCAAATTTTTTTCAGTTCAATGTTTTTTTTTAAAACAACGCCATTTTGAATATAACTCTAGAGTTAAAAAGTTGACAAAAAGTAATTGTACAAGTTTCATTACACTATTTAAATAAAAATGCCTGTCGATACAAAAGAAGAATTGGGTAATTGAAAATTCAGATTCTAAAGTGCAAATTAATAATTGTTTGAGTGTTCGTTTATAAATATTTCAAATTGTTTTTAATGATTCGTTCACACAAAAGATATTTTATAAATAATTCAATGCAAGTCATGCTTGGAAAATTAATAAATTAAAAATGTTTTTTTTTTTTAATTTTAGAACTTCTCGAAAGAGTGTTGTTGCGTATGGGGTGTGCTGATACAGATGAGCAATTGCAAACAGCTATTTCCAAGTTCTTAGCTCCAGTGCTATTAAAAATAACTTCACCATATGAAGCTGTTCGATTAAAGGTATGTTATTGTATGGGGTATTGATTTATTATGGTCTACTATCTATTAACTTTACTAGGTTATGGAAGTTTTAACGCATATAAATAAAAGATTAAAGTCGAGGCCCTTAGTTCAAATACCTATTGAACCATTACTAGTACAGTATCAGGAAACAAGCTCATCTTTCGCTACGGTAAATTAAAAACATTCATCTATCTATTCCCTGTCTATAATTTTAAATATTTGATTTTTTAGAATTTCTGTATTATTTATATAACAATGGGTTTTCCAAGAATGGAAACTACAAAGCAAGTAGAAATAGTCCCCACGTTACTAAATTGCTTAGAAGGCAAACCAGAAACCCATCAGGACAAGTATGATTGTTAATTCCATTAAAAAATAGAAGAAATTTGATTTATAATTATTATTTTATAGGATTCTTATGCTAGTTTTACCATTATTGGGCCAAATAAAAATCCCTGAAGAAAAGGAAGAACAAAAATCATTTCTCGGTCTTTCAAATAGACCGGCGACAAAAAAACAATTGCTTTCTTTGTTAGAAGATGTTTTGTTATTGCCGTATGGTATTACTCAAGATGGTGAAGTACCTGCTGGAATGAGTTTATATTCATTTAAGAGGGTTATTGCAAACAATTGGAAAGCCGAAGAATTAGAGCAGCTTAAAAAATCAATAGTGAAATTTTTAAGCAGTGAAACCTTTTCTGAAATGGAATCATTGGCCCCATTAATAACAGCATCTGCTGACACAAGATTTAGTGTAGCAACACCAGCAATTGCAGAATTAAGTAAATTTTCAACGTAAGTTTTGTTAATTATTTTGTTAATCAAATTTAATAAAAGTATTAAAAAAAAGTGCATTAGATTGGATGAATCCAGCTGTATCAGCACCATTATATAATCTTTTTTCTGGAAATGGATCGAAAATTCCTGATAGAAAGACTTCACCATGTAGCGCCAGAGTTCGACAAAAATTATTACAATATTTATTAAAATGTCGAGGACGAGGAATTAACACAGTTAAAGGAATTCAGGTACTTAAGAATAATTCCTGGATTCAAAAATATAATTCTTTTATACGAATTTTGTTGTTATAATAGGTAATATTCGAAGCTCTTTTCGGGGAAAACACTAATCAGAAATGCAAAGTATTAGCTCTTCAATTTGCAGATAATTTAATTCAAGAGTAAGTTCACTATAATTGTAAATAATTAGTATTAGTAATGTTTTTAATCATTTATATTTATAGTGGTCCTAAGGACTTAATAACTAAGTTATCTAAAGTGATTTTGGGGGGTTTATCGAAGATTGTTGGTTCATCATCTACTGAAAGTTTTGATGTACAAAGTGCTGCTTATGCTGCAGTGGCTAAATTATCAAAGGTCTGTCCAGAAGTGGTTAACAAAGATCTACAAATTGTAGTTACCTATTTTAAAAATTTGGCTGAGTCTGCAACTGAATTGAATACTCCTATTCGTGATGCTCTTGTCGCAATAGCTCCAGCATTTAGTTGGATAAATCAAGATTTAAAAGATAATGAAATGGAAGTAGATGCTAAAGATTTTAGACCAAATTCAAATCAAACACTTTTGTTAGCATTAATGACAGAAAATGCAGATTCGAAATCTGTAATAATACAAAATGTAACATGTGTATTCTTAACAACATGTTTTCCACAATTTTTTGTACCAGCACGTTATTTACTTTTAATTATTGCTGGTCAAAGGTAATATTATTAATTATTTTTGAATTCATCCAAAAATTTATGTTTTTATTATTACTGTAGGCCACAATTAAAAGAATCAATTATGATTCATTTGTACGGAACATCTAAAAAGGATCATATTAATTATTCGTATATAACATCAATTGATTCAAAAAAAACACAAAAAGATGAAAACATAGTTAATAAATTATCATCTGAACAATTGACAATTACACTTCCAAGTTTTAAAGATATGGCAAATTTTATTTATACAATGGCGGAAAAAAGGATAAACAATAATTTATTAAATTTTGTTTATGGCAAAGTAACATTAGCATATAATTTCGAGACTTATGTCGAAGTAAGTATTTTCATTAATTGTAATTTGATTTAATTTTTTTAATAATGTATTTTTTGTTTTACAGATTTTAGATTACTTAAGAATGTGCTTTTGGTATTCAGCTGGTGCTGAATCATATCCGGGTGATCAAAAAAACTCATATTTGTTATGTGATTACATAAATAATAATTATGATAAAAGCACCTTTAATGAAATTCAAAAATATATGGAATTAATTAAAACTTTGGTAAAAGCTAGACGTGGTATTATAGAACTTTCATGTCTACTTGATTTATTAAATGTTGCACCAGATATTTTATCACAACAAAATTTTGATTTATCAGAAATATTATCTGAGTCACTCAAAGAGGTTTCAGAGAACACAAGAAGTTTAGTTGGTCAATTGTATGGAATATTGATAGCGCATGGAAAACAAAGTGATGAGTTTAATTCTCAGGTAGATTTAACTGATTATCTTACGATATAATTTTTTCATATTCACATTTTATTTATTTTTTGCTTTAAGATTCGTGAAATGTTGCAAATGTCGCAAACAACTTTAGAACATAAGCATGGTATTACCTTAGCAATAGCGAATGCTTTTCATAGGAAATTTGTGATCATGAAAGATCAAAATGATTTTGACTGGGTGATAATACAAAAATGGGTTGAATTTAAAAATACCATAGAATACTTAAGTAATTTTTTAAATATTTTTCTCTTAACTAAACAAAATTCGTTAACAATTAAAATTATTGTATTTATAGTCAATTTACTTTCGGCTCCACAACCGTTGCTTATATCTGCAGCAGTTAAAAGTATTTCACTTATTGGTTCAATGTCACCATTACCAATTCCAGACGATAAACCAGAAAAAATGGAAATTAATGGTAAGTCGAAATTAATTATTTAGTGAATTATAAATTTTAATGATTTTTTGTTTTTCTTATATTTTAATTTAAGATGAAGAATTAGTTGAACTATCTAAAGATAAATTACTAAAATCAATTGTTAGTATACTCAACAATAATGGAATGAAAAATAAAATTCGTGAAGAATCCGCTCACTGTTTAGGTTATTTATCAATTGGGGATGGCAAATATTTTACAAAGAAAGTATTTACTATATTTTTAAATTCAAATAAAATGGTAAATAATCAAATTATTGTTTTTTAAAATTATAATTAAAAGTTTTAAATAAAAAATACTGATATGCTTTTCTAGACTAAAGATCCAGCTCTTCAAATTGCAATTGGTCAAGCTCTAGTATATACTGCTCAAGGTAGAAGTGATGCAATATCAAATAAACAACAAAATTCAACAAGTACAAATTGTGATGATGAAATGTTTGAATGGTTTTTGAAAGAATTAATTAAATTAGTTCCATTTCCTCATGTTTATTCTAGACAAGTGAGTATTTTTTAAACTGACGCTATAAAATATTTGCACAATAATCGAAGCATGTGTTTAAAAAGAAATTATGAATACATAATTTACATCAGCAAATTTTATCATTATATTTGAATAAAATTAATTTTTAGGCATGTGCTATCTGGCTTTTGGCATTGGTTAAGAACTGTTCAAGCAGATCGGCTATCCGTGATAATAAAAATTTATTGCAATTAGCTTTTACCGACTTACTTTCTGAAGATAATGGTAAATTCCATTAATTATATAAATACGATTTAATGTTATTTAAAACTGTTCATTATCTTTTAGAATTGGTTCAAGATGTATCTTCACGTGGTCTTGGAATTGTATTCTCATTGTCTGATATTGAAAGCCAAACAGAACTTGCAACATCTTTATTGGAAACATTATCTGGTGGTAGAAAAACTGTTAAAAAAATTACCGATGATAGCAAAATATTTGAAGAGGGTGCATTAGGCAAAACTCCTTCAGGGTAATAAAGCTTATTTTAAAAAATATCACAAGCTTAAATTTAATTAATATGTTTTCAGTGGAAATATTACAACATATAAAGAACTGTGTAGCCTTGCATCTGATCTTAATCAGCCTGATTTAATATATCAATTTATGCAATTAGCAAATCATAACGCTGTATGGAATTCTAAACTGGGTGCAGCATTTGGACTTCAATCAATTTCAAAAACAGCGAAAGTTAAAATTCAACCATATTTAAAAAATATTGTACCAAGATTGTTTAGGTAATTATTAAGCATTTTTTAATTAAATAATTAATATTATTTAAACTAAGAAACATTGTTTAGTATTAACATAATTATATTTTCTGTAAAAAAAAAAATTAGATATAAGTATGACCCAACACCAAAAATACAAAATTCTATGATTAGTATTTGGGATTCAATTGTAACGGATTCAAAGGAGACAATCGAATTATACTATTGGGAAATACTTGGTGAACTAATTACAAATTTAACACACACTGAATGGCGTGTAAGAATTGCCTGTTGTCTTGCTATTAGAGATTTAATAAAGAGACCTAGTGGACTGAAATTAAAATTTGATTCAATTGGTTTGTTAATTCGTTTTTTTTATTAAGTTTTTAAATTAAACATAATTTTTTTAGATGACAGTAGTTCCAATAAAATGGAAACAGACGAAGTTTCAGAACCAGAACTTCTTGAATTGTGGACACAAATATTTCGGGTTATGGATGATATACACGAAGGTACACGATTAGCTGCAGAAGGCACAGCTGTGATTATTAGCAAAGTAAGACTTATTAAATAATTACTGGGATTGTTTCAACATTAATTTGCTTACCAATATTTTAGGTTTGTATTGTAGCAGCATCCGGTCACGGAAAGTCTAGTTTAAAAGTCTCAAGCTCAATATTACCATTTTTATTGACAACTGGAGTTACTCATACAGTTCCCGAAATAAGACAACTGAGGTAAATACTTTAAATTTCAAAATAGAAGTCTTAACTAGGGTTCTTAAATTTTAGTTTAAAAACTATTTCCGAATTAATTGATGCTGGAGGATCTATAATTGTTCCTCATTTACCACAATTAGTACCATGTTTATTACAAGCAACAGGCGAATTAGAAGTAAGCAAGTTATCGTATTTATCAACAAGACACGCTGGGAATGAAATGCAGGATGCGATTGATACTGTTAGAGCGGAAGCAGCTAAGAGTCATTATTGTTCTGAAACACTTGCAAAATGTTTACGTTATATAAATTATTCAGAACTAGAAAAAATGACACCAGCGGTTCTTGATTTAATGAAAACAACAGTTAATCTTGGAAGTAAAATTGCATGCGCACATTTTTTGTGTTCTGTAAGCATACAAATTGAAAAAATAATAAAATATTCTGCTTTATTTAACAATCTTTAATTTTAGATCAGTATTCGTTTGGGTAAAGAGATGACTCCATTGATTGGAAAATACATGAAGTCTTGTTTTAATGGTTTATCAGATCGTAATCCAACTGTTCGTAAATATTACGCTGGTTCAATTGGCCATCTAATTGGTTATGCCAAAGTATGAATTCACAAATAGTTAAGAAGTCACTATTAGAATTATAACTCTGTTTTTATTTTAGGAAAGTACTGTTCTTGCATGTTTTTCAAAATTAATTGAACTTTATTTTGAACAACAGACAAATAAAGCAATACCTCAAGTGATCCATTCAATAAATAAACGTCATGCAGATGTGTTAAAAGACTTTGCCCCTCAGGTATTACCGCTAGTATTTTTTGCAATGCATGAGGAATTAACAGAGGATAACAAAAACACTGTAGAATTATGGAAGGAACTTTGGAATGATATAAGCCCAGGAAATTCTGGTATAAGAATGAATTTAGAAACTATAATTCCTATACTGGAACGCTCAATGGATAGTTCGTCTTGGCTACTAAAAGCACAAAGTGCGAATTCAATTAATTCTGTCGCAACTCGCTTAGAAACTAATCTTGATAATGAAAATCGAATAAAATTAATTAATTTAATTTTGACAAACATTTCTGGTCGAACATTCCAAGGTAAAGAACGCTATTTGGAAGCACTCTCGGCTTTGAGTAAAAATTTGAGTGAGCCAAATCTTCAAGTCAAAATAATTGATGCAGTTATGAAGGAAGCAAGAAAAGAAGAACCCAAATATCGGACTTATGCGTTAAAATCGTTGGGTGATATTCTTGATGAATTTCAGGAAGATCATTTTGAGGAAGTATACAATATGGTCTGGTATTTGCTCGATAAACAGGATGTTCCTACAGGAAATAATGATGATCCCAATCGAAATTTATCATCTGAAGAACGGAAACAAAGAGCTACGGTATCTATTGGTTTAAAGGAAGCTGTTTGCTTAGCACTTGGAAAAGCATGGCCTGTAAATTCTGCTGACACTCAAAAGAAGTACCAAATAATGTTCGTGGAGAAATGTGTAGAATGTTTACAAACTAATACGCGACCAGTTCAGATAAGCCTACTTGTGGCGTTGGGACGATTCCTTGACAGATTAAAGGTGTTAGAAGCTATTGATGGCTCGAACAATACAGAAAAGAAGGTTAAAATTGAAGCGGATGTAAACTCAATGTTAGAAAAAATAGTCCAAGATGTTTTATGGATTATTGTGTACGTTGCAGGTGAATTATTAACATATAAATTATTTTGCTTAAATTGTTTGTTTTAATTATGTTTTTTTTTATGTAGGAATTCCGCATACAGGTTTAAAAAAAGAAGCTTTAAATATATTATTGATTTTGGTTAAACGTCTTAAACTTCTAAAAGATGAAATTGTACTAGCAACTGTACGGAAGACTTACGACGAAATTTTAATTACTTTACAAAAAGACAGTGCTCCTGAAATAAGATGTCGGCTCAAAGATATTACAGACAAATTAAATGAATGATTGTAAAAACAATTTTTTTAAACTGTTGTATACTTAAACGAGTCAAATTTTTTTCTTCAATTTAGTCAACCATTTCATTGTAGAACAAAGTTATTAAATTATTTCATTATCAGTCATATAAATATATACTAAGTCTTTATATGTATTTATGGAGTACAAATTTTATAATTTGAAACAATATTAAAAAATTAATTTTCATAAGAAAAAATTTTAATTCAAATATTTTGTGCTTTTTGTTCTTTTACGATTAAATACCATCCATCTTACGTATTCCATTTTCCTTTAGTAAATCATCAAATTTTTCTTAATAGGTTCTATTATTTACTTTTAAAAATATTCTGCAGGGAACAGAAATTTCTGGCCCATTTATTCGTTTTTGATCGAGAGCATGCATTTTTTTTAAAGATGTTACGTTTTTATTCAGTTTTTATTAATAACGAATATTTAGCTAAGACTTATACCAAATTTCTTGTGTTAAGTTTTAGTTTTTTTATTTAGGTTGGAAGCCAACCTGAAAACGACACTCGACTGAAAACAAAGACTTAACAATGATCGGTCTAGTAGTTAGATGTCTCTTCCAAAAATATTTTGACATTTAACATAACCTAAAAATTATTGAATTATATAAAAAGTTCATTTATTATTTTACGAATGCGGATTTATATTTATGTCTAATAAATCTAAAGATCCATGTAAAGTGAATGCTTGTAAAATTCAAACTTGTTTAAAAGGTAAATAAATTGTTAGTTTTGTCAATAATTGTTACATAATCATAAAATCACATTGATTTTTTTGTATTTATTTCTGACAGAAAATAACTTCCAAGAAAATGAGTGTTTAGAAGTTTTGGAAGAAATGCGCCAATGTTGTCTTAAGTGGCATGAAGTTTCCCTTTGTTGTTCTGGTATAAAGTTAGACAAATCTTTTTTGACATTGAAAAAGCCGCACAAGGAAAATTGATATTGATTCTTGAGTGGTAAGAACTGACTTTTGTTTTTTTATAAATTTTTTTTTGACTTACTTCATTTTAATTTTAAAGTTTTGGTATGGACCCACAAAGACGCAAAATTATTGTACCTAAGAGATCCTGGATGCAGAAAAACCCAAAATTGTTTTCTGGCATTTTTATAACATCCGGACTTTTAATATTCTTCTCTAAACCGATTTATGACGCCTTTATAAGCGATTATAATCCTCCAGTAGCCGAATTTAAATTTAAACCATAAGTAGTTATAAAGAATGGAGTCTGTAAGAAAAGCGAATGCCCGATTAAAAAATTATCCTATTTTATTGGGAAAATGTACTAAATCTGGTTCTGCATACGCTGCATGTGTTACAAGAGATTTAAATGTCTCTCATAAAATATGTGATAAACAATTTCAAGAATTTAAATTGTGCTTACAAAACGCAGCAAAAGATATGAAAACCAAATTATAAATAGACAAAAGTGTTAGTGAAAAGTTATTTAGAATATATACTCCATTATTTAAGAATACGATCAAAATAATTAAATTAAATCGAAAATGTTGTCCAGTTTAAAAAAATTGTCGTTTGGAAGTCATATTATCCTATGTATCTTCATAAGAATACTGTTGATTATCTATGGAGAAATGCAAGATTCAATATCTGAAGTACCATTTACTGATGTAGATTATCAAGTAATAACTGATGGTGCTCGCCATGTATTAAATGGAAGTTCTCCATTTAAACGTCATACTTATCGTTATACACCACTTCTTGCATATGCAGTTATCCCAAATATAGTATTGCACAAATGTTATGGTAAAATACTGTTCGTCTTTTTTGATATTCTAGTTGGAATTTATATTAAAAAAATTTTAACAAATGAATTCATACACGTATTTACCTCAAATACTGCGGCAATGCTTGAAAAAATAAATAAAAAACGTGGAAATTCAAAAATTTTTAAATCAAGAATTGAATTTAAACTTCCACAAAAATATATACGAATAGCAGAATGGAGTTCCTACATTTGGTTATATAATCCATTAACAATGGTTATAGCAACACGCGGCAATGGTGATTGCATTTCTGGACTTCTTGTTTTACTATCTTTATATCTTCTATTGAAACCAGACGAAAATATGTCTCAATATTTTTTAGCAGGAATATTTCACGGTTTAGCTATACATGTTAGAATGTATCCACTTATTTTTAGTTTAGCTTATTATTTGACAATTTCATCGTGTAAGTTTGATACTTATTTTGATTTCATTAAAAGTATATTCTATCCAAATAAAAAACAAATTTTATTAGTAGCTGGAACAATTATAACACTTATTAGCTTAACGGGAATATTTTATTCAATGTATGGCTATCAATTTCTATACGAATCTTGTATTTATCATTTAATTCGTAAAGATACAAGACATAATTTTTCTCTTTTCTTTTATATGCAATATTTAGGTTCGGAATATGAAACATCAATGTTAGAAAAAGTTTTAACAATTTCACCGCAAATAATAACTTTATTATTTTTAACGTTTTACTTTGGAAAACATCGAAAAACTTTATCATTTTGTATTTTTGCACAAACTTTTACAATGGTCGCCTATAATACAGTTGTTACCTCTCAATATTTCGTTTGGTTTCTATCATTACTTCCATTATGTGCAAACAATTTTAAGAAGCTTGGTCTAAAATCAGCAATACTATTTGCTGTTCTTTGGTTTCTTAGCCAAGGCGGTTGGTTATTACCCGCTTATTTTCTTGAGTTTAAAGGTTGGAATACATTTGAATTTATTTGGTTACAAGGAATCGTATTCTTTAGTGTTAATGTTTTTATTTTGCAACGTTTAATTATGAATTTCGATGTTATATCAGATTTTAGAAAAACTATGTAAATTAAACGTTAATTATTGAAAATATTTAATAAATTTTTAAACTATTAAAAAAAAAAAAAAACAACGACAAAACAGAATTTCTTTTGTAATTATAGAATTTTAATTAAATGTTGTTTGTTACTAATCAAAAAATATCAATTCTTGAATACAAAGTGCTTAACTTATATTCTATTGGTGAAATGTGATCTTGGAATTACATCAGTTGAAAATGCATTTGGATAAATTTGTTCATTATTTTCAAATTACTAAATCTAACGTGTGCACCAAATATAATAAATAATAACAATAACAATAAACTAATTATAAAATCAGTTAGTTAGTAAGTCAATAATACGCAATTAACTGAAAGCAATTTCCATTATTAATAATTCATTAATTAAATAAATCGATTTTATATTTTCTTCATCCGTTCATGTTTCGTTAGAAAAAAAATAAATAAAACAATTATATTAAAGTTTCCATTTTTTAAATTAAATAATCACATTTATTTTAATGTAATTAATATATTTTATTTTTAAGGATGTATAATTGCTTCGTAATCAATTAATTTTTGAAACATATTATTATTAATAATGCTTACGACATGATTTTAATGCTTTTAAAATATTCTTTTTTTTTTATTTTATAATCCATTAGAAAATTGTGTGAATTTACAATTTTCTATTTATTAATTAAAAGAATTATTTTCCGTTTTTTTTTTTATATGGTAAAGCAAAAAAGAAAAAACAGGCATGCATGATGCTTCTTTTATTTTACTAATACATAATATTATTAAATAAAAATTTTCACAAATAAGTACAAAATAAATTTTTATATATAGAATTTTTAATTAAATATATTTATGGAATGGCACACGTTTTATATTCAGTATAATTTATGTAAATTTATCTCTAATAATTATGTAATATATAATTTTGATTATACATCTGAGTATCGTGGTGGTGGTGGTGCTGAATATGATTCTCTTCTTCTGTTTTCATTTTTACCTGAATTCCAAAATAACCATGAAGTTCTTGTTATTGGTGTTGTTAATTCTGGACGATAAACCTTAAATAATATTTATTTTTCTGGTTTGTTTAATTATGATTTTTGTTTTATTTCTGTAAAGCATAATGTAAAGTCATTGCTCTATGTTTTGTTTTGTTTTTTTTTTTGTTTATTTTTTGTTTTGTCTGTAATATACTATTCTTACATTATTTGTATACCTGTTCTACGACTCTACTTTGAACAACCCATTGATCACGACATCTTTCTCTTTGTGTTAATGCTTTTCGATGTTGCCATTCAAAATAAACAAAAATAATTACACCTACAACAAGTACAGTTACTATTGTTACAATTAATATTAATTGACTATTTTTTGTAGTTGCAAATACTGGTACTGTTCCAATTATAAGTACAACAACAATTACAATTGCAATAATTATACCAAATCTATAACAACCGTAATGACGTTCTGAAAAGAAATAAAAAGAAAAATAAATAAGAAAATCAAAATAATTAATTTAATTTAATTATAAATTTTAACAGTACTCTGTGTGAAACTTTTGTATTTTTAATAGAATTTTTATCATTAATTATGTAATTAAAAGTTCAATCAATATGACCTAAAAAAAATGTTTGTTTTCTAAATAACGTCATTTTTTCGGATGCATTACACATTTTGTTTTAATTTTATAAAAATAATACAATAATTTTAGTAAAAGAAAATTAAATAAAGTCTAAATGAAATGATGGAAAATAGTGGAAAAAAATTCAAAACAATCATCGTCTGTCTATAAACGGTAGGTAGAATTAAATAAGAAAATTTCTATTTAAAACATTAATTAATTTACAAGTATAATTTAATAATTATTTTTAGAAGGGTTAGCGCGGGGTAATGTGGAAGGAAATATATATAACAACAAAAATATGTATTCATTGAATCACACACAAAATGATTTTATATACAAAAAGTTAGAACAAATATGGCAGCGTTATATTTTTTATCATGAAAATTAAATAAATCATAATTTATTTTTTTTTGGACAAAAAAATTAGTCACAAATCTGAATTAGTTTTTTTTCTTTTTTTTTTTTTTCATTAAAATTTAATCAATATTTCACTATTTTTCTCGCTCTAACGACAGAGACAACAATATAGGTTTTTATTTTTATTATCATTTTTCCTTATAAATTTATAATTTTCTAAGATTTTTGTAATAAAATAAAAAAAAACCAAAAATAAAAATATTCTTAAATTAAAATTCTACCTACACTAAATTATAGCGGATTTTTCTTCTTCTTCTTCTTTTTTTTTTTGTATTTTTTATTGCCAAATTATTTATTAATTTGGTTTCCGTTAAGTTGTGATTTTTATTTTTGTTTTGAATGATTATTTTTTATTTGGTAATTATGCTAACAATATTTGTTTTTTGGTCAAGTTCAACGAAAAGCTTCATTTTGTTTATTATGTTTGTCTCTCTTTAATTGTTTAATGAACGTGTCGTGTACAGAGGTAAATTTTTGTACCTGTACGAGAAACAAAACAAATGCGTTGCGTTTGCGTGTAGAATTTATTTAATATTTTTTTGAAATAATTTTATCCATAATTTGTTCACAAGTTATAAAATGTAAAGGAATTGAACAAGGAGTGGACTGTTTACTAAATACACAAAACATTGACTTTCAGATAAATAAAAATCAAAGATAAAAAATAGATAAAAAAAAAATATCAAAAACAATTTAATATTTTTTTTAATTTCAATTTTAAATTCAAACATTTTTTTTGTAGATTTTGTGTTTTGTTTTTATTTTTTTTTTGTTTTTAAGAAAGAGAATTAAACAAAATTGTATTAAGAAATTCAAAAGGCCTAAAAAATTGGACAAAATTAAAATCAAAAATAAATAAAAAATATTTATATGAAAAGTAACGCAAAACAGAAAGAAAAAGAAAAAAAACAAACCTTGGCCAGATTTTTATTATCATCAACAGAGAGAGAGAAGAGAAAAAAAAACATAAGAAACAAAAAGCAATAAGAAAATAATTTTACTATATATTTAATAAACACTAAAAAAAAAAACAACAACAACAACAACACAATAATTTTTATTGAAGGTCGGATTAATTGAAGAAAAAACGATGACATTACGTCAAGAATAAAATGTTGAATAAAAAAAAAGAAGTAAAACTCCGCTTATAAATAGAAATAACAACAATGACTTTATATTTAAATTAATGTAATAATAATATTGCTGTGTGATATTTATCAATGGAATATGTTTTAAACTGAACGATTCTTCTTAGGAAATTTGCATGTGTTCCTAAGAGAGCTGGCAATGCGTTGAATCGAATTAAAATGCATGTGCAGATGTTAGGTGGGTTCAGAACCCACCTCAAAAATTAGTATGTCTCCTAGTTACTAATAACCTCAGTAGTTGATGTACTACTAGGTTAAGATAAAATTGAAATACAATACAATATGTTTCGTTTTGTTTTAAATTGACTAAATATGGATAAATAATAAATTTAAAAGAAAAATTTTCAACAAACATTTTTTAATTTAATTTGAACAAAAACAAGAAACCAACAACAAATATCCTCACTTTACAATTTTAAATTTAATAAATAATGAAAAAAACACACACACACACACACACACAATTAAATTTTTAACTACAAACCTGAGACAATCCCATTTTCACTGTATGTTTCATTGTCATTATAACAACAACGACAAGACACCATGATTTTATAGAAATTTGTATTTTTTATTCTAAACTTAAACTAAAAAAAAAAAACGCGCTGAACTGACTGACTAGACTCGATACTCAGCCTCTGCAGATAATAATTTTTTTTTTTGTTTTTTGTTTTTTTGTTTTGAATTTGAATTTCGAATCAAAAATAAAAAATACCGGTTTGCAAATTATAACAAAAATGAAACAAACAAAAACAAAATACACAAACAATTTTTAAAACTATAACAACAACAACAACTAATAACAACAACAACAACTAATAACAAAAATAAACACAACAAAAATTCAAAACTTGTTTTCACTCTGATGTAACTTTTTGTTATAAATAAATTAAAAAACAAAAAAAAAATTTGAACTCTGCTGCGCTGCTGCTGCTTTGGTGTAAAAAGTTTTCTCGAATTTTTATTTTAAACCAACGTGTGTAGTATACTAACTTCGTTGAGAAACTGTGATGTGAGTGGAGATTTGAAATTGTTTTTTTTTTTTAGTAGTGTTGTACACAGTGAACATAGCAAGTAACATTAGCAAAAAACACAAATGAAAGAAAAAAAAAACAAATGAAAGAAAAAAAAACAAATGAAAAATTCATAAAGAAAAATAAAAAATAAAATAAACACAAATACACAAAAAAAAAAAAAAAAATAAAAAGTTTAAAAACCGATAAATGTGTACGAGTGAAAGTGTCGTCAGAGAATATTTTTTCAACCGTCTTTTTCATTTTTACATTTTTTTTTTTTAATGCGTGTTACAATTTTTTTTGTTTCTATCAATTTAGAGTTACCGATTAGATAATAATTTATAGATTATTTATTTATTATATGGGTTTTTTTTGTAATGAAAAAGAAAAAAAAAATGAAAATAAAGAAAAAAAAAAATATATATGGAAGAACAAATTTTGTTTCATTTCTTTTTTGTTGTTGCTTTTTGGTTTTTGTTTTTGTTTTTTGTTTTTGTTTTTTTGTTAATTAAAATTACAAATAAAAATTCAAGTGAAATTTTCAATAATTATTATATTTTGGATGATGAATTTCTATACAAAACTTTATAAAAAATCATTTTCTATGTAAAATTGTAAAGTGATATATTTTGGTAACTGGAATATTAAAAAGTAAATTTATTTATTTCCATTTTATTTTTCCTATAACTAGAGAAGAATATTTAATAATAAAATTTACTGTAATAAATAAATCTATGTTCACTTTTTCTCACACATGTAATCTGACATAGGTGACACTGGTGATTCTGTATATTAATACAGAGAGACTAAACATGTGTGTTGATTTAAGGCATTCAAGATCTACAGGCAGTAATTGCTCAAATGACAATTGATAAAAAAAATGTGTGAATTTTAATTTTAATTGTCATAAATATAATAATAATATAATAATTATCATAATTATCATAGAAACTGTCAATCGTCTGAAATGATGTCACTTGGTAAAATTCCTTTGAGTATTTCAGCAAATCAAGACGCCTTGGTTGAGTCTAACATATAAATGTATGTTCCAAAGTTAACTCTTATTTTTCATCATTCATTCTATTGGCCCTTCCTCTTGTTCTACAATAGCAGTTTTTTTTTTGTTTCCTTTTCATAACAATTAAATCAATTTATTTATAATTTAAAATAAATAAAAAAATGTCAGCCTAATTCTATTTAAAAATGTTTGTCACACAGTACAAATATTATAGAATATTGGAATATAATTAAGTAATTGTTAAACTTTACTACAAAATTAAAGTTTGGTCGAATGATTTTTAAATAAATTTTTGTTTCGATTTTTTTTTTTATTTGTTTTTTATTAAAATTCAATAAACAGAAAATCATTTTAGGTTGATGTAAGTTTGGAATATTCACCGATTCACATTCATTAAATTATATTTTTAATTTGACATGAAATATATTTTTGTGTTTTTGTTTTCCGTTTTTATAATTTGATTTTCCTATATACAAATGTAACTTTACAAACAAATTGACTTTTTATAAATTTTTATCTATATGAACTGAATAGATTGTCTAAGAAAATTAAATGTAACTAAATATTTTTAACTGTCTATAAAGACAATTAAAATGTGTAATGAATTATATTTGTTGTTGTATGTTGTTCATTTATTGAAGTTGTGTTTTTTATTTTTTTATTTTTAATTGATATTAGAGAAGTGTAATTAGAAACAGTTTTGCGGTAAGTAGAGATAAATTATTTATAAATTGTTACGTAAATTATAAGTTATCATCATAATTATCTCTCAAGTGAATTTCCGTAATAAAATTATTTCATGTAAAAATACGAGAAAAGTTTTAATAAAATTTCTTTATTTTTTAGGGAAATTCAATAAAAATTGTATCCTTTATTTTATCTTTAAGAATTTCATTAAGTTTGGTTTAATAAACAAAAAATAAAAATCTAAGTCATCGTTCATTAAATTAATTAAAAATTGGTTTTTAAGTGAGAACTGCTGGAAATTGGAATTTTAATTAAATTTCCATTATAATTTTTGTTATAAGGGAAAAGGAATCGATTAACCACCAATAACACATTTAACACAAATTAAGAATAATAATCCTGTTTTAATTTATTCTCTAACTAATTCAACCCCATCCAAATATTTTGCATAAAGTTTACCTTATCATTTTATTGTTCTCTGCGAATAATTCACTTTAAAATGAACTGAATATTTTAACTAAGTTGGTTCTTTATCAATAATTTTTATTTAAAAAAATATTTAAAACACCGAAAAATTAGAAATCAATTCACACAGAACGTACTCAAGTCAAATCAATCAATTCTAGTTTATTAGAAAAAATACTCAAAAGTCGTTCATTATAATTTTATTCCCCATTGTCGATTTATTTCCGTTTTTTTTAGTTTCACTTTAGACGTTTTTTTTTTCGTCAATTCTTTCAATTTAAAATTAAAAAAAAGACAAATTGAAAGCGATTTATTTTATTATTTTTGCATTACAATCATTACAATCATTACAATCATATATTTTTTATGTATGTAAATATTTAATTACATTCACTTTTATTACACAATTATTGTGGTAATTTTATTCAAAAATTTTATAATTAATAATCAGCAACTCTTTTATTAAGTGGACAATATTCTGCGTATTCTTCCCAAGTACAACCTATAATTTTTTTGTGGAATATAAAATTGAGTTGGTTCAGCCAATTAAAAAAAAAATTACACATTAAAACAAAATATATTGAAATTTTTAACCTCTTCTTGTACAGCATTCAACTGTTATTGTATTTGTATTTCCATTTCCACGTCGTGTTCTTAAAAGTTGCCATGCTGTCTTCTTTGTACCCCAAATTAAATCTACAAGTAAAAAATAGAATTAAAGATTAGATTTACCACAGACTTTCATTATCAACGCAGTTTCTCAATAACACACAAAACACACAAAAAAAAAAAAAAAATTAAATTCCTAATCCAAATATTGTCATTATTTATAAAAAAAAAAAACTTTCCAGCAACAGATGATTATATTTATAGGTAAGGTCAAAAGGAAAGGTGTTAGGAACACACATATTTACAATTAATTAAATTGATTTTCAGTTCCTTCTCAGAAAAAAAATAGAAATTCATTAAAGTGATTTTGGGCGTATATTTGATTATTTGTTATTTTCATTAAAAAAAGTAAATTAAACAACTAACAATAATTGTCACTTTAATTAAATTTCGAATTTTCATTATTTATTTTTCAAATAAAGAAAAACTTTCAATGGATTAATAAAATAAACATATTTGCAAAAAGCTCTACAGGCACCACTTTTAAATTGTAAGTGAAGTAAATAAAAGCAGAGGTGACTGAATAAACTTTTTTGTATTTTTATTTCACTTCATCTATTTGAATCCAACAACAGATCCGTCCCAAATATGCAACTACAAAAATTATATTGTTCCTAATTTATAGATAAGATCTACAAGGACATTAATCCGTAATTCACAATAAAGTCCACAAACTCTTAATAATTCTCAAGAAGCTCTGATTATAACTAACTCAACAATTTTTAAACATATTTTTAAAAAACTTAAATGTGTTGTTGTTGAAGGGGCATTTGTGTCATTTGTTGGTTTTGTCAAAAGTTTAAGAAAATAATTATCACCTTTTTTCACATCTTGACCAGATAAATTATTCAATTGATTTCTTCTAGATAAACGATAAATATCTTTTTCGCATGCCCAAAATAGATGTCTGATTAAATTTGTTTTACATTTTGAATAACTTTCTTGATGCCAATGCTCTTGCCAATCTGAATGTGTTCTATAATTAAACACAAATACAATTAATTTTTCTTAATTAAAAATTAAATTGAATTTTCTTTAATTATTATTTTGTATTTTTTATGAATTACCGTTGTGTAAAAACTTGTTCTAAACTTATTTGATTTGTATGTACAAGTTTTATGATGACCATAAAAATTCCAAATATAAAAAAACGATTCCACATTTCATTCACTTTTCTTTTTTCTTATTTTTTTTTTTTTTTGTTAAAAAATTATAACCAAAAACAAAATAAAAAACACAAAACTAAAATTTTATTCTTTTTTATTATTTTTAAACGACAGGACAAGACAAAAAAAAGTTCAGGATATTCACGTTTCAATGTTTTCAACCAAAGTGATTTTTTTTATATGGAAACATGAAAATAAAAACTGTTTTTGTTTTTACTTTTCCGTTTTCCTTCTTCTTTTTTTTGTGTCTGTTCTTTTTTATTTTCTTTTTCTTTTCACCAGGAATAAGAATAAAAATAATATACTACATGATGACAAACATTGTACAAATAAACACGTTCAAAGTTTGTCCTACACACAATCGAGAGTCATTTTCTTATTATGTACTTTCCTCATTAGTTTTGAAATATAAAAACAGAAATGATCACATTTTTTACTTCCAACAATAAATTCACTAACATAAAGGGGGCGCGACAATAACATTGTTGCAAGAATTTTTTATTTAATTTATTTGTGACAGGATAATTAGATTTAATTGAAAATAAAAAACTTTGGGTAAATGTTAATTTTTATTCAATTTATTTTTAACATTAAAAATATTTTCTATTTTGTCAAATCGGAAATTAGAAAAATAAGAAAGAAGAAAATTGAAGACACTTACAAAGAAATCTATCATCAAGTACATAATATTAGATTTTCTTTTATTTTCACACGAATAAAATACAAATAAAAACTGTTGACTACGTCAATTGATATTGAGGCAAGAGAAGGACTTGTTGCTATTTTCTTTTTTTTTTATTAGAAAATAATAATAATAATTTTCTTCTCTTTGTTTTCTTTTTTTTTTCTTGTTTCTTGTTTCCATTTAATTCTCTGAAAAATACGTTTTTGGAAATAAAACAAACGAAAAATGATATAAAATCTAATACATCAGAATTAATAAATAAATCCTACACAAGAATAAATCTTTAATAAACAATTAAAAGGATTAAAAAGGAAGACTTTAGAAATGGGTGAATGAATTTTAATTGTGTTCCTATTTTTTATTATTTTTTGTAAATAATTTTTTAACTACGAGGTCAGAGTGACAAGGTCCGTGACTTTTATCAAAAATCATTTTATTTTTCATCGTAGTCGACCTTTTAGGTCGATGTACATTTATTCCAACGCATTTCCAACGCATTTTCATATCTTCATATAATTAATATAATTTAATTCCATTCTTAGCTCTAGATTTTATATAAAATTATTTGGGAACAATTTAGAAAATATTGGATAACCCCATATTCTATATAATTATGTTGTTATAATTTGTGTATGGATTAAAACAATTTTTTTTTTTGTGAATATGTATGAACAATTTACTCTACAAATATTTTGTGGCTAAAGCATAACATCAGCGACTTAACGGCACCCATAAATCTCCCCCATAGTATTTATTTCACCCAATTAAATATAAAAGGACAATATAATTATTAAAGGTTTAATTGTTTGTTAAGGAAAATTTAAAATGTGTACAAAATTATATATTTGGTACAATTCAAGTTATTCTACGTCGTTGATTGTCTTTTTAAAAATAAATTTCATAGTTTTTCAATAATGTGTTGGTCATTGGTGTCTTTTTTTCACGAGTTTTAACTTTATATAAAAATATAGAAATTGCTAATAATTATTAGGAATTAGAAGAGTAAGTAAATATATCTAATTACCTAATTTTAATTTAAATCAACAAATATGGTTCCATAGGCAATGAGAAAAATTTCAATGTCCTTATGTTAATATTCTGTATTCTTATAAATTGTCTTATAATATCATCAAATAAATGCGGTTGGGAAACATTATAAGATATTTATTACAATTTATTGTTATATGTAACAACACAAACATAAAAAAAAAGAAAAATAAAACATGTAATTAATACAAACAAAAAAATGTAATTATGTTATTCCACTTGTACGAGACAACTCTGTCTCGTACAAGTGGAAATTTTTAAACAAATAAATTGTATTGTATTTCAATATTTTCTTAACCTTGTACATCAACGACACTAAGGTTATTAAATAATAGGAGACCTACTATTTTTTGAGGTGGGTTCTGAACCACCTAGCATCCTACATGCATTTTATTTCGATTCGGCGCATTGCCAGCTCTTTAGGAAACATGCAGATTTCCTAAAAAGAAACAAATAAATAAATAAAACAACATGTACTTGTACAGTAACATATTATGTAAAATCGATTCTTCTATGATTATTCTATTTTATTGCTTGTAACGCTAATAATACACTTTTTCTTATATTCTGTTTTATTTTGGCAGAGAAATGTTGAATGTACTTGATTTATAAATGGGGGTGACAATTGTCTTTAATTTTACCTCAGTAATCAGTCAATTTTTCAATCAATTTTAAAGAGATTATTTTATTTTTTATAATTTGAATTTAATTCTTTGACAAAGAATATTATTATTATTTTCTAATAACATCTTGTGGTAACAAAAATCATTATTTCTACTACGCTGGGACCTGGGACTAGGAACCTGGGGATGATGAGGCGGTTCAATAATAACTTTGATGATTTTTTTTTTGCTTCACCGATATTTTTTTAATTTGAAGGGTTTTTTTTTTGAGCCTGAAACACTATTGATAATACACACTACACAAGAAACAAAAGTTTCTTGAATAATTCATTACAATAATAATTAAATTGATGATAAATAAAAAAAAGAGTTATGTATTGAATTGTGAATTAGATAAATATGTACAGACGACATACAAATAATTTATCTTCTTTTCATTTATTTGTCTCTCGACTAAAGTAAATATTATGAATATTTTATTTAACTTACAACATACTTATTACTTAGTTATCTTTACCTGATTTACTTACATATTAACGCATGCTTCTCTTACAATTACTTCGTATTAAAGTTTCATAGTGGAATAACGTATAATGATAAGACTTTAAATATAATTTGTATTCATAATCTAAATTAATCTTCATTTATTTATATGATTTACCAAATACATACAATCCCTTTACAATCCATTTTACCTATGAATTTTTTCAATTCATATGATAACAATTACTAGCACACATATACTATCAATATCAGTAAATAATTGATAAACAAAAAAAAAAAAACAATTTGTTGATAAGAAAAAAAAAAAATGAAAGAAAATTGATACGAAAATATGGTTAAAATTCATAACAGTCTGTTTAGTTTTAATTTTATTATTGAAAAGACAAGTTTACACTTTTTTGGATTTATTATTATTAATAAAAGGTGCGTGGTGCTTTTTTTCTCTTTTAATTAAAATTTTCTTTTATATTTTATTTGATCAAGTTTAAGAATTACGAATTCCTTGAAACAAATATATTTATTTTTGATTTGTATGGTTTTTGTTGCTTGTGAAATATTTGTCTGGTCAAATTTTATTATTTGTTTGAGATAAAAATGGAAAATAGTTTATTAATATACGGCATTATTATAGGTACAACATCACATTTTGTTTTGTTTTTTATAAGCGAAATTAAATCGGAATAAAAGGGATTCAGGTGAAACTTCGATTAATTTTTATTAAAATAAAATTACATGAAAATTTCACCTGAATGAATTGTATTCCCATATTTCTTTGCTAAATCAACTAAAATTAATCTATTTGTACATTCTATCATATTTATTTCCATAAAAAGTTTTTCCATTTTAATCAACATTTTTATTTTATTTATCTGCATTCGTATTTTACAAAGCCACACACACACACACACACACACATATATATATATATATATAACTAAGAAAACTCAACACAATTTTATCAATACACATACATATACACATTGCACACACACATTGCAAACACACACACATACACACATTTATTTCTATTAAAAATTATTATTAAATATAAATAATTATTGTAGAATTAATTTTCTATTTGATAAAAATTCTAAAACATTCAATGCAACTTTTTAATTCATTTTGTTTATAAAATTAAACAATAATTTATCTATGAATGTAATTTTTTTATTACCAAGTTTTTTTAAAAAGTACATTTATTAATTTAAGTTCATTTTTTGATTTAGTGAATTTATTTTATTTGAACACAAAAAAAAAAATATTAATAATTTGCAGTAAAAATTTCACTTCGTTAGAAATTCGTTTTATTTAATTTAATTTATTATTATTTTGAAAATCTTCTTAATTTCCTCTACCTGTAAGACATTAAGCCATGTCTCTATTATTTATATTTTTGCAATTTTCATAATTGTAACAACTCTTCATTAAAATTCGTTACCCTAATTTAATTGCGTTGTTAAAAGCTTTAAGACAATAAAAAACTTCAGTTGATTTGTTACAAAAAAAAAAAAAAAAATTAACAATTTAATGAAATAGTTTTAACTCAAACATATTTTATTGATGAACAACAAATAAAAAAACTTTAAAACAATTAACGAAGAAATCTTCTTCTTTGTACTTTACATTCCCCAAATATATTTCTTTTCAAAGATATTAATCGTCTAATTTGTAATGACATTACAATAAATAATGTTTTAATTCAGACTTTAGAGAGAGATTAAAATGGATTTAAAAAGGTTTTGCCTTTTCTGTTAAACAAGTAAATTAGTTAAATAGAATTTATCTACATTAATTGTGAACAGAAAAAAAAAGAAAAGAAACATTAAAAGAAAGAATCATTCACGTACACATTTCACGTATACAAATTGACATAATTTTTAATTGATTTGATAATCGGGATTGGATCATCAAAACCAAACCACAATTTTATTGTACATGCAGTTTTCACAATTTATTGTTACAAAAGTTATAGCAAAGAATATGGAACTTAACAGAAAATATGATGTCCTTTTAAAAACATGCTTTAAACGAACTCCTTTTGTGAATAAATAAATTCGGGTTGCAGTACCCTGAATGAGAAATCTGTAGTAAGATTTTAGAGTGTCGTATGTCTTTGGTTATGGTTTTTAATGATAATGGAAAGCTACACTTTCGGTCAAATTAATTACGTTTATTTTTTTAAGTTTCAAATAACTTCATAATTAATTGTACCTACAAAAATAAACTACCGATTTCTCATATAAAATCTACCGATTTTTCAATTTTTCACTTTAAAAATTCGAAAAAAAATAGTAAATATTAACCGATTGTTATCAAATTTTTACTGCAAGATTGTTTAATGGTCCCCTAAAGAACTGTATTCAAACATACTTCAAAATGGAATTTAAAAAAAAAACAGTCAAAAAATCTTCCGTTGCAACTTTTTTTCTACAAAAAATCAATAAAAAAAAAGTTAATATTAACCGATTGTTATGAAATGTTTTGCTACAAGATTGTTTAATGGTCCCCTAAAGAACTGCATTCAAACATACTTCAAAATGGAATTTAAAAAAAACAGTCAAAAAATCTTCCCTTGCAACTTTTTTTCTACAAAAAATCAAGAAAAAAAAGTTAATATTAACCGATTGTTATGAAATGTTTTGCTGCATTCAAACATACTTCAAAATTGTCATAGTAAAACGTAGGCAAATGGAAGCAAATCTTTCGTTCAATTAAAGAACTTTTATTCTTCATAATTTTTTAACAGGAAATGATAGATACTGTTCGTATTGTCACCATTTTCATTTTTATAGATAAATCGATAAAAAATTAAATATTAAATAATAATTCCAAATAAACAAAAAAAAAAAAAGTAGATAATAAAAATTGTGAAAAAACAAAAAAACAAACAACAACAACAACAAAATTTCGTATTAAATGAAATGTTTATTTAATTATTTAATAAAGATAATAAAAAATGAATTAAATTTTCATTTTCATTATCTGTCTTCATTTTCATTATCTTTACAAATGTATAGAAAATATAAATCATTTATTTGTATGATTTTATTTTTTTTGGTATAAAATTGAAAATGCAAAAAAAAAAAAAAAATAGATTATTTTCAATTAAATAAACTTTTATTGAATCAATTCTGTTCTTGTTTGCTGTTGTTGTCGTTTTATTTAATTTTTTTTTTTTTAATTATTAATTTCAATTAATTATTATTTATCTAGAATATTTATTTATTTATTTTCTATTTTCCAGGTAGAACACCGATAACGTTGATGACAAATCTATAAATATTTTTTGTTATCAGTTTTGAAACTAAATGATAATTTATTTTTTATTAACAACAAAAAAAAAAAAACAAAACAAAACAAAACAAAAATATTGATAGTACAGAGTTAGTGTTGAAATGAACTTTAAAATAAGTGAAAAAAAATATGATTAAAAAAAAATGCACAAATATTAAATCATAGACAACAATTTTATATTTTAAACAAATTTTCATTTGGGAAACAGAAATATAGAAAACAGCAACAAACAAACCTAAAACAAAACTAAATCCAATAAAAAGCAAAGCAGTAAACAGACAAACAGACAAAACAAAAAAGAAACGTAAGACAAACAGACGCAAAAAAGGAAAGAATTAATAATAATGAAGCTAATCAATTTATTCAATTTTTTTTTATTATTATCATTAACAATTGCCACAAAAGAAATGTTAAATATTTGTAAGCCGGATAGTCATGAATTTTTAGTGAAACAAAATGAAAGTGACATTAGTAATATAAATGAAAATAATGAATATAATTGTAATTGTGATGAAAAATTAACATCACCATTTAGTAAATTAGCAATTTATATTGAATGTCGTGATAAAGAATTAAATAATAAAAATTTTAAAGGTGAAATTTTACCATTTGGTACAATTAATTTAGATATGTCATGGAATAATTTTGAATATGTACCAACATTTATAAGTAATGAATTAATTATGTTAATTATATCAAATAATAATATAAAAACAATTGATGATCATAACTTTATAAATTTACCAAATTTAAAAATATTAGATTTAAGTTTAAATCAATTAATTGAAATATCAATAAATTCATTTGAAAATTTAAATAATTTAGAAAAATTAGATTTATCAAAAAATTCATTAAAAATTTTACATTCAAATATATTTTCAACGTTGCCAATGTTATCACATTTAATATTAAATGATAATTATTTAAATGAAACATTTAATAAACAAAAAGATATAAATTTATTTCTTACATTGGGTGTAACACCAAAATTACAAATTTTAGAAATGGAACATTGTCAACTGATTGAAATTGATATTAAAGCTGGTGCTGGTTTAGAACAAATATTTTTTAAATTTAATAATTTTACATCTGTACCAGAATTACCAACACAAATTGAATTACTTGATTTAAGTGGTAATCCTATTGAAATATTAACACCAAAATTTCTTTCTTATTTATATAAATTACGGACATTGTTACTGCAAGATATGCCATTATTAAGAAAGGTTGAAGAATATTCATTATTTGGTTTACCAAGATTATCATATTTAAATTTTCAAGGATCAAAAAGTTTAACAAATTTTGATCCATATGCATTTGGACATAATGCTGTATTAAATGAAACAGATACAGCATTAGAGATATTAAATTTTAGAGGTGCAAATTTAAGAACATTAAATTCATCAATGAAATTTGTAATTGACAATATAAAAACATTAGATTTAGATGGTAATCCATTATTATGCGATTGTGAAATTAAATGGATATTAGCATTAAATATAGAAACAAATGGACAATGTATGCAACCAACATCATTACGTGGTAAAATGTTGTCATCATTATCTGAAGAACGTTTAGAATGTAAACGTTGGAGTACATCATGGTGGTATAAAATATTAAACGGTTTATTTGTATTGTTATTATTAATTGTTAGTGGTGCAGCTATTTATTTAATTGTATTATGGGTAAAACCATCAAATCGTATACAATTACGAAAATTAAGTGCAGCTAGTCCATATGCAAGAATAACAATTGAACCAAGAGCGGAAATGTAAAACTTTTTAACTTTTATAATATTGTGGCCATAATTTAATTAAGACTTTTTTAAGAATTTAAATTTGTATTATTGTTTATTTTTAATAATCCATTCTATGTATTATTTTTTTGTTTTATAGAATACAGAATTATAGAATAAATTTGTTTTGTTATTTTTATTAAAAAAAAAATTGTATGATTTTTACTTGAAATTTTTAATGAATAAAAATAGTATGAAACTCGGTTAGAACGAACTTCACGGAACATTGTTATAATCGAATCATGATCAACATACAAATTAAAACGGGACATACAAAAAAGTTCGTTATAATCGTAAGTTCATTTATAACAGAGATTCTGGCAGGATAAACACAAATAAGACGAATAAAACTTGAAACCTTTTAAAACGAAGAATTTATTACGATTTGATGTACAACATTTTTAGAACAAACCAATTTTGAAGAAAGCTCGTAAAGCTCTATATTTTGAAACAAATCAAACATAGAATACGTTATAATAAAAGTTAATGGTTTGTGTCTTTACTAATTCCAATACATTTTATGTTCTAAAATAAATATTTGCTTTTGAATGTTTGTTTGAATTTCTTAGTACAAAGAAATCGTTAATCATTTTAATGTGTTTTTCTTTTGTGTTTATTCACGAAAGTGTTATTATTTTAATTAAATTCAAGTCAAAAATATTAAATTAGCTGAAAGCTTCTTCATATAAACAGAAAAAAAAATTGAATCAATCAATTTCTTTAAGTTTTAATAAAATCCACGAAACTGACTAAATTGTCCAGACTGTGTGATAAAAAAAAAATCAATTGGTTGTTGAACTCAAAACAGCAAATAAAATTTGATTTATTATTTATTTGGAATTAATTTTGAAATTATTTGATATTTTTTCCCTATTGGTTCTATCGCCTAAAATTGTAATCTTACTAAAAAGTGATGTGTGTGTGTGTGTGTGGAATAAATGCAGAATGATCTATAATATGTTTGTGAAAATATTAAAGTAATAGATAAGGTATGAGCCTATGAGTCTATGACTCAAGTGTAATATTTCAGATGACTTATATCTCTACCACCCCCTACTCCATACAACTTAATAATAAAATTAAAATTCATCATTATTTCTTTCACAGTATCCTACCTAAGTTCCGTCCGGCAATAATACCATAAAAACGATGTTGACAAAAAAAAAAATATATATAAAACAACCGAAAAACATCAGGAAAATAATTTTCTCAAGAGGGTCATCTATTTAGTCTATTTTTCAATAAAATATTCATCTTTTGAACGTGAACACCTTTTCTTTTTTTTTATAACCATCAGACATTATATACGATTCTAGACACGTTCTGTATTTTCTTGGGTCGCGTAAAAAATGAATCTATAAAATATTTAACAAGAATAAAAAAAAAAAAAAAAAATAAAATAAATTCACGAGTTCGATTTCTATATTTCTGGTAATTGATTTGAAATCGACGTTGTCATTATCTCGATTGGAATGTTTTCCAGTCTAGAAAATGCCAAAATGATTCATTGATTTTTCAGAAATCATTGGGGATTGTGATGATGATTTTTCAAATTTAGATGAAAATCCTTTTACTTTACTTATGAGAGAAAAAAAAACGAACAACCACAAAATAATAATCGTATTCGTCATTCATGAAAATGCACTTTTCGTTATCTTGGCTGCAAAAGAAAAAGAAAAATGAAGAAAAAAAATAAAAACCTAAAGGGATTTATGTTGTCTTATTATTCAGAAAATTCACTTTTCTTTTAAAGTTTTCTATAATAATTGATTAAAGGATGTAAAACTTTCTTTAATACAAAAATCTGCAAATAGTTAGATAATGTCAAAGTTTTAATATTTGATTGAAAATGTGAAATTTTATTGTTATTATGTATATTAGGTGAGACGAATCGTATAAATATCAGAATCAACAAAATACTTAGACTGAATATCCTAAACATTATTTAGATCAAAAGAAAATAATTAAAATATTTTATTGTGTTCACCACATTTGACAGACAATATTTCTTGTTTTGTTTTATCTTTTAACTTTGACAATTGAAATCAATTTAATTTAAAATGAAAGTAAATTTTTTTATTAAAAATGTAATAAAGTGAAGTGAAACTAATTATTTTGTGTTCACACATTTAACTAATTTTTAAATTTTAATTTAATTAAAATTTAAACAAAAAAAAATAAATCTATGAAACTTTTTTTTTTTTTTTGCTCTTCAAAAACAATTTAATCTACTTTGTTTGTTTTTCTTTTACATTTAAAACCAAATAAAAAAACAAAAAAAAAAAAAATATTATTTTATGGATGAGACATGAAATTATTTTTTCTTCTTATTTTCAATAATAAAACAAAAAAAAAAATGTAGGAAGTTCACAAAACAACGAAAGAAGAAAAAAGGAAAAGTCAAGTCACGTTTTACATTAATGAAAAATATAAGCTTTTTATTTCTGTGACCACTTATTAAAAATTGTCGTCGTCTTTTTTTTTTTTTTTTTTGTTTTATTTTATCGTAATACGTTGGTGGGTGGAATGGGTGTTAGTAGGTGGTTTGGGTGGTTAGATGGGTTTATACGTATAAGCTAAAGCTTACATTTGTAATTTATATAAAAAGAAAAATATTGTGTTTAGTACAACTGTGTATGTGTATGTGTGTGTGTGTACATATATTATGTATAAATTATGAAGAATAAACAATTAGAAAAATTTAGACTGTTTTTTTTTTTTTTACATAAAAAACAAGAAAAACGAACTCAAAAAAAAAAAAGAAAAAAGAACAGAAGTCAAAAGGAAAATAAGCGGAAAGGAGAAAAAAAATAAAGGAATTCTTTTAATATCATCTTAAAAATATTATAAAGAATTCACAAAAGAAAATGGAAAGTAAAAGAAAAAACAACAACAACAACAATAAAAAATACAAGAAAAGAAAAACATATTTTGTCAGACAGAAAGAAAAAAAGAAAATACAAAATGATTTAAGGTTTACAAGCGAACTTGAATTTATATTTTTTAGAAAAGAAAAAACAAAAAATATTTCAAAACAATTCAATTTTTATTCGTATATAAATATTAGATCGTTTTAAAACAATGAAAAAGTATTTTTAAAAGAAAATTTATTGTTCCCTTGTGTGATTTAAAATAGAAGAAACATTTTTTTTTTTTCTATAATAAAATATTTTTTGGACATTCCTGTTTATCACTTCGGGAAAAAAAAAAACAAAATAAGGGGAAAAAAATTTAAAATATGATTCTTGTTGGTCATCATGAATTCGTGTCGGTTTTTTATCTCTGTTTCTTTTTTTTTTTTCCTTACTTACCTGTGAGAATAATTTTGATGTGCAACAATAAGATATTATTGTATTTGTTCACGTTTAATACAAACAAACATTTATGTTCAGTTGTTTTATTTCAATAGAAAATATTTTCAACTTACATTTCATCAGTTTGTGCCTTTTTTTTTTTGTTTAGTTTAATTTCCAATTAGTGAAATGTATTGATTAACGCTTAGATTCAATTATAATTGGGCAACAGAAAAATACTTTATGATCATACAACATAATTATTTTATTCAGATTTAAATGAGTTCATTAAAAGATGATAATAGCTAAGGAAACTAAACAGCTTCTGATGATACACACAACATATTTGTTATGTTTGTTTTTAAATTAATTCACTAACATAAGTATATGCAATGGAATTCTATTTTAAAATTTTAAAGTCAACTTTACATATAAGAAGCTTTGCATGTTGATCATAGTTGTGTTAGAAAATGTTTCATATTCTTTTTGAATTTCTTTTATTTTGATTTAAATTATTATTAATTGAAACATTTTGTAGTTTACATCAGTTTTTCATTATCGTTGAAATTGGATTGTTGTGCCTCGATTTAGGCAAATCAAATATAATTAAATTATTTTAATAAAATGTGTGTCTAGATTTATGCAAACTAAAATTTAAAAAAAAAGTAGAAAACACAACAATCATCCTGTGTCTAGGAATTTTTAATAAATTCTTGTACTTCCTTTTATATTTATCTGATATTTTTTAATTTGATTATCAAATAATATATTTATCTTCGCTTCTTCGGATTAACAAAGACGTACAGTAGATCAGTTTTTAAAAATGAATTGAATAAAAAAATGATGAAAAATTGGAACAACAAATAATAACAAGGGATGAATGTAAGGGCAATTGAAAAGATCATCAGCAAACTAAAATTAGTAAGTGATTAAAACTACTTAATTAAAATTGTGAATTCGTTTATCAATAAAAACTTTAGGTATAAATTAAAAAGTCATCAATTCCTAATTAACATTTAGTATAGTTAAAGTTGCGCTCATGGATTCATGCACAAATTCTGTTTCTCTCATCTTCACTTTAATTCAACTAAATTTAATTGATTGGTAAGGTAATTTCTATGTAAAGTACTTTAAAATATTTTCACAGTTAATTATAATCCGTAAATCATTAAATTACTGAAAAGTATTTATTTCCTTTTTACTTTTTCTCTCTTGCGTTTTTTTTTTTTCTACACTTTTTATCTTTTCAATAGAATTTTATAATTTCCGTAATTATTTGTTTACAAAAGTTTATTTGTTATAAAAAAGAAGAAAAGATTAAAGTGTGAGAAAGAGAGAGAGAGAGAGAGAGAGAGAGAGAGAGAGAGAGAGAGAGAGAGATACAAAATTGAAAAAGAATTTTATTTATTTAAAAAATCAACAAACATGAAAAAGATGACTTTTGATGTTTACCTAACTTCTTAGTTCTTACCTAACTTAATACACCAACTACATTTATATCACGTATATATGGAATAATATTTATTTCCTTAGAATTTCAATTATAATAACGTGATCTTTAGTTTTGTAGCAATATTTTCAAATATCTGCACATGCACAACACAAGAGAAGAAAAATGTGTGAGTTGAAACTTAAATTTAATTTTAGTTTATCGGTGAATTTGTTCTGCAAAATCAAAGAAATGTAAATCTCTAGAATTTATCAAATGACACAATACAATGTATATTTTAATAAGGATTTTTATAAGAACAAAAACAAAGACAAAAAACGAAAAAAAAAAAAAACAAAAAGACAATCAAAAAATTTTTAATTAAAACAATTTTGTGATTTTCATTTGTGATAAAATTAATTAGTTATTATTAGTTACTTCCGATTTTTGTTTTGTTTTGATTAAGTTCGTTTTTCCATTTTTTTTTTAAATCGCAAATAATTTAGAGTTAAAATTAAATGATGATGAATCATTTACAAAATTCAATAGAGGTAAAAATTTTCTATTCAATAGAGGAAAAATTGATTGTGGAATTATTGTTAAAATATAGAAAGATGTATGGCAGAAATAAAAGCTGAACAAACATTAAAGGATTAAATATAGAAGAAGAAAAAAAAAATACAATGAATAGCTTTGATTATTCTAAATAATAATAAATAAAAGTTTATCATCCTTTCAAAACCCTAATAATCCTAATGTCCCTGTATGCACTCAAAAAAAAAAAAAAAAGAAAAAATAGAAGTAAAATGTAACGAAATTGTAGATTAAATTAACAAAACATAAAGTGGCCATTTTCAGTTAATCAAATTATTTTGTTAAAAAAAAAATATTGGTTTTAATTACAAAATCACTGTTTTTCATAACAATTATTTTGTTAACCCAATACAAACTGTTTGTATTTTTTTTTAACATTAATTCTGTAGAAGGAACAAAATATTTTGTACCAAAATTATGTGAAAATAGACTTTAAGATGAAATCTTCTGTTCCATTGTTGATTATTTCATAATTGTAGCCCATCATAATCATAACCATAAATAAATAGTATGATCGATAATATTGTACCCTATTAGTTTTTTTAGGTTCATGTGGGTTGAAGAGATGAAACTAAAAATCTCTTGATCCATACAAAATACAAAGAAGAATTTTTTTCTATATAGTAATCACAATTATATGGATCAAGAAATCAACAAATCATCATGGATTAAGAAATCATTCATGATTATTTAGATTTTCCACGCAGAAATTTCACAACAAAAAAAAGAAAAAAAAAAAGAAACGATTTATTTTAACTCTTAGAGAAAATTCAAAAAAGAAAAAAAATTCAAAATAAAAAAAGATTAATGATTATTTGTTTATCATCAAAAAAACATTAACCAAAAGCATATCATTTATATTATCTATACCAATTGAATGTGTTTCTCTACATCTACTAATATTTCAATGTTAACAAACATTAAACTTTTCATACAATTTCTAGAAAATATATTTTCATTTAATAAATAAAATTTTACATTTAAACATAATTGTGTAAAAATAATTGAGAATTGAGATTTTTTTTTTCAAAAAAAAAATTAATGAATTTACTAAATAAATTTCTGTTTTGTATAAAATTGTCTTCATTAATTTGGTCTCACATTTTTTTTTTTTTACAGATTGTGTTTTAATTTGTCAATTGTAAATTACTGACATCCAGATTATAAACTTCAAATGGATTATTTTATTTACAATTTGTTATTAATTATTTTATTATTCACTGTAACTAATTATTAAATGCAACTACAAACACAAAAAAAAATTAAATTACATTGTTTCTAGACACTGTGTGTGTGTGTGTGTGTTTTTTTTATTGTGAGAAAAAATCCCATAAAAGTTCCCATAAAATTACATACAAAAATTGTAGTTAAAAAAAAATATAAATAAATAATTGTAATAATTAATGAAAAAAATTGACACGACTTTAAAAAAAAAAAAAATACGTTTTAATTAAAACAAATTTAATTATGGACAATTTAATGTTGTTGTTGTTCTAATTTTTTATTTTTTAATGAAATTTTGTGCTGTAAATTTATAATTATTTGTTGTTCAATAAATTTTAAATTAAATTTAGTTTAAATAATTAAAAATTATTGTTATATTGGTGAATAAAAAGTAATTAAATACAGATAATGTGTGTGTGTGTGTGTGTGTGTGTAGGAAAATAATAAAATGAAAAAGTGGGAAACAACTCACAACGTTGCATTATTTTAACTTTTGGTTGAGAAATTTTTATGTTGAAGGATGTTTGAGGATGTTTACTTTGCTACTGACAACATTTATAAAATTTGTCAATTTCATGTTGTGCATTATGCATTTGAGTTTTTTTTTTTTTCAAATTAAGAATGAAAGGACTGACGTAATTATGAATAATGAATTTTAAGATTTAGTTCCAATTAAACGATAATAAATTTTGATTAACTTTCTTAACACAGATACGAATCCATATTAATGAATTGATGATTTAAAAGTAAATTCTATGATCGTTGCATAGAATAAATTAATTGGAATAAATTATTAAGAAATGAGTTTGTTGTGATTTCTTAAAGAACCTAAAGTCAAATTAATATGATTTCTGTACTGTTATTGTTCAACACATAATTAAATACTGCCAATTAAATTTGATTTATATTTTCATAAGCAATGAAAAATAACAACCTAAATTTTCATTTGATTTCATGTTCTGAATGTTTATTGTTGTAATTAACTAACTAAGAATTTGTTCATTTGTTTATTTGTTGTTATTTTATTTATTTATTTATTTTTTTTTGTTGTTCTGACCAATGCGCATTTTTTTTTTTTGATTATTATAATTTTTTCTCTCTCTACTAATTTGATTGTTATTGATTTTTATTGGTAAAAATTTATTAAGAAAAAAAAAAAATGGGTGAATAAGGTAAAAATGTAAATGGACAAAAAAATCATAATAATAATAATGATCATAATAATTACATTGTTATTTATTATGCCAAAGGCAAACAAACTGACTGATTTTTATTGCCCAGTTATATACATAAAGTAAATTAAAGTTAATTGTGAGATTATAACAATTAGAATAAAATAATAAGAACAAAAAAAGAAATCGATTTAATACTTTAATAATAAAGAAATTAAAAAATTATTGAATAAGAATAAATTTTCTAGTTTGGGTACAATTTAAAAATTTTTGAAGAATCATCAAGAAAATATAATTTTTTTGGCGTGTCACAGTTTCCCTTTAGAGATTTGTCAGATTGCGTGTAAAATTTAATTATAGTTTGAATGAGTAAAAAATAATATTATTAGTCTATTGTCTCAATTTAAATTTGGTTGGTTTGTCAGTTGTTTGTTTAATGAACAAAAAAAAAAATTAAATACTTTTTTTTTTTTTTTTTTTTTTTTTTTTTTTTTTTTTTTTTTTTTTTTTTTTTTTTTTAAATACTTTAACTTACAGGGACCCAAAAAAAAAAAAAAAAAATTGTTTTAGGATAAAATTAGTTTTGCCTTTTTGATGTAATGACAATGTTACGTTTAAGTAGAACTTATATGTTGATCTAAGGTTGACCAAATTGTTCCATTTCAGTAATAACTAAAAACACAAAGTATGGTACTGTACGTCATTTTCTTTTACATATTAAATATAAGTTAGTTAGTTTTTAGTTTGAACCATTAATCAGCCTTATATTACAATCATGGGAGAAATTATGGTGAATCTTTTAGAGTATTTGCGAATCGTGGAAAATCTTATGAAATATTCAATCAGTGTCGAATAATTTTATCTTTTGGTTAATCCTCACAAGTTTTAGTAGAATAAATATTTATTTTCTACCGACCAAGGTGGCAACATGGCAACATGCTGACGTTTGGAGCGGGAGGTACCGAGTTCGAATCTCGACCGAGGCGGGATGGAATTTTTCATTCGGCTAATTATGTACTAAACATACATAAAGTAGTGGGCAATGATCAATAACATCTATGACCCTCCGGCCGGTGTGCAGGATAAGGTTTTAACCGAACGATTCTTCTTAGGAAATCTGCATGTTTTCCTAAGAGCTGGCAATGCGCCGAATCGAATTAAAAATGCATGTGCAGATGCTAGGTGGTTCAGAACCCACCTCAAAAATAGTAGGTCTCCTAGTTACTAATAACCTTAGTCGTTGATGTACTAGGTTAATAAAAAATTGAAATACAACAATTTATTTTCTACTCCACGTAAATTTTTGTTAATAAATAAAATTTATTTTCAGTTCAGAAATCTTTTCTAATTAATACAAATTTTTTATCAAAACATACAATTTTTTTCTTCAATGAAATGAGCTTGATAATTAAAGTTTAGCTTTATTTATTTATTTATTTATTTATTTATCTAGTCAACAGGACTGAATCCTTAATGACTTACCTAATACATAATAATAATTCACAATACAAGTAACTTAATTTTATAACATAAAATAAAAACTAAGATAACATAATTTAATACAATTTACAACGACAAATCGCTTAAAATAATTGACTGTTTAAAGGTGTTTCTTGATAAGTGATAATCAAATAATTCTGAAAACATATTAAAGGATTTCAACATTGCATTAATCGGCTCATGACTTCCATAACTTGTTCTATGAAAATCTTGAACAAAAAAGACATGATTTCTTAAATTTCGATTTGGAACATAAAATTTTAAATGCGCCAAAAGTACAGGTGCATCAATTTTACTGCATATAATATCTCGGATAAACAAAGCTTGTGCAATCAAACGTCTAAATGCCAAAGTATTAATATTTAATAATTTACATCTATCAATATACGGTGGTAAATTGATTAGTTGCCTACCATATGGGATATTCAAGTCACACTCCCAACCCATTCTACGAAGAATAAAATAAATAAATCTTTTTTGAATGCATTCGATACGTTCACAATGAATCTTGTAATATGGGGCCCACACTACCAATGCATATTCCAATTGTGATCGAACAAATGAACTATATAAAGTTAATAGGGTCCAGGGATTTTTAAATTCCTTGGAAGATCTCATAACAAAACCCAGCATAGAATTAGCTTTAGCAATAATTTTGTCTATGTGACTGTTGAAACACATTGACTGATCAAAAGTTACTCCAAGATCAATAATTTCAAAAACTCTTGCAAGCTTAATATTTCCCATAAAATAATCAACAATAATCGGCTTTTTTTTTTTATGAAAGGTTATTACTTTACACTTTTTGACATTGAGGTTCAACTGGTTATTTATACACCAGAGCACCAAAGAATTCACATCGTCTTGAAAAGAAGTAGAGTCAGATAAAGTTGAGACAACTTTAACCATCTTTAAATCATCTGCATAAATGATACATTTTGAATGTTTGATAACTTTAGATATATCATTTATGAAGAGAACGAAAATTAGTGGTCCCAAATGCGAACCCTGAGGAACACCAGATACAACCTTAAATTCCTGTGATTTATGTTTATTTAACAAAACATATTGTCTACGATTTGTTAAATATGACATAATCCACTTGAGCAAATTATCATTCATCCCTAAATTTCGCAATTTCATTTCAATAATGTTATGCTGTACTGAATCAAATGCTTTACTGAAATCAGTGTAAATAACATCTAACTGATTGCCAGATTCAATAGCACTAATTGCTTGTTTAGATAATTCTACTAGATTAGTAGATGTAGATCTTTTACTACAAAACCCATGCTGATCAACTGATATCAGTTCCTTAACATAAAAGAGCAAATGTCGACTAACAATACATTCAAACAGTTTGGGAATTGATGATAAGATGGACACGCCTCTATAGTTCATTACATCATTCCGTTTTCCTGATTTAAAAATTGGTATTAAGTGGGAAACTTTCCATTCATCAGGAAATACCCCATTTTTGAGAGACTTATTAAACAACAAAGCTAATGGATCAACTAGGACATAACCAAAGTTCTTCAAAAACAGTGTAGGAACTCCATCGGGTCCACATCCTTCCTTAAAGGAGGACAGACATTCAAGAATATCCATTGATGTAATTGAAAAATTTGGTATATCGAAGAAGCAGTTATTGTTATTACCAATATCATTGTAGCCAGAATTTATGTTTGATAAACTATAAACATTTTCAAAAAATTTTGCAAATAAGTTTGATATCTCTTGAGAAGTAGTACCCTTGATACCATTATAAAACATAGACGAAGGCAAACCATGAGTTTTCCTTTTCAAATTAATGAAGGTCCAAAATTTATTTGGGTTGTCCTTTATTTTTTTTTCCAAATCAACAATATATTTACAATAAGCAGCGCGATGTTTACTGTCAAATTCTTTGCGTAAATTTATAAATAAAATTTTATCATCTTCATCATTTGTTAGTTTAAACCTGACACTAGCTTTATTTTTCCGATTTCGTAAATTAATTAATGCTTTACTAAACCACGGCGGATGATTCATATCTTTTTTCTTCAACCGAGGAATGAAGCGCTGAAACCCTTCAAATATAATTTGATTGAATTTTTCAACATTTAAGTTAATATCATCATAATGCAAAACTGATGTCCAGTCAACATCACAAAGATATGAACTTAATTTAACCTCATATTCATCAACTGCACGAAAATTAAATTTAGAAACCTGCTTATCAAGAAAACCCAATTTGGTGAAATCTTCTTGTAACTGTAATGTAATCTCAATCGGTTTATGATTAATATCATTCACTACAAAAGGACAAAGTGATTCAGTTACTTTGAAAATTTCACAATTATTAACAAACACAAGATCTAAAATCTTGCCTAAGTCATTAAGGATAAAATTAATTTGACTTAAATCTAAACTTAATAAGGTGTCTAAACATAAATATTCAATATTAGAATTAACATTAACTGGTACCAAATAATTCATACTCGGATCCATAATCCATTTAATATTTGGTAAATTAAAATCACCAATAACTATAAAATAATCTTTAAAATCACATTTACTAAAAATATCACTTATATATTCAATTTGATTTTTAAAAACCTCTAATTTAGAATCAGGAGGTATATAATTAGCAACTAAATAAAACTTTTTTTGGTTACACTTTATTTTTACACAAATTAATTCAAAGGGAAGAGTATCATCCATAGTAATAAGTTCACTATTAATTGAAGAAATAACTGCAATCAAGACTCCACCTCCACGAATTTTTTTGCTGTTATAAGTGGAGCGATCACACCTGTAAATGATGTAATTAGGTGGAAAGAATTCAGAATCATAAATAGAATCATGAAACCACGTTTCAATTATTATATAAATTGAAAATTGTGTAGAACATACAAAACACAGAAACTCAGACGGCTTGGATGACATACCACGAACATTATGAACATAAAACGTTATATCCAATGTTCGTTGCGGGCTACGAAGTGGTTGAATTCTTTGCTGATTTACTACGAATTGTTCTGGAATATCCTTTGTTTTTGAAAAAAAGACTTGTTTCTATCATACACAAATTCTTTTACTAAAACGTTAAGGGGCCAGGATTCAGAATTCATAACTCTTTCAAAAAGCGAAGCAGGAATATTAAACTTAAATGAGATATAATTATTCTCCTTCCTTTTTGGTATTATTCGCGATAAATTGATCTTGAATTGAATGTTAAATTTATTCGTTAAGTAGGTCATAAAGTCCTCATTTGAAACGGTTGGATTAATTCGGGATACAAATATTGTTTTCCATTGTTCAGAAGCTATTAAGGAATTATCATTTATTCCAGATCCAATAATAACCTCAGGAACAGATTTATTAATTCCACTGCCAGATACAGAATCATCACAACAATCGATATCCTCATTAGTAAAGGCACTTTTCAATTTATTTGAATTAATTTGTATTATATTATTAGATTTATTTCTATTTTTATTATTATTATTATTTTGATTTAAGACCAAAGAATTATTTCCAATTACAACATCTTCACCATTTACATCAGCTGAATCTTGATTCTGAACTATCCCCGTGGTTTGAAAATTGAATTGGTTCAAATCTTTATCCACTAATGGCGTAATAGGATGCCCATATAAAAATTTCGTACATCCTATTGAATCTTGATGTTTGATATTAATTTGTTTGTGCTGATGAGGCTGTTGTTGTTGTTCAATTTGTTGTTGTTGATGTTGATGTTGAAGTTGTTGTTGTTGTTCTTGTTGTTGTTGTATTTGTAATTGCTGATCTCTTTGTTCTTCATGCTTTTTTATTTGTTGTTTTAAAAGTTGATCTTGTTGTTGTTGTGATCTGGTTCTTATTATATTCACTGGTGAAACATCATAATTTATAATCCTTTTCTTTCTTTTTTGTTTGCTATTGTTATTGTTCTCACCAATACCATTAATAGTATTTATATTATTATTATTATTATTATTATTATTTACATTATTACTATTATTATTGTTGTTGATAAATTTTTCTTTCTTCAGATTGTCCATAATTTTACCTATATTAAATGATAAATCATTGCATACTTTTTCAATGTTATTGACCTTAATTGAAAGATCAATACACAACTCATTACAGTTGTCACAAAACCAATGTATGTTTTTTTTTTGTACTATAGATGTATAAATTATTTTAGATACACCTGCACATTTGTAATGAACGATATTTCTACAGACACTACTACAACATAAAAAGTCATCAAAAACAATTGTTTTACACACTATACATAAGTTAGACATTTTATATAACTATATATGTATTTAAAAA